>OU343160.1:302402415-303002415 GCA_910595825.1 Philhelius pedissequus | reverse complement strand
TTTTTTTTTGAAAAATCGATCGGTCAGTGATTTTTTTTTGAAATTTGAAATTTTTAAGTATATTAATAACGTCTTCAAAATGGCATTTAAAATTTTTTTCTAAAAATGTTTTCAAAATGTTAAACATAAAAAATTATTTTTATAAAACACCGCTCCAACGATTTAAATTTTTTTTCATATATTCTTATTTATCAAGGAATTCAAATGGCATCTTTGCTTTTCCCTCAAACTATAACAACTAAGAAATAACATTTAATTATGTGTATTATCCAATTAATTTCTACCTTAATTATTATTCTATTTATAATAATGTTTGCTACTGAAAACTACATACAATGTAACCCCTCATACATTTACATATACATGTATATGTGTCTTTAAAAATCACATGAATCTTATGTATGCATTTTTTTGCGAAGATGCAAAAACAACAACATTATTCCAAAATTTATCCAGCTGTGGGGTCCAACCAATTAAAAAAATAACAAGATTATTGAAAAGGCTATTAGTTCAGGACAAAAGATGTGGTTTAATCTTGAAATCAAAGCAAAATATTCCAAGTTGTCTACAATAGAAAGAGAAACATATTCGCTACATTTATATCTAAGCAACAAATTAAAACAGAAACTCCAATTGAAATAATAGAACAATCAAAATGGACTATTTTTATAAAACATATTGAGGATACTGTTGAAATTAAATTTGGTAAGAAAAAACTAAGTTTAATAAATAAATTTAATATTTTAGCAGGAAGAACAAAAAACTTAAAATAAACGAAAATTTTCAAAGAAGTAGAACCAGTGCAGGACTTTGTCAAAAATTTATCAAGTGTTCAATTTACACCAAGTGAACTAGATTTACTCAACCGAGGATTAGATTTCGCACTACAACCTCCAGAAAAACTAGCCGTAGAAAGTGTGTTAGTTAACATTGAAACAGCTCTTAAACATTTCAATGATGAAGATAAAAAAGCAAGAGTTAGATGCGAGGCTGAAGAAAAAATAAATAATACAAATTTAACGAGTTTATCTACAAAAAGGAAAGATTTCAGAAAAGCTGCAAAAAATCTAAAAGAAAAGAAAGCTTGAATGTTGTAATACTTGATAAACAAGAATATGGTGAAATTAACGAAGAATTTATTAAAAATGGTCCATACGAAGAAGTAATTTTTAATTCTTTACCTGGGATGATAAGAAGAACTAAAGCAGTCATAAGAAATGCAGCAAATATTTTCATTGACCAAAATTTATCAAGAAAATTAAATGTTTCGAATCCAATTTTAACAAGAATGTATTCCTTACTCAAGTTACATAAACCTGGAAAACAAATAAGACCAATAACATCAACAACAGGATCAGTAATTACAAAACCTGAATGTTGGTTATTAGAAAAGTTTAATAATCTACCAAATAAATTCGAAACAAGAGCTATTAAAAACAGCATTGAATTAGCAAAAGAAGTAAAAGATTTAAAAATAACCAATAACGAAATTCAAGTTTCATTTGATGTAATCTCGTTCTATCCAAATGTTCCAATTAATGAAACTTTAAATTTTCTCAGAGAATGGTTAGAGAAAAATCCTCTAAAACGAGAAGAAATTAATGAACTGATCCGTCTTACAAAATTATGCATGGATGAAAATTGGTTTCAGTTTAATCAAAAATTCTATCGACAAAAATTTTGTTACAGTATGGGTTCACATTTAAGTCCATTTTTAGCAAACTTATTCATGTCAAATTTAGAGACTAAAATGAAAAATGATAGAAATTTTCCAAGAATTTGGTTCAGATATATAGATGATTTTTGGGCCATAGTCAAAAAGCATGAACTTCGAAGTTTAATAAACATGTTAAATAAATCAAAATATCCATCAATCCAGTTTACTAATGAAGAAAAAATAAACGGAAAATTAAACTATTTAGATTTAACTATAATTAGAGAAGGTGAAAACTTCGAATTCGATATTTATCGAAAGCCTACAAATACTCTTAGATACATAACATCTGATTCATTTCATTCACTTGAACAAAAAACATCAGCTTTTCATTCCATGATTTTTAGAGCCTTAAATATTCCAATGACAAAAGAAAGAGAATACAGTGAAATTCAAAAAATCAAAGAAATAGCAAAAATAAACGGGTATATAGAGCAATTAATTGATTATCTACAGAATGCTCATAAAAGAAAACAAAACAAAACCTAAGGAATTATACAACCTTAGATTTAATCAGAAATGAACAAGATTCAGAAAAGAAATCGACAAAATTTAATTTCATCCAGAAATTAGATCTAAGCGAAAACCAATATTTAATAGACAAAACATCAGAATTAGCCAAAGCAGTGAAATAAAAATTAAAAATCTGACAAAATTGAAACATTACAACAATCAGGGATTTACTCAATTGGATGTAACAATTGTAATAAAGAATATATAGGGCAGACAAGAAGACCAATTCTCAAAAGATTTAAAGAACATTTTGCTCATCTGAAATATAATGAACCCGAAAAATCAACTGTATCACAACACATGCTAGATAATAACCATATTTTTAGTTTACAAAATTTGAAATTAATATGTAATGTAAATAATCTTTATGAGCTTGATGCTTTTGAATCTCTTTATATATTTAAAAATTGAAATAATTTAATGAATAGTGACGATGGACCAATAAGAAATCCAATTTTCAAAAAAGTTTATATTAGACCTTAAATTTAGTGTAAATTTGTTTGTGTGTAATTTGTTGTTTGTATTGAATTTGTTGTTTGTATTGAATTTTAATATTAATATCAAAATGTCATTATTATTTAAATAGAGCTTACTGACGACGGAAGCATAGCTTCCGAAATCTACATTTAAGCAAAAATAAATAATTTGTGTTTTAAGTTGTAAAAATAAAATCTTTAATTTATGCATTGGACCTGAATTACAAAGTTATATGCATATACTAATTTACTTCCCTCATTTTCATTATCATAAGTACATATTTACATACCTAAGTTCCATCTATCTCTTCTTACTTACATAATTAAAATCCATAACCTAGATTTAAATACACATTTGTAGGTAAGGTATCTATGTAACTATTCCTTGAATCATCCATTTGATAACTCATTATAAATACTAAGATTCAAGGTAATCTTAACTACATCGGCTTTAAACCTGTATAAGCTAACTAGACTACCTACCTACTAAACAGCGGCACTTCCTTCGAAAACACAAGGCAAAATATCTTATCTCAACTTAAGATTTGGGAAATTAATATAAAATGCAATTTAAAGAAGAGCCAAGATATCTTAAGTCATATTTTTCCTTATAACGGGCAAAATATTAAAAATATCTTTTCGAAATTAATTTAAAAAAAAGAATAATAATGCTTTGTTCAATTAAGTCTACACCTGAAAAATCGTTAAAATTGGTTTAAGATACTTTACCTTTTCAGTCGAGAATTGTTACGAAATGCTATTGTATCCACAAAATTTCACTGCATTATGTGAAATTTAGACTGGAGGTTTCATTGGTGCAAACTTCTTTGAAAATGCATAAGAAAGAACGTGTGTACTTATCATTTCCAATTCTCATCGCTGTTACCAAAAGTTTGACGAATTTGCTTATCTTGTAATCAAAGATGTGGAGTACAAGTGGTTTCCACAAGATGGGACTTTCGCAACCACATTTTTTTTATCACAACTAAAAGTATGTAAACATCTTATAAGTCTTCTCTTTTTTACGATACAATTCTCAAGAAATGAGCTCTGATTTTTATACGTCATCGATTCTCGATTGAGTTGCTAATAATACCTATAAATTATTCACTCTAATTCTACACAATACATAAATGCTGTGCTACCGGTAGTAAGTTTCAAGTCCAACATCTTGTTGTTTACTTAACAGTCGTAGTTTTAGTGCTCCCGGTGTTAGTTCAGTTTAAATCTTTTTCCAAAAATCTAAAATGTCAATAAGACTGACTCACTTTTGGTTTTCCCTTATAATATTAACTACTTCTTTCAACGTTGCATTTTCAAATAAAGAAGGGTATGTAAGTGTAAATCAAATAGATAATAATCGAAATCGAATTGATAGAATTTAATAATTAAATTGTTTAGTCGAGCAAGCACCTTGGTTTATATAAATAAGTCAAATTCAACTAAAAACCAGTCCTAATTTCTTAAGATTTATTTTCGGATTTGAGTAATTAGATAAATAAGGATAATCTGTGTATTTTATGAAATTTATTGCAATTTAAAGGATTGTTTAGTGAAAATTCCATATAATCAACATGATGGCCTAGTCTACAATTACTATTACAATATATTAATACTCGTATAGCTGCGGCCATTGATACATCATTGCAAATAAAAGTGATTTTCTTTAATATTTACAATTGACAAATTTCAGTGTGCATTCCAGAATATCGGATTAAATAATAAATGTAAAGAGTGATTGTAAAAAAATCAGTTGTAATAAAAAACCTTTTTAGTAAAATCTTGAAACTTAAAAGAAGTGTTCAATGAGTAAACTTAAAAATCCGCACAGTTTTGATAAGATACTTGTTTTGTTCAACTTTGGGTTTTTTTCTTAAATATTTTAATATACCTTGTGTTTTTCTCCGAAATCAGTCTTAAATCTATCTATAAATATCAAATTAGATATGATAAATTCAAAAAAATAAAAATTACCAATATGCATACATATAATTTTAGATAAAAATAAATAAATACATTAAATTGATACTGATTTGAACAAAATAAAAATAAAACGACTTGTTTTTTAAAGCAAAACAAAAACCAAAATTGAAAAAATCTTCAATTTGATGTTAAATTTTACCTTCATGTGGTTCAAATTCACCGTCCATAAGCACATCATTCACACATGCTTTATTTTTCGTAGCCCAAGTTTGGACACTATTTCGACTTTTAACGAATTCGATGCGCTGTCCGACTCTATCCAAAGAATTGTTCCCCAATGTCCGTACAGTGAAATCGCTGTTTTGGGCGATTTCAATGTACACAATTCCAAGTAGCTACGCTATTCTGGTTAGACAACACCCGAAGAAAGGTATGTTGAGCTCTTTGCTGAGGTGAATAATCTGACTCAGCTGGTTCTGAGCCAACAAGAATACCTGACATTGCAGGTCACTCCGACAACACCCTAGACTTGTTTCTTACCTCCCTACCTGGTAAATATACTACAGGGTGGCCCACAAATCGTGCTACAATAAGAAATTTAAATAACTTTTATTTTAATCGATGTATTTCATTAATTTTTTTTATTGGATTAAAAATTAAATTTTATTTTAAATAACTAATGGTTTTTAAAGATGATAGACCGCAAATGACCTCCACGCTCATCCACGTATATGCGGCACCTGATCAGAAAATTGTTCATTGCGGACTGAAGGGTTGAAATTGGGATCGCCGCAATTATTGTCTTAATGGACTGTTTCAATTTCGTCAAATTTCTGGGTTTCGTTTTGTACACTTCTTACTTGACATAACCCCATAATAATGGTAATTTTCGTTAGAGCTCCGCCATACCTTCTTTGGCTACGTGTACACTTTCTCCATCTGTTGAATTCAATTCCTCCTGAAAGGGATACGTCTTCGGCGAAGTTCTGGGTAAAAAAAACTCCTTCAACATCTTTAAATAACGGTCCCCATTGACAGTTTGTATTACACCGTTTTCTTCAAAGAAGTATGGCCCGACAATACACCTTGATGAAACTGCGCACCACACAGCGACTCGTTCTGGGTGCAGTTCCGTCTCATGGAGCATTTCTGGATTAGATTCACTCCATATACGGCAATTTTGCTTGTTAACAATGCCGTTTAAGTCAAAATGGGCCTCATCAGACATGAACAAAAAATTTATCAATGTGTTGTCTTCTTCGGCCATTGCAATCATTTTTCTGCAAAATTCCAGGCGAACAGGCAAATCCCGAGGGTTTAACTTGCTTGTAATTTGGACTTTGTACGGAAACAAGTTAAGTCATCATGAAGTATGCGTTTTAATGACCGTCTGCTAACTCCAATTTGGCCCGATAAGTTTCGAGTTGAAACACTTGGATTTGCCTGTATTGCCGATGCAACAGCCACGATTGTAATCTAAGCCCGAACATTGGGATCTCGATGATACGGTCTTCGTTCGATGCTTCCAGATTCGGCAAACATGTTCACCAGCCTCATAATGGTCCATCTACTCGGGGGAGTACCGCCAAACTCCAGCCTAAATTCCCTTTGGACGGAAATGACGGACTGCAAAGAATGGTATCGCTGCACTATCCAAATCCTTTTTTCAGTATCTCAAGCATTCATTTTGATAAATCTAAATAGTAAAATAAAAAAAATAAGCCGAAAAAAAGTTATTACGTTTTATTTTTGTAGCGCGATTCGTTTGCCACCCTGTATTAAATTATTAAAAAAAGTTTTAAAATATGCTTTTAAAAATACAAACAAATATCTATTAGGTAATTTAAAATATTGGTATGCATCACAAGTTGATGTACAATATGTGTAAAATTTCGAAAGAACGAAAGAATCACCTAAGCCGTTTTCCAGATAGTAGAAACCAAAAAATCGGTACCGTTCTTAGCTATTATTGGTAATTTGTTTTCCAACCATATAATAGTTCATATCGAAAAATACTCTGATTTTTTTAAATCAAAATCGTTAGAACCATTTTCGACAAAAATGAGCTTTAACATAATGGCAGTTTCACAAAAAAAAACTCTATACCAAATTTGAAGGAATTCAGCCCCCCATTTAGACTGTAAGTGGCTACACTAACATACAGACGAACAGAAATTTTAGACCATGCTTTTTCGTCTTTCATATCATCGTAATGTCTTGTTTGATCGTTATCGCAAAACTTTTTTTTTCGACGAATACATAACTTGCCTTAAATTGTATTTACCTATCGCATGTAAAAAAACAACCTCCGGGAAGCGAAGAGTCCCAAAATGAAGAATAGTTCGTTTGTTAAAAATAATAAAACTAATCTTCTGTAATTCAGGCGTTAACTTTTCCGCACTTACAGCCTCTGAAAAAAAAAATGGGTTTATGTTATTATGTTATGTTATTATTTCCATTGGAAGGCAATAAATTGAAGTGTCATTTTGACATCTTAAAACCAAAACAAACAATTTTTTTGTTTATCGACTATTATTATCGAACGAAAGTTACTGAACATGGGTATTGAACGACAAAATAAATGAAAAATCTTTTTTCTTACAAACTTTTTTTCCTTTATTTTTCATTTTATTTGGAAGATGTTGCACGAAAAGACTTTTGCCTCGGGCAACGCCGGGTACTTTCTGCTAGTAATATATAAAAACGATTAGTTAGTTACCTCTAAATGTCATTTAAAAAATTCCAAAAGAAATACTGAAATACTTTCTAATGATATATATTCGAATTACGTGGTGCCCCGCGAAATTAAAGAAAAAAAATTGTTTTCTTTGGAATAAGGACCTTATATATATATTAAAACTTAATATTTTTTTAGAACGAAATTTAAAATATTTTTTATATACAAAATAAAGTTAAGAAAACCTAAAAATATTTTGAGCTGTTTTTACTAATAAATCTTGGTCTTAAAATGTGATCGAACATAAGAGCAAGTTCCTGCGATCCAGTCGTGCATTTTATTTTTTAGCAAAAAATGTAAATCTTGATTAAACGGCTCAAGCTCCAATGATAATTAGAAAAAATCGGTGATCTTTTGTAGTTAGTCTACATATTAGTCCGAAAAGGTGTATACACAATTTTATTGACGGTACCTGCCCTACAACCATTTTATTTATTTTCGACTTTCTCATAAGGGCCTCAACGGATTTCGATCTAAAATTTATATAAGAGCTCCTTCGAATTCTAAATAATACTGCATTTCAAAATTTTCGAAAAATAGTTTTTAGGACTTCTGAAAAAAAAATATTTTTTTTTTGAAAATTCAAATTTTGTTTTTGAATTTATATTATTAAATATTTAAAATGTTCATACCAAATGTTTTTAGAAAAAAATTAAGAATTCTTATATATAAAAAATTAAGTGAAAAACGACTTTAAAAATATATTTAGCTATTTCTATTAAGAATCTTTTGCATATATATAATAATCGAACATATGAGCAAGTACGTGCGATCCAGTCATTTTTTTATTTTTTAAGAAAATATAAATTTATAGGTATAAATATTTTTTTTTGGAAAATTCAATATTTCCGAAATAAATGCACTATAGTTTTTTAAATTATGCTTTTAATATATAAGGGGTATCCATTTTGCGGTTTCAAAAGTATAGGGCTGGAATTTGACATCTGTCAAACTAAGTTGTTAAACCATTTTTTTTTCAGTGAAAGTCTGACATTTACGAAAATGGATCGCTTATTAACTATCGCACAACGCATACAAATTGTTAAAACCTACTACAAAAATGGTGATTCTGCCAAAGCCACTTATCGTGCTTCAAGAGGAGTTTATGGCTTATATAATCGTCCAAATACGCAAGCAATTCTTAAAATTGTGAAGAAATTTGAAGAGACTGGATTGGTTGCAGATATTGTAAGGCCTGTGCGTCATCGTTTGGATCGTGCCACTGAAAATATCGCTGCTGTAAGTGAAAGTGTTGCCGAAGACCCGAATGTGTCGATTCCTCGTCGTTCTCAGGAATTAGGACTGTCTTCCGGCACATTATGGCGCATTCTGCATTTGGATCTACACCTATATCACTCGGTGGGTGTGTTAGTAAACAAAATTGTCATATTTGGGTTTCTGAGAATCCTCAAGTGATTGAAGAGAGGCCATTACATCCACAAAAAGTCACTGTTTGGGGCGTTTTTTGGTCCGGAGGTATGATTGCACCTTACTTCTTCGAAAACGACAATGGAACGACAGTCACCGTCAATTCGGAGCGTTATTGTCATATGATAACCGATTTTTTTTGCCTGCTATTAAAGAATACGGCTTGGAGAATATGTGGTTTGAATATGATGGTGCCACAAGCCACACAACTCTAGCGCATATGGCTTTATTGCAAGAGACATTTCTTGGCCGCGTAATTTCTCGTCGTGGCGATATCAACTGGCCACCTAGATCATGCTATTTGACACCGCTTGATTTTTTTTGTGGGGCTACGCGAAAGAGAGTGTTTATGCAGATAAACCTTTAACTCTTGAGCACTTGAAAACCAACATTCGTCAAGTTATGGCTGAGATACCGCCCAATATGTGTCAAAAAGTGGTCGAAAATTACCTCAAAAGAATCGATGCTTGCAACAATTCGCGTGGTGGTCATTTAAATGATGTAGTATTTCACACATAATGTCAACGTTCAAGCTTTATAATAAAAAAGAAATATCATGAAAAAAATATTTTATATGTGTTTTATTTACGTTTACTTTCGAAACCGCAAAATGGATAACCCGTTATTAATTAAATACCTAAAATTAAAATAAATTTAAACAAACCCACAAATTGATTGATTGATTGTTCACTCTCTTTAGATGTTATACTGTGGTAGCGCCCGGGACAATCCGACCGGAGTCTGTTTTTCACGTATCCATAACATTAAACGATTACCATAACTCCTGCTGGTTTAACATAAGCATTACGAGTTTTATGCATCAAAATAAACTCTATGAATTCGAAAGTATCGAGGTTCAACCAAGAACAACCAAATTAGTCGAATTGCATGCACCAAATTTCACTAGCACACTTGCGAATTTAGAAGTTTTTGGAAATTGCGGAACGATCAGCAATGACACTACTGTAGTTTATTTCGAGCCTAAACAATACTGGGCATTAATTCAAACTAACAAGGTGAAATATAGACCTGGTGAATTGGTAAAATTTCGAGTTATTTGTATTGATCAATTGACAAGACCTGCAGATGAGAATCAAAGAATAACTCTAGAACTTTATGTAAGTTGATTTATGTATTTATACCTAACCTTCAACTATATAATATTTTTTATTGCAGGACAATGATCATAATCTTGTTATGAGCTTTTCTCAAGTAAAACTCGTTCAAGGTGTTTTTAGGGGTGAATTACAGCTTTCTAAATATCCGGTTGTGGGCATATGGAAAATAAGGGTCCGTTCTAAAACGATTTACACTGAGAAAACATTCGAAGTTAACAGATATGCACTGCCAAAATTTAATGTACAAATTAATACAAGCAAAGCTATTGCTATTGACGATGTTCGAATGGAATTGGAAGTTCACGCTAGGTATGTGCCATATTTTCCTCCAAAAACCTTTAATTTCATTGATTTAATTATGTACATTTCTTTGAAGTCATTTGTGTGGTGAGCCGATAAAGGGAAATTTATCAATTTACATAAGCAACATCGATCTACCGATCCATAAGTGGGTCGCAACTCCACCTTCATTATCACTAAGATCCCAAATCGATGGAAAAACCACAATTTCTGTAGATTTAAAAAATGACCTCCATCTGGAGGGTGAAAAGAAAGGACAACGAGCACTCTATCCTTTTTCTGCTCCAATTACTCCTTACAAATTTCATATAGAAGCTATTGTCGTCGATGAATCAAGTGGAGAACAATCGTGGACGACAACAGAAATTGAAGTGAATATCGAACCTTTTCAAATTGAACTCGAAGCACCGAAGGAATTTGATTCAAATGAAATACTCAATATTAAGGTTTATTATTATTGAACATACCCGTGCAATGTAAATTTCTAAATCTCTCCACTTTTAGGTAAAAGTTGATTTAAAAGACTTCCAGGATAATCCAATAAAGGATATTAAATCCCCGATTGAAATTATAATTGGATGTTACGAAAAAGTTGGTAGATACATTCAAAGCTATACAGATTTCGATGAAATTCGAATTGAATATAGAAATCAAGTTGGACAGAATTTTTCTATAATAAATGTGCCCAATAAAAATTATACGGAGTGTTATTTGTATGCAGCATATCAAGGTGTCAAATCCTCTACAGGACGAATGTACAAAAAAATTAAGGAATTTAATATTGATATTTTATCTGAAATGTAAAGTCTTGTATGAGTTTATAAACTTAACTATTTTTAACACTTTATTTTTTACTTTTTTTTACAAAAAAAAAGTCCTGCAGAAGGTAAGGAGCTTGAAATAAAAATTTCAAACCCTGATCCATTGGAGGAGTTTTCATATGAAATTCTAGCAAGGGGAGACATAATTCAATCTGACTACGTTTATGTAAGTTTAATTGATAAAATTTGTGTTTTTTGTTTGTAATTAATTTAATCATTCCCAAATCAGGTACCTGAGAATCAAACAACGTATATCCTTCGACTTAATGTGACATATTCGATGGTTCCGAAGATTACAATATATGCTCATCATATTAAAGATATGAATTTTCGTGGACAGTTAAAGGATGTCATCATAAAAAGAGCTCTTCAAAATTCGGTGAGTTTTTTTTATATTTTTAAAAACAGTACAATTCGAGATAACTTCCTTAAACCTTCTGTTAGGTTTCTTATTGTTTTTGAATATTTCGTGCATTCACTTAATAAGTATATTAGCTTGTTGATGTGTCAACTCAAAAACCTGACTTTACAGGCCAAACCACCAACACTCTATCTAGACTTAAAGTTGTATTATCGAAAAATTCCCTAAGAAAATCCAACCAACTGGGACTATCGACACGATTTATTCAATAACTTTCCGTATCGTCAGTATGCATGAGCAAAAAGTAGACCAAAAAATACAATATTGTCTGAAAAATAGTAAAAATTTCATATTGCATATTCAATGACACCCGCTTTATCAAATCAATGAGAAAGTCAATTTGCTATTAATTCGACGCTGCCAGAAAGTGCTATGACTCCTCGTTTAATTCAAAAGGCAAATGATTTCATTGGACGAATCTCTCTTCGCATTCATGCAGTTGCTCGAATTCTTAAATATCTTGAAATACACAAGCCCGCTGGTCCGTTATGAAGAGTTATTTGTCAATGCTGCCAAGCACACTGCGTAAGGGGCACTGGAGCAGTTTACAGTGTTGTTCCTCTACGTGTCAACTTTAATTGTCTACATTTCAACGTAGACAATCTGTCGACAATGTAGACAATATGTCGACAATGTAAACAATAGCTTTCACATCTAAATCTTACAAATATAATCATTCCAAAAATTACCCAATTTGATTTAAAAAGGAGTACAACTATTGACAAGATTTTGATTTGGGCGTTTTTTTCCTAATATTTGGAGGTTATTCCCTTATTTGTGCGACATTTCCAATTTTAGGTTTTCTTTTCATTTGAATTTTTATATTTGAATTTCGGGCGTCCTTTCCTTAAAAAAATAGAAAGATGAGAAATAACGCCCAAAAGGAGAAACAAAAATACAACAACAATTTGCTGAGATTTTGTTTTTTGGTGATGTTTCCAAATCAATTTGGGCAAAATTGCCTAATGCAATTTCTGTTGAAAAAGCGTTTTTTCTTTCATTTTCGACGTAACAGAAATGGAATTTGGATCAAAATTTAGGTTTTGGAAACTTTGGGACTTATTACCCTATTCCAACTGTTGGTTCAATTAAAAAAACCTCTTCGGCATTATCGCATTTTTCCAGTATTTCAGTTCCGTTTGTTTCAGTCGATAAAGTTAACGATTGTCAAACAATAAAGAAACACGATGATGCGATAAATTGATTTTTGTTCCAATTTGCACCGTTTCGCGACCATTTTTATCGATTCGAAAGTTGTTGAACAGGGGTTGCAGAACAGGGGTACTGGAGATTTTGGATTCTCAGATTTTTGTATCAATTATTACAAGTACTTTCACGTAGAATGATGATCTTTATACTTTGGAGGTTTTCCTGTTCATAAGGAACCAATTATGAGATTATGAATTATTATGGTTTTACTAATTGCCTATAATGTCTACATTGTCTACATTTATGTCAAAAATTTTGAATTGTCTACATCGAATTCTCTACATTTAGAAAACAATGTAGTCTACATTTATTGTCTACATGGAACAACACTGGGCAGTTATATCGATCAGGAAAACGAAGCAGGAACAAAATGGATAATTTATGATGTTTTCATGCGCTTTCAAATACAAATAAATATACTAATTGATGACAAATAATACTAAGAATTTAAAAAAAAATATATATTATATAATATTTTAAATAAAATGTACCAAATCATTTAAATGATTTTAGTTCCAATTTCACTCGTTCCACTGACAGAATTGTGGACGAAAACATTTTTCGTGTGGATTTCAACAAAACTCGTTGGCAAACTTGGAGTGAGGGTATATTTGGTTTGCCCATTGACATCATTTTACTCATATATATTTATAAAATATTATCAGGAAAAAATATTCGCTTTCATATAGTTTTAACATTTTTGGATGCGTTTTGCTGATCGCTATAATTGAACCCTAAGTATTTATATCTGTCCTACTGAACCTATATTTTTTAGTAATGAAGGAAAACTTCTTTTGCCCAGTTCCTAATAAAAGGTGTATCTTCTTCAGCTTCTTACTGCCCATTACTATAAGATTTAAGCTTTTATAAGCTTTCGGACTTATCGAAGCTGGAATCTTAGTTGGGACGTCAAATTGCACTTACGTTCCTTCTTTTCAAAGTCATGGAAATGCTAATTAATTATCAGCTTAAGAAATATCTTCAAGGCCGCGGGTTCAGACAAGGCCGCGGGTTCAGATGGCCTGCCAGCTGAACTGTTTAAGGCAGCGGGAGATGACTTGGTCAGGAGCATACACCAACTCATTTCTAGAATCTGGTCAGAGGAAAGTATGCCCAATGAATGGAAGCTCGGCATAGTGTGCCCTATCCACAAAAAAGGAGATGCTCTGAACTCCACCAACTACAGAGGTATAAGTCTCCTCAACATCGCATGCAAAATTATGTCGGCTATTTTGTGTATCCGCCTAGAACCTTTTACCAACGACCTGATCGGATCCTATCAGTTTGGCTTTAGGCGAGGAAAATCAACTAACGATCAGATTTTCACACTCCGGCAGATCCTGGAAAAAACCCAAGAATTCCAAGTCGATACGCACCATCTCTTCATCGACTTTAAAACCGCCTATGATAGCGTTGATAGAGACAAGTTATACAGAGCCTTGTCACATCTCGGCATCCCTGCCAAACTTGTCCGCTTGTGCAGAATGACAATGAAGGAATCACGCTGCTCCGTCAGAGTCGGTAAGAACTTCACCGACGACTTTGATGTCGAGAAAGGTTTGAGACAAAGTGATGCGCTATCATGCAATCTCTTTAACATCGTACTGGAAGCAATTGTGCTAAACTCAAATGTCAACACCAGAGGCACAATTTTTCAAAAGTCCGTTCAACTCCTTGCTTATGCTGATGACATCGACATCATAGGCAAAACAAAGCGAGCTGTCAGTGGAGCATTTGCAAGTATTGAAGCGGCGAAGATGGGTTTGACTGTTAACGAGACGAAAACTAAGTATATGCTGTCATGGAGAAGAGAAGTCCAACACCATCGACTCGGATAAAACGTCAAGATTGGCGGTTATAACTTCGAAGTAGTCAGAGACTTTGTTTACCTGGGATCCACTATTACATCGCACAACAATATCAGTGCGGAGATCAAACGAAGAATCACACTTGCAAATCGCTGTTTCTTCGGGCTTAGAAAGCATTTAAGTAGTAAAGCCCTCTCTCAAAGAACCAAAGAGACCCAATATAAAACTTTAATCATCCCAGTCCTGCTGTATGGGGCAGAGGCATGGACACTGACAAAATCGGATGAAAACCAGCTGGGTTGCTTTGAGAGAAAGATTCTTCGAGTTTTGTTTGGCCCAGTTTGCATCGGTGGTGAGTGGAGAAGAAGATTTAACGACGAACTTTACGGGCTCTACATCAATATCAACCTGGTCAAAAAGTTAAAAATCCAGCGACTGAGATGGCTAGGTCACGTGGAGTGCATGCACATCGACGCACCAGCCCGACACGAGTCTTCGTATCCAACCCCGGTGGACAACGTGACAGAGGAAGGCCTTAGCTTAGGTGGCGCGATCAAGTGGTGAACGACATCAACCAACTTGGTGTGCGTAACTGGTGGTAGCTAGCTAGGGACCGGGCTAGCTGGAGAGGTTTGCTGGTTTAGGCCGTGATCCATCCTGGATTGTAAGCGCCATTTAAAGTAAAGTAAGTTAAGAAATATCTTGAAGAACGAAAGGTTCTTAATGACCGGCAGTATGGCTTTCGTAGTTATAGGTCCATTGGTGGTCTGATGGTATGTCTTACCGAATAGTGGCATAATTTTTGTATCATTTTGTCAAATTCTTTCAAAAGCTTTGAAATCTTATTTATTGCGCTTGATATTTCAAAGCATTTGAAAGAATTTGACATCAAGCTATTCTATTGGAATTCCATGCTTTTATTAGTGATGAATCTCTTCTTCGGTGAACTAAACACTACATTTTAACTACTGAATCATTACAAGTCGTAATATTTGATTTCGAGTGAATATAATCAAAAAACAAAACAGGGACAGGGACTTAGATCTTTTACCTCTTCTCTTTAATCTATAAAGCCTCAATTTGCTTTCATCCCACGTTGACTATCAGAACTTCAAAATCATTGTGCATTGATATCTTATTTTAAATGCTTCCTCATTTTCGTAACGCTTGCACTGTGTTTCATCATTTTCAGGGGAATCAAAACACCTTCAGTACGCGCATACGTAAAAAACTATATTATGAATCATATTAATTTAAAATTTCCCAGGCACTTCTTCATAGTTCAAAATTTCAGTAAAATTTTGTTCATAATTTTCTTTAAAATATACAGCCTTTCATCAGCAAACCCGTTACTATTCATTCCCCTTCCCCTTTCTATTATCTCATTATATAATACTTGGTGTTTAATTCCCATAAAAACCCATTGGACAAGGGCTTGGAAATTTTTCCTAAGTTTCATTTATGAATGACGAAAAATAAAAAAAATTACCCAAAAATTGGTATTAACTGGAATACTGAATTAACATAGCTTATTGGTAACGAACATCAGTAGCACCTAATCTTAAAACCGGTAACTCACTTTCGTTGTTTAAACTTTGATACAATAAAATGATTAAAGGCATTTTTGTAGCGGCATCTTCTTAACAGGTTATTGCATGTCTAATATTTTTTATGATTCCAGGTTTCGATCGAATCATAATCAACTCGAATTAAACCAGTAGTGTTTTATCTGTAAGTTGCTTGGCTTACTTACTTTTTTTTCTAATACTTCGAAAAAGCGTGGTGCTGCTAGGTTAGGTTAGGTAGATGGGCTAGTTGATTTTGCTACAGGCACACTTAAATCAAAGTAGATCCATTGTGGTACCCTGAAGTTTTTTATGAGTTCTATGGATAATCATTATCAAGTCATTTAGAGGCATTTGTGAAGTGCAGTAGGATTTTGCCTAAAAGATTCGAGAGCTCTTCTAAATCATTGAAGAAGTAACTGCCCAGGAATTTGATCCCTATATGGCAAAGTGCTGGACAATGACACAAAAAGTGAGAGTGGTGCTGCTATGCCACAGTTAATATGCCCCTCCGGCTGACTCAATCTCTAACCTGCCGTATCCAATTTCGTATGCCAAGTCTATAAAGATCACCTTCAACCTGATCTACCCTGAATACTTGAACCTTATATTATGGATCGCTTTGGAAACTCTTTGTGCTGAAGCTTCGCCATATTAACAGTTTTAAACATATTTATTTAACTAGGCATTGTATCTCCTTGTCATAAGCCTTTGGTGGTTTCGAATGCTTCAGTAATAAATCTTCCAATTTTGAGGCAGCAGCGAGCGTTCTCCAGCATCAAACGATTAGTCTAATCAGCTTGGAAGAAAAATTAGGTCTCTCTTGTTCACACTGTCATAAGCGGTCTTGAAATTGTTGAACAGGTGGTGAATATGTTTCAATATTATATTATTGGGTCCACTCCAAGATCTGGCCCACTCCCAAGTCTGCAGCAACATCCATTTCACCATCAGCAAGACATTTCCATTCACACTCAAAAATTACTGACATGTGAAATTAATTAACGGGTTCCCGATCGGTAAAAAGCTCCTGCATAAGAAATAGAACTCATTCATCCTCCTCGAGACATCCAAAGCTTGGTCTTTAAACTGAGGGGTTCAGTCTTTCTAGGATTCGAACACTCTCTTGGATGAAGCATTGATTTCCATTCGCTCGATATGACCTAACTATCATCAGTCGATTTGTTTTGAGCTAATAGAGTTTGCGGTTGTATCATCTAACCATTTGCCATCCGCGCACATGGACTACTTCGAAACTGCTGCTAACAATAGTGAAGTTTTGTTTCAAGCGATGAGCAGATCTTTATTTGATTGTTGATTGCAGGTATTTATTTTATCCTTGTTTACTTCAAAATCAACTGATTTTGACAGTTCTTATGCCGCCGGAAAAGCTTCTATAATACCCAACATACCCAACTAACTGGACGGACTTGTTGAATATAGAGTATTACGTACTAACTCTTGTTGTACACACTGTTTGTTCTAGAACGAGATCGAGAAAGTCACATTATAGAGCCAAATCATTGCATGATCCCAATACACGTTTAGAATAGTTGGGACTTTTATACCCAGGAATAGGCGGACATATTCTCCGTGAACTCACGTCATGTAGAGCTTAGCGTGTGTAGATTCGTAGGGTTGTCGCATCAAAACATGTCATTAGACGATCCTTCTGTAAGATCGAATTGAATACGCTCCGAAAACAAAAAGCCGAATTCCTAGTTGGGAATATTGTTTTCTATATGCGGTCGCCTACAGGCATCAGGCGGAAGGGCTTCATTCCTTCTCACTTTTCACAATCGCAGGGCCAACGAGCGAGTTATGGCACCAAAACGGCCCACTCCAGCGCTAATTAGGTTAGCGGGCTAGGTTGGTCATGACCGCCATTTCTACATGCCTGCCATACCAATGTTCTACATAGCACGGTGCGTTTTTTTGTGTCACGCGACGAAACAACTGGATCAGTTTCCCAGAATCATGAGTTCATCCATCACTATATAGAGGTCTGAACGATAAATTAAATACTGCCTTATGCAGCTTTGATGGTGGGTCTCGCCTTGAAATTCCTTGATTTAGTACGATCGTGCTGTCGGGTCCAAAATTAAACACGAAACTTGACCATTAGAGTGTAAAGGACCGACTTATACAGCACGCTTAATAGGATAATTTTTGACGATAGGGCATGTGGTGAGCTGATTGTCTAATCATTGAGCAGGTTTCCTTCCATCAATATTTGCTAGATGATTTGATGCTTGCGCTCTGTTTAAATATTTCTTTCGTATTTGAAGAGCTACGCGGGTATTCCTTCAGTACTGGTCTTGTTATTTTTCAGCTATTTGTGGCCAAGTTAACCTCTATTCTATAATATGCGATGAAACTGGGACTTTATTGAATGTGCATTCTCTTGCCTGAGGGTGGAGAGATCCAAATGATTTCCATTTAGCAGCAGCTGGTAATGCTGCTTAAATACTAGGAATTAGTTGCGTCTATGTTTGTCCCTCAAAATGAGTGGGCGTCGAAGAACTTGGATGCATGCCGTACGTCGATTAGCACATGGTCAATTTTCTTGGTTGTTCTACTATTCGGTCAGTGTCAAGTTCCTCAAGATTTAGAGTACCACCTATAACTATTAAATCTTGCCTTCTTTACAGATTGGGATTACAGCTGCCAATGAAACTACTTCTGATGGTATATCGATGCACATAAACGTAAAAACAGACGAAGGATCATACGTTGGCTTAATGGGACTCGATCGGATGAATATGCAGAACATAGATGAAAAGGATATTTTAAATGAGGATTATGTCAATACAATGCTAAGAAGTGTCAATTCTTTAAGGACATATGCAATTCCGTGTCGTGGTAGAACTGCAGATGTTATAACTTTTTCTAATGTCTTTCCACCTGATATGGAAAATGGATCAAGCGGAGGTGGTACGTTTAAGCACCAATTCATACATAGTTTTATTTTATTGAAGTTAAAATTCTTTAGACTTACCAATTTTACTTTTACCAACACAAATTGAAAAGCTTCTTCCCGAAAGTTGGTTGTATTATGATTTTGAGAGGTAAATCTACTATTTTTCAAATCATTGTCAGAATTTAACCAGAAAATTGTTATTAAGGACACCAGCAGGAGGCATCAGCTTATTGGAAAATGCACCAAACTCAATATCCGAATGGGCTATTACTGGTTTCTCACTTCATTCCCAAACTGGATTGACGTTTACAAAGAATGCAACAAATCTGAATGTTTTCCAAGAATTCTTAATTTCTATGGACTTACCAAGCTTGGTAAGAAAAGGTAAGAAATAAAGAATTTCTAGAAGAATTACACATTTAACAATTTTCCATTGCAGGCGAAATAATTGTAGTTCCAATTTATATCAGTAATTTTATGAACCATGACACTTTGGTCAATGTGACAATTGAAACTGATAGCGAAGACCTGGAAATTCTCGAACACATTGAAACACACTCCGTGTATAAGCAAAATATCTCAAAAATACTTTCCGCAAAGAAAAGAGAAAAAATTATATTTTTCGTTAAACCGCTCAAGCAAGGCCACTATAGTGTGACTGTTAAAGCTCTTAACTCTGTGACAAGTGATAGCGTTAAAAGAACTCTCACTGTCCAGCCTCAAGGTATTTCTTATGCAATGTTGAATAAATTTTTGGTTCATCTACCCGATGAAGGCACCCAAGAAGATGAAATCGCTATTGATATTCCTGAAAATGTTGTTTTCGGATCTCAGAGAATTGAGGTTTCAGTTGTTGGTGATATATTTCAACCTTTGATTACAAATCTTCAGAACATTGCTGGAGTTTCTAGGGGAAACGCTGAACACAATATGAAGTTCATTATCTCAAATGCGATAGTTTTGAAATACCTAAAGGTTGACATATTATTAGCATCTTTATGTGTTTTACTAATTATTCCTTTTTCAGGCTCTCAATTATTCAGATCCAAGCTTAGAAACCAAAATGAAACTAAACCTCGAACGAGCCTACCAGAATGAGCTTTCGTTCAAATATAAGGATAGTTCTTTTGGACCCTTTGAGAGAAACAAGGGGAGAACTGGAGATATATGGCAAACCGTGTTCGCCTTGTGGGGTCTGAAACAGGCGCATGAGTTTATTTCTATCGACCCTAAAGTCATAGATAAAGGCTTGGGGTATCTGAAATCAAAGCAACAAGAAAATGGTTGCTTTACGTCTGATAGCGGTATTGAAGAAGATGTAAAATTGACAGCTTTTGGATTGATAGTCTTCTTAATGGATGAAGTAATACATTTTCTCTTTTCTCCTAAACTATTTAAGCTGTATTAACAAATTTTTAATAAGGATTCAAGTGAGACGTACAATGCAGTGATTACCAAAGGCCTAGAATACTTGTATGATATTTCGACTAATTTAGAATACAATTCTGTTTCTACGAGTATTTTGGCTAAATATGTACTGCTATTGGGAAAACATGAAAATGCTGAAGATTTTCTGAAAAAAGCCAATTCTCGCTTGCCAAGTAAGTATACAATATTTGATAAAAGCCTTAAGGATTTATAGTAATATTGTCTTCATTTTCCTAAAGTTAAAGAAATGATATTGACAAAGCCGGATACACTTGAAACACATCTGGAAATGACAGCTGGTAGTTTGATGAAGCTCTTCGAGTATCAAAAAATACCTGAGCAAATCACTTTGCAAGTTGTAAAAGACTTGATCGTGTCAAAAGTAGAAGATTCTTCTATTAATCACTTGATAGCTCTCCATGGAATGCTTCCATTTCTTGAAAAACTCTTCACTTATAAAACAAACCTCAGAATACGCTTCAAGGATGATCAAACAACTACTGGAGATTTTAAATTAAATGACGAAAACTCTCGAAATGTACAAACTTTTGAGGTAGGTTTTTCTTTATTTTTAAGAGTTTCATTGAATAAACTCCATGTTTTTATTTAAGCTTCCATCAAGCTCTCGAAAGCTTAAACTTCAAAGTAGAGGTCGTGGTTTGGCAATGGTGGATGTGAAATATGAGTACAATCTTATTCCTGAAGAACAATCTTCTTCATTTTATAATACCAACATAACCATTGACAGATATTCAAAATTTTTGACATATCTGGGGGTATGTTTAACGATTCCCGCAAATAGCACACAAAGTAAATTCATCGCAGCTGAAATTATGCTTCAGTCTGGCTTTATATTCACCGAGGGATATTTTAACGATATCGAAAATTTTAGTGAAGATATCAAGGTATGTTTGATTTGACTTTCAATGTTTTTGTTATTTTTTATGTATAATGTTGGTGTTTAACTTATTTTTAGTCAATACAATTTAATGACAGCCAAAACAAAGCCGTGATTTATATTGCACATAGTCCGAATAATGAAGCTTGTGTTGAACTGGAAGTTCGTAAAACTTTCCAGATTTTTAATTCCACGCCTGGATGGGTTATTGTGTACGGTACACATGATAAAGGTACATTCTTCACTTTAGTCCACGGTTGAAATATAATTAATTCTAACATTTGTGCAGATCAAAAAACAATTGAGAGTTTCCAAATCAATGAATCCTAAAACCCGCATTATTGACAGAAATTTGAATTACGATACATCGAATATTGAAATGTAAGCACGTTTTGTAAATTTGTCAAATAATAAAAATAGTGCATTTTTTAAATTAGTACATAAAATGGAGTTTTTTTTGTTTAATTCCTTTTGTTGAACTTTTTTTAAATTCTGGTAAAGCTACTAGAGCAAGAAAACAGCGATACGTCTTCCTTCGCAACATTTATGCAATTGAAATAGTATGCTATTAAACGACCAATTCTAAATTTTCTGGCATTCTATTTTTCTTTCTTTCTATCAAAATGACAAATAGTATACTATAAACGGTGGAGACACCGCGTTACCCGTCTCTATGTTTGGGAACTCCTTCCGTTTTTTTCCTTCGGTTTCGGTTTAGGTGTTGTTAATTTGAGAGCTAAGAAATTAAATGAACGACTGGATCGTACGAAGTTAGTTAGTAAGGTGTACTGGTGTAGTTATCATATGCAGGTTTAAAGCCTATGTCGGTAAGATTACCTTGATTCTTAGTATAATGAATTGTCGAATGGATGATTTAGTTATTTTTCTTTTTCGAATGAAGTGTGCTATTTATTTTGTCCTAGAATAGTTTCACTTGTTTCCATAATTTTGTTTATTTTTCTGTTTCAATTAATATTCATTATTTTTACTTGCGATTATAGGTACTATAAGGCAAGTTATGTATGTATTCGTAAACAATTTTTTTTTCTAACAATCAAACATGACACCACGATCATAGAGAACACCAAAAAAGTCGGTAACGCAATTCCGTCTGTCTGTCTGTCTTTCTGTAGAACGATCTACAGCCTAAACGGCTGAACTGATTTTGTTCAAAATTGGTGCTTAGGCGTTTTAGGTGATTGTCCAAAATAGATTTTTTGTTTTAGCCCCAAAAATAACGGTACTTGCCATACAAATTTTTCTACCATCTTAATTATCTCAAAAACGGTTCCAACGATTTTGATAAAAATTGGTGAGTGTACTAACTTGAGTATGGTCTAAATTTGGGCCCAAAACAAATTTAAAAATATTTTGTTATTAACGGTACCTGCCATACAACTATTTTATTGATTTTCGACTTTTTCATAAACGGCTCCACGGATTTCTATCAAAATTTGTGTACAGGATCTCATTGAAATTCTAAATGGTACTGCATTTCACAATTTTCGAAAAATAGTTTTTTTTAATTGTTGGAAAAAAAATGTTTTTTTTTTTGAAAATTCAATATTTTGAAAAGGGGTGAGCGATTTTTTCTGAAATTTTGTTTTTAAATTTATATTATTAAATATTTAAAATGTAACCGTTAAGAAAAAAATTTATTTCTCGAAAACGGCTACAAGAATTTTTGTATACAAATGTGTGTGTTCTTAAATAAGTACTGTTCACTTTTAAGTCTAAAAATATTTTTTTTTCGCGTACTTATTAACGGTACTTCCCATAGAACCACTTTAAATATTTTTGATTTTCTCACTTTTAAAATTATTTATGAAAATGCTCCCTAAAAGTGTTAATAAAACTGCATACTCAAATTTTCAAAAGCAAAGTTTTTCATTTTTTTTAAAAATGAAATATTTTTTTTTTTGAAAATCGATTTTTCTAAAACCTGCCACTGATTTTTTTTTAAATTTAAATTTTATATGTATGTTTATAATATCTTCGAAATGGTGTTTCAAATTTTTTTCTAAAAATGTTTTTAAAATTTTATACACCTACCTACATCCTTCGTTTTCATTATCATAAGTACATATTTACATACCTAGGTCCCATCCATGTAGTAGGTAGGTATATATTTCTATGCTAGGGCTGGCAACGAGACGAGACTCCTTTAAAAGTACCCGAGACGAGACCGTATTTTTAGTACTGAAATTCGACGAGATTCTCGCTGGTCTCGGCGGTAAAATTCAAATTTTAACTCAAAAAAATTCGAAATCTTTCCGATTTTATTTTTGGCTCCGGAAAAAGGTTATTTAAGGCCTTTGGGTGACGTTTTGAAAAAAATATTATTCAAATGTGGAAATATGGTATGTTGCCTAAATGTCAAGTCACGAACTGTCAAAATCTATTGAATAATGTCTCCGTATTAAATGGACTATAAAACCTCTACAAAATTCAAGTTTTGCTTCAGAAAATTCTAATTTTTTTAAGATTTTAATATTTGCTTCGGAAGGAGTTGATTTTAGGCCCTTTAGATGATATTTTGAAAAAAATGTTATTAAAATATCCAAATATTCATTATTTATTGCCTATACCTGTCAAGCCACGAATAACTGTCAAAATCCATTGAAGGTGCTCCGATTTGAATGGATTAGGCAACAAACTATGTTTAGACGTTTGGATAATATTTTTTTTCTAAACGTCAACCATTTTTTCTTACCAACAAACTGCTGAGATACCGTACTCTATGTTTGCAATCTGAACAATACGTCTTACCTTACAGCTTTTTACTACCAAAAAACATGAAAAAAACTAAGACTAAGGATGAGACCAAAACCGAGACCGAGACGAGACTGCACATTAAAATTTTCTCGAGAAAAAGGCGAGACCAAGACGGAGACGAGACTTGGTTAGGCAAGACCGGGACCGAAACCGAGACGAGACAGATGTTTTTCTATTTTGACGAGACCGAGACGAGACTAACAAAAGTCTCGCCTGGTGTCGTCTCGTTGCCAGCCCTAGTTAGCAGAGAAACTTACATAATTAAAATCCATTACCTTGATTTAAATATACATTTGTAGGTACCTATATGTAACTATTCCTTGAATCATCCATTTGACAATTTAATATACTAAGAATCAAGGTTATCTCCTAATTACATCAGCCTTAAACCTGCATAGGATAACTAGAATACCTACCTACTAACCAGCTATAGCTGTTTAGCTATATTAAAGTTGTTAGATACAAGAGCAAGTTTGTACGATTCAGTCGTGCATTTGATTTTCTTATCGGTTTTTTTTTGTATGGGAGGTTTTTCATTATAGGAAAATAGTTTTTCTTAACTATTTAAGATAATGCCAAAAAACTACCAAATACGAAGTTTCGAAAAAATCCCTTGAGTCGTTTTCGAAACTGAGATATTTCAAAAAAAGTTTTTTTTTAATTTCTCAAAAAAAAAATTGTTTGGCTAAATATGGGCCTACAATAGTGTTTAAACTTTCTAGGAGCTTCTGCGCAAAAAATTTCAAAAGAATCAATTTAACAATTTTCTAGAAAATCAACAAAACAAAAAATGGTTTTACTAGAGGTACAAAAAATAACTATTTTTTACCAAAAAAATTTACCTTTTGAATGAAAAATTTGGTTGTTCTTGGCCCAAAAAAAATGTATAGGGGCTACTGTTTATTTGTCGTCTTAAAAAAAATGTAAAAAACGTGTGGGTATTTTACCGAAAAAACAATATCTACCAAGTTTGAAGCAAATCCATCCAACCGTTTAGGATGCAGACTCGAGAACAAACAGGTAGACAGACGGAATTGCGAGACCCACTTTTTTGGTGTTCTCTATATGATCGTAATGTCATGTTTGATTGTTAGAATTTTTTTTACGAATGCAAAACTTGCCTTATAGTATATACAATCGCAAGTAAAAAGTGTAATGATGAGTTTTATCGTGGAGTGTTTTCATTTTTTGCATTTCTTGTAATGTAAGGAATGATACGTTAAAATGGAGTTAAAACATCTTAAGCTGTAAGAACGTGATTAATTAATGTGAACTAAAGTAATTTTGGGAGATTGACTGAACTAAGTCAACAAAAACTGTTCACGACTAAACTTCTCAGTACAAAACTGCTCAATACAAAACTACTATATACCACTAATATTCACGACACAACTATAAAAATGGCGGACGCTATTATTATCATTCGGGTTTTGGACTCTCAATAATACAAAAATAACAAGTATGGTGTATTATGCACATAATGGATTCGTATTGGTCAATGCATCACCCATTAGATGAAGTAGTTAAATATGTACAGGCTCGGAGTTCGGAGTAGGAGAAAATATGGGGTAAGATAAATGTTGAAAGAAATTGGGGTCAATGATTTCTATTAGTCAAATATAAATAATTATAGTTATGTAAATCCATAAATATTTATGAGGGTAGAACGCGGGCGGAATAGCGAGTATAAAAATAGGGCCGAATTATATGTGAAAGTTAACTATAAACATTGCCAGGAACATAATGAATATGCTATTAATTGGAGGGGTCCAAAAATTGTCAACTTCGTTGTTCTTTTACCGTTTCGATTTTGATGAAATTTAAATATGTTATAGTAGCTGATGTAGAACTATAAAGGAAAAAAATATTTTCAAAACAGTATTGTCAAAAATATATCAACAGTGAGTTAGAATCTGCTTTAGATGCGATTAATTCTTATAATATTTATGATTCGAGCGCTTTTGCTGATGTTGATGTTATGCTATTATTGTGAGAATACAAATATTCTACCAGACTAACCAGACTAGGTATAAGTAAACCTCTATTGTATATGCTTTATGACATGCTAAATGGTAGAAAGTTTGTTGTCAAGAGTGGCAATGTAACTTCTATCGCAATTTTTAATATTAATAATGGTCTTCAGCAGGGAGCGGTTAACTCGCCGATTCTATTCAGCATTTATACCAGCGATCTGATAGGTAGTCTAACTCAGGCAATTACGTACGCCGACGATCTAATTGCGTGCAGAACAGATAATACAGTTGAGGTCATCAAAATCCTTTTGCAGAGTGACTTCGACAAGATTCACCGATATTGTGATGACTGGAAGTTGAAAATCAACTTCCAGAAATCAGAAACTATTCTATTTAGGACTCCGTTGTCTAGCGGCTTAAGGGATACGAGAAAGAACTGGCGCAAGCTGGTGATCGTAGGGTCATATGGACATCCACTGGTGAGTAAAAGTGTAGTAAAGTACCTTGGCATCTGGTTGGATCAGTACCTGTATTTCGACAGACATATAGGTGCTGCCAGGGCCAGGGCTAGGGGAGCCTTTGCCTTGACAAAACGACTGTTTTATAGCAGCCGTCTTGACAGCAGGGTGAAGGTGATTTGTTACATGGCCCTCATCAGGCCGATGATTGCCTACGGATGCCCGGTGTGGTTCAACGTTGCCCAATCTCAAATGGAAAAGATTCGGGTGTTTGAGAGGCAATGTCTTAGACGTTGCCTTGGATTACACAGAACACCAGAGTCGGATAACACACGATATTATTCCAACCAGGTTCTATACAACGGAGCCAACATAAACAGAATAGATAATTTTTTGTTTAAGCTGATTCGGGGCACGTTGCAAGAGCGATGTCCTCAACTAACAACTTAATTTTTGGGGCGTATTACCCCAATAACGAATATTTTGGGGGTGTGCGGTTAAGTGGCTCCCGAGGCATTCCTCTATTAGACAGTCGAGCGCGGATACAGGATGGAGGGGCGGTTCCGCTCATCTACCACGTCAGCCGGAAAACTGTGGATAGACGACTCCTGTATGGTCGAGACGTCATCGCTCAAGGTGGAGAAGAGCGCCTTCGGTTCAGTAGGACTATGACCGATCGGGACCGGAGGGATAGGGCGAAACAGGAGAACCATTTCTGGTGGCTCTCTGAACAGCATCATAATATTTAAAGTCGATGAAGATGGTATATCTTGGCCGACTTACATAGATTTAGGGCAATTAGGTATAGGGAACAGTCGGGGTGGCACCAAACAAAAAATTAAAAATATGTATGTATGCGGGGGCTACGTGCATGTATCTGCGTGTCTGTACATGTAGGTGCGTATGTACATGTATGGGTGGGTGGCATGTTGTTGTGTGTCTGCATGCACATACAAAAATAAACCAAAAAAAAATTTTAAAACGAAAAAAATGCTGCTGTATCTGTTCTAGTTTTTAAGTATTTTTAAGTGGTTTTGGGTATTATTAGGTATTTTAAGTAGTTTAAGTTATTTTTAGTTAGTATAAGTTGGTTGTATTTAGTATTAATTATTTTTAATCTATATTTATGTTTAGTTTATAAGTAAAAAATAAAAGTGATAAGATACCAAGTTTTTTGTCAATAAGTTTCCTTGGTTAAAAAATAAAATAATTAGATTTAATTAAAATAAAGACGCCCGAGTTTTACAATGCTATTTTAGACTGTTCGCATTCGATCATTGCTCTAAACGAATATTGGTTGAATGAAGCTATTTTTTCGACTGAGTTCTTTGATTCCTCCTATGATGTCTACAGAAAAGATCGATTTTCCATACTAACTGGTTGCTCAAGAGAAGGAGAGGTGTCATACTTGCGATTAAAAATTTTTTTAAGGAGTTAGTTATAGCTTTCATTGCAACTCATCATTGAGAACTTTGACTATCAATTCTGAGGCACTAAACAAATAAAGCTCACTTTAGTACCAAAACAAAGGTAATAAAATATATATTAGTTTTTGATAAAAAAAATTCTCTTTTGAGTTTTCAATGATGGAAAACGTTTTCAATGATCATTCAATGACCATGAAAAAATCAAAATTGAATTTACAAGAAAGTGGTAGAGAAAATAAAATATTTTCCCAACAAAAAATATTATGTATCTTATTGCCTTTATTTTGGTACTAAAACGAGCTTAATTTGTTTAAGAGCCTCAGAATTGATAGTCAAAGTTTTCAATGTTAGTTTCAATGAAAGCTTTAACTGGCGCCTAAGAGTAGCTGGGTAAACCTTGCTGAGTCATCTGGTTTAATTGAACAAATTTGTGCATGCGTTGAGTATATATAAGTTCTTCTTATTTATCTCATAATTTCGAATAGGAAAAGTGTAACAATAAAACTTGATGCAAATTCCTTTATAGTTGTTTTAGAGTCATTTTCTTCACTATTTGTCAACTTGCCGCAAACTCTCAAGTTAGCCAACTCTAGAGTTGACACAAACTTGAGAGTTGAGTGACAAGTTCAAATTTGTTTTTCTTCACTAGTTAGCCAACTTGTGTTTTTTTAAATTTCCCTGGGAAATTTTTGACAGATACGTATGTTTCAACTTTAGACCTAAATTTATTCTGTGAGATTTGAATTTATTATGTGCTATGATTTCGACGGATTCGAGTTTGTTTCCAAAATTCTGTGCAGATGATATGTGTCGCGAATTATATTAGGTGACGAAAAGGTCGAGTACGTAACAAACGTAAAAAATTGAAGCATAACATGCAACCACACTCCTACCTGATGGGAATATCAGGTATGCATAAAATATATATTCGGGAAAACGTATGTGCTCTTCGGGCTGTCGTTTTTAATGTGAGCTATTTTTTTCAAGTTAAAGTCAAAATTCTATTTAACTGAAATTTAATTTTCATCAATTTAAATATTATTGCTTCGGCGGTTTTAGTAAGAATTAATATCTTTTTAATTTGATTCAATCGGTGAAACCAGAATAATTGCAATGTATAATTTATTATTGATATCAGGAATTTTTTGACGTAAATTTAATAATAAAGTAAATATGAAATATTGTTCATAAAAACAATACTCTTGTTTTTTTAAATTCTAAATACCAAGCATCATCATATAATAAAACGGCGGACATATTTTTTGTGGTACACTTTTCGCGGCCCACAAAAACCGAAGGGGCACAAATTACATATTAAACGAAACATTTTTTTTCCATAGATGTGCAGAATGCTATTCAATTATTTAAATATACTACACAGAAATTGATTAAAACAATAAATAAAATGCAAAAAAATACACACATACACTAGCGACATCTGTTGCAGAAAAAGAAAATGGTTTGTGTATTGGATCATTTAATGAAATATATAAAACTTATTTATTGAATTTTATTAGTGGTGGGCAACACTGGGATGGTGAATAGCTGAGTACAGGAAAGTGGTGGGAAAGTGTAAATAAATATATAATTTCTAATGAAAACTTATGTACAACTTGAACAAAGACCGTCGCAATAACGTCATTTTCGAAGTTAATATAATTGAATTTATACAAATTAAAACAATCATTATTTATTTCATATGTGGTGGCATTTCATAAGAGGTAAATTGTGGTGAAAATACGAGGTGTGTGAAGCGTGCCCATTTCTAAATCCATTATTTTGGGTTATTTTGATATTTCTTGAATTTTTTAAGGCGTCAGTAATGTTGTATGTACTTATTTTGGTTTAGCATGGAAATAATGAAAGGTGCAAGAGTAAGAACCAGGAACATTTTTGTTGTTGTACAAAACTTGTTAATGTGTCAAAAATGTGTATAGGTTTGAAAGTTTGTGTACCATTAAGTGTTTTCCTTTGGACTCCAGGATTGAGTGCTTAGTAGGTATTTACTTCTCATTGCATTCAACAATTTAAAAAAATCATGAATTCTCTGTCTTTTATTGAATGATAATAAATTAAATAAATAAATTGGCACTCTAGTTTCGAGAGCTGGGTCGGCTAGTTTATTATAAAAAGTGCAAAAATATAATGCAATTTTTGTGCCCACGACGCACGTAGATGCGCAGAACGAAACAAAAATAATCACGGGAATGCGCTTCCTTGTGTAGTTGTATCATACTTATAACCGTTCTTTTCGTGTTTCGGACATGCGATCCAACTGAGGCGCAAGGTAAGCAATTATAATTATTGACACCCGCTTCACAATACGATGCACTGTTGAAATACTTACGCCAATAAAATCAGCAATGGCAAACTGAATTGACCCGACTGCATAATATCTCAAAAAAATCAAAAATTGGTCGTTTTTCGCGCGATCGACACTTATGTAGGACTTAGCATAATTTAAGCTAAAAAATATTCAAGATATTAAAGTAAATCGGTGGATAAAATCATGGTCATCTCATTTTTCAAGCCCGACCCGTAGTCACATTGTATATTGTATTTCAAATCGCCAACAATTCTTCCTCATCTTCGCTTCCGGAAGCAGGCGATGGATTATTTTCCCTATAATTTTCTCCCGGAACGTATCTATTATTTTAAAAATGTTTTTATTCAAAACGAAGCAGAGAATAATTATTGACAGAAGATGCAACAAAATGTATTACAAATTTGAATTTGACATAAAACTCTCAAGTTTGCTCTCTCAACTTCTACTATTTTCGGAAGTTGAGAAAACCAGAAGTTGATTAACTTCAGAGTTGAGAATCGAAAGTTAAAACTGTCAACTTTGAGTGAAGAAAAAGAAAATCACAAGTTGATAATAAAAATCACAAATAAGCCATACTAAGATCGGAAACCTTCGTACGTTTCACCCCCAAAACCCATTTGTTTACATTGTTGTATTTGTAGCTTTGAAATTCTATCCATGAATAGATGGGAAATCGAAAAGCAAAACAAAAACAAATTACTAGTGCTGTGTTGTCTATGTGTCTATAGGAAGAGGAACAGAAAAGATTCTTGTGTGCGTTTCTATCAATTTGTCTATTGGAAGAGGAACAGAAATGTTACTTGTGTGCGTGTTTCAGCTTGTAGGCAAATGCCAAATGAAAGCAGAGGTTTCCGGTCTTTACATTATTAGTTTATGATAAAAATCCTCAACTTGAGTTCAACTTGTAGTGAAGAAAATGGCCCTTAAGTGATTTCAACTTAATTCTCGTAGTAACGTCAAATTTATGTTTGTGCGGGTGTGTGTGTATGTATGGGTATATGTATGTGTGTGTATATGTGTGCATATGTATGTGTGTGAATCTGTGGGTGTGTGTATGTGTGTGTGTGGGTGGGAGTGTGTGTGGGTGAATGTGTAATTTATGTTATACATATGTGTTCTAATTGAACATCCAAACTTTATTTACATCGGCTTTAAACCTGCATATGATAACTAGACTCAATGTTCGTACAAGTTCTTACGACGTACATTTCATTTCAGTTCAGTGCTGCGCGGGACATTAATTTTGACGTTTTATAACTAAGGATGGAGCAATATTTAGTGACAGGAATTCAGTACCTACATTTATTAGCAGATAGGATCAAGAACTTGTTATTGAAGATTGAAATACATTTCATAGAAATATTATTTAAAATTTCAATTTTTTTTTATTTTATTGGTATTAATCTCTTTACATTAGCAAAAGGTTATTTAACTTTCATTACAGGTTTTGCTTAAACTCAGATTCTGGTTTTATTATTTATTTCAGTCATCGAGCAAAAGTTGTTATTTCTTTACATATATTGAATTCCTTGTAAAGCTGATTACTGATTTCAGAGTCATCGTATAAAATCGAAATGGAGCAAAAGTTGTTTAATTTTCATGGCTGATTTTGTTTAACTGTGACTGAAATTATCAGTAACTTCTGAGTAATCGCATAAATTCAAAATCTTAGAAGAATAATAAACACTGGCAGTTTAACCAAATCAACTTATCAATTGTATGTTTTGACTGACTACAGATATCTATACAACTATTTGTCGCAGTGATTTTTCTTTACATTTCATTCTGTATTTGAAGACTTTCCCTTAATCATTCTACTCGTATTAAGGTAACACAATGAGTTAACTCAGACGCTTCGTATACCAGACAAAAAGAATACCTAAGTTTTTGAAAAATTCTTATTATTTAAAAAAAATTATTTGACGTTTTAAACTTATAATAACTTTGACTAACATAGTATTTCATTGACGAAACCTTGTATCTATTACACTACCACTACTACGCACTCTGTAGGGTGATTCTTCCTTTTTTACACGCGAGATTGCTACTTGCAACCAAGTGAAAGCTGAAGACAGAACCCGACTTCCAGTTGCTTTTCAAACCCCCTTCAGCCCAGGAAAATAAGACATTCACTTCGAAAAAATTCCGACAAAGCTGAATTTTGGTGGAAAGCTTCATTTATATATATGTCCTAAGCATTGCCTAAAAAAGTACCATAAATTTGGAGCGGACCAAAAAATTTTAGAAGGGGGAAATGGGAAAAATTCAGTTTTTTTCCAAGTTACTCGAAAACTATAGGTTCTTTTGAAAAAAGTTGTAGGTATGCATTGTAGATCATGTTAATTCTACATAAGAAAACATAAGCATACTTTTTATCATACAGTTGATAGATTTGGAGAAAAATGGTCGAAAATATTGGGGCCCAATACATTTCGCAAGAAAATGTAGTAAATGTATGTTTTTGAGTGGGATCATTTTTTGTTTTTAGTTATGTTTGGACAAACATATTCTATTAAAAAACCAAGTTTTAAATTTGGAACAGGAAGGGAAATGCTGCCATTTTAAAAATAATAATTTATTTTATTTTGTTCAATAACTCCCACACCCATTATTTTTGCTCAAAATTTTCACAACAACTTACAGACAGTAAGACTATCTACGATGTATTCTGTATGTCAATTCGTTCTAAAGTTATAGCGTACCAAAGTTTAATTGTTCCTCAAAATTGTTATATAGAATAAAGACATTCGTTAAAGCAACCAGACTTAATATAGCTCGCATTTTGACGAGCAATCAAACTTTGGTACGCTATAACGTTCAATTTGGACGTTCAATATATTTCACATAAGAGAAGAACCGAAAAAATGGTCTCATATATAATGCTTTCTTCTGACTATATGAACATGTATAAATATTTTGACAGTAATAGACTAATAAAGCATGGATGATTATTAAAGCCTAACTAAAATTAACCGAGATTTAAGCTAATGTCAAAAATTTAATGCGGTGATTGAACGCACGCATTTTGTATTTTGGAATTTTATTAATATAGTAGCTTGATGTTAAGATTTACATCTTGTTTATAATAAAGCTTATAACATGGACTTTTAAACCGTATTTAAGAAAAGAGAATAATAAAATAAAACATTTAGTAAAATTTTTTTTTTTCAATTTAAACTAAATATATATTTATGTATAAAAAAATAAAAAGTGAAATGTAATGTATTTTGCTATTGTATAATGTAATAAACAATTGGTAATAAAATGAAAAAAAAGAATAGAAAAATGCAACAACCTAACAATTATCAAGAAAAGAAAGAAGATAGTAAGTCATGTCATCGAGTAGCAAATGAAGACGTTTTGTTTAAAAGTAATTATATTATCTGAGTTTCGAATATGGCATGCTAGCGAGTTCCATAACCTAGATGCGTTGACAAAGAACTGTCGCTCTGAAGTAAGACATGAAAATCGAGGAACTATGATTTGTTTAGATCTTCTAGGTAACGAGAACTGGAGTCTATTGTGAAAGTATGAAGGTTGACGCGTTTTGTTTATACTAAAAAGCAATACTAGAGTCCTAGGCTTAATAAGATTATCCAGCGAAATTCCATATATATCTTTGGAAAAAAGAGATATGTGGTCAAAGCGTCTTAGACCATATATATATCGAGCTACGCTGTTAAACGCACCGTTAAGCTTTCTCTGACTTATACTGTCAAGTTTGCAAAAAATTTCACACCCATGTAAGGATCGGAACTACAAGTGTTTTCACTAACATTTTCCTGGTAGTTACTTACTTACTTACTTATCAGGCTCCCGATCCATGGAGGGTCGCTGTTTGGAATATTGCGGTCTTCCATCGATTGCGGTCCCTTGCACGCTCCCTCCGGTCGTCGAGACCAAGCGCTCTTGAGTCTGTAACCACCTAGTCCCCGTAGCGGAGGTACGGTCTTCCTGGTCGTCTCGAACGTGCGGGCTGGGATTCGAAGATTTCCTTGGCTGGAGCGTTGTTGTCCATTCGCTCGATGTGGCCGAGCCAGTGTGGTCGACGCGCTTTGGCTGGACTACATCCACATCTTGGTACAGCTCGTAGAATTCTCGATTGAATCTTCTTCTCCATTCGCCCTCTTCGCATATAGGACCAAATATCCTCCGAAGAATTTTTTTCTCGAAAGTGCCCAGTAACAATTATGCTTTTTTACTTATCTTCCAGCACTCGGCGCCATAGAGTAGAACTGGTAAACTTGGCGTTTTGTATAACGTGTACTTTGTCTTTCGAGACAAGAGTCTTGAACAAATTTTTTTGGCCAAACCGAAGTAGCAGCGGTTCGCTAGGGCAATTCTTCGTCGGATTTCCACTAAGGTGTCGTTCGTGAAATTGATGTTTGTTCCGAGGTAGGTGAACTACTTGACTACATCGAAGTTACTGCTACCAACAGTGACGTTTTGTCCTAGGCGATGGACAGATGAAGCTTTGTTTGTTGATAGCATATACTTGGTTGTGTCCTCATTCACTTCAAAACCAACGCATTTCACCTGACCTTCGATAGCTGTGAATGCTTCAAGTACAGCTCGCTTGGAGCGGCCGATGATATCGATGTCGTCCGCATAACCAAGCAGTTGGAAAGACCTGTTGAAGATAGTGCTTTCCAGGTTAACACCACTCTTGCGTACTATCTGCTCCAGGACTATGTTGAAAAAGTCACATGATAGCGCATCTCCTTGCTGAACCCTGTATATATCTGGAAAAGCTCAGATGAGCTGTTTCCCATTTGCACGTCGCACCGCGCATTTTGTAACGTCTTGGTAGTTAGTGGGATAAAATTTCTGGTTGGCCATAGCAATACAAGAGTCCCATATGCTTTGCCTACAACTTGTGTAATATGGTTGTTTCAGTTTAATGTACGATTGAAGCATATGCCTAGGTTCTTAGCTGTGTCTACAAATTCCACTTGAGTGTTACATAACATTACTGATGGAAAAACAGAAACATCGATAACTCTTTTCGATATAACTAGGCATTTAATTTTTTGAGGGTTTAAAGTCAGTCCACATTTCATAGAACATTGTTTTAGTGAGAGTAGATCTTCATTTATCCTTGTGAAGGTCATCAGAAAATAAGAGTTCATGGCAGTGGCGAATTAGTTTTGGAGCTTCGTTAATATAGAGGAAGAAAAGGGTTGGTCCGAGTATTGAACCTTGAGGAACCCCAACAGAAAGAGGCAGAAAGTGAGACACCTGGTCTCCAACAATACCAGCTCGACGTCGTTCAGGGAGATAGGAATACTGATTCAGTAGAAAAATTATACATCTTGAAAAGCTTGTGGCACATTATGTTATGATTAATAGTGTCAAACGCCTTCGAAAAGTCTAGTAGTACGAGGAAGGTAATGTTGTTTTCGTCAATTACATTTCTTGCCCGTTCGATAACGTCGAGCAGAGCTGTTGTACTAATATGACCTGCAGGAAAGCCAGATTGTTCAACGCTAGTATATTATTTTGATTGAGGAAAGCTGATAGTTGATTTTGCATTCAGTTTTCTAAGACTTTGAATAGAAAGAGGGTAGAATTGAAATGGGACGAAATTTTGTGTTCGCACTATTTTTGGGAATTGGAATAATTTTGGACTGCTTCCATTGTGTTGGGAAAATACTTTTAGTCAGGATATTATTATAGATGTGAGTGATGTATGGGAAAATAATTGGCAGTATTGCCTTAAGGAATATTGGATGAAGGTTGTCAAATCATGTTACATTCGATTTAATGGATATACAAATTTCTACAACATTATTAGTTCTCACACCAAAAAACCCAAATCCGGATCCTGAGTACACCATAGCAAAATCTTCAACGGAGGGCTTTCTGGATAAACTAGGTGTTTGTGGAATCGATGAAATAAGGTTTTTGTTGATTTCATTACAGTTAACATTCTTGCTTCATAGGTTTATGTGTTTGTTGACAATTTCCTTAAGATTTTTCCATAATTTGTGACTGCTAAGTGAGATATTTAAATGGCACTGATACCAAGAGGACTTCGCTGCACGAATAAGACGAACCGTAATATTGCGAAGCCTGTGGTACTCTAGAAGATCTCCGGATATTCTAAAACGTTTCCATTTTTTAAAAGCTACGTTTCTTTGGTATAAATTCAAATTCTAATTTCATTATTAAATTTACAGCTATAGTCAATTTTTACGCACCCATTTACACCTAAAGTAAATTTTCACCATGTAGGCAAACCCGTTTGACAGCCGAGGATTCGTATTTTCAGTTGAATTCGTTTCAATCGATGTGGCTTAATTTCGCGAAAGTAATACTACGTTTTCACCTAGAGATAATCCGGTTTAAAAAAATAAAAATTAATCTTGAAGAGTTTTCACCATAGAAACAAGAGATTATTTTATCCTTCTATGTTCCTCCATCTCTTTCTAACACACACATAAAGTTAAAACTCGGCGATGATTGCTACGTGACGACTCTAACAAGATGGCGTCCTTGTTTTCTGTATGGAGATTTGACATTTGGATGTGCGCATTCTGGCCGCGTTCCACAAAATAAAGATTTTTTGGGGTGTGTTGAGAAAATAATTCTCTACTTTTGAGGAGATTTCAATGAGATTAATTTCTAATCTTCGTTTAAGGAGATTAAGATTTGTATGGGAAATCTTCAAAATTAAGAAGATTTTGAAGAAGATTTATGGTAAATTCACATAAATCTGGCTTAAGTGGTAGGTGAAAACGTAGTATTAAGAAGCTTAACGAAACAGATTAGGACGTTTATTATGGTAAGTGCAATATTAGACTGTGTATTGGCTCGTTAGGCGAGGCTGGCCTACGCATAAGCTCTGGTAAGTCTATTATAGTTGGGCCTTAAATCAAGGGTATAATAAATCGAAGTTGATAAATATACGAAGTTGATAAATAAATGAAAACAATAACAACTCCTCCCGTTACAAAAACAAGATAGGAACGTAGCCAGGATTATTAAGATAACTAATTATTTTCCGTAAAATACGATTGTTTTTAAAATTAATCTTTTCGAATAGTTAAACGTTTGTTAAGAGAATAAATACTTTTCTCATACAAAAAAAATCGAAGGATTGTGTGCGTTCAAACGATTTTGGGTTTGGTTCGATATCCCTCTTTTCAAAATCCTGTTTTTTTAATCATTGTTTATACCATCCCGTTTATGAAATTCTCGATTTTCGAATTCAACAAAAGGTGAAAAAAAAACGGCGCGTAAGGGGGAAACACCCCTGAATAAGTAATATAAGATTTGGTGTGGGAACAAGATACAAAACCGGCTAAGCGGCATTTTTTTGTATACTAATGCGCGCACTAAAGGGGTTTTGACTACCCTTAAATAGACCAAACATATCGCGAGGGCGAGCTTTAGGAAAGTAGAGAAGGATATGACAGGAGATGCCGATGCATATTAGTTTTGAATTTCTGAATATCAAAATGGGAGGAGGAAATAGAGCCGGGTAATGTATTCCACCTTCGCGTTGTATGGCTAAAAAAGAGTCTCTATACTTAACAGTACGTCCAAAATTGGGCTCAAGGGCAAACTGATATGAGCATTTCTAGAAGTTCGATTATATTACGGTTGAAAGATTTAAGAGGAGGAATGCAAATGGATTAAAATAGATCGAGATTTTGAATTAGAGGGACTTTAAAATGCGATATTAAAAAAAAACAGTATTTTAGAAACGACATTTTAAACCTTTTTTCGGGATTTTTGAGAGATTTTAAAAAGCGGAATTCCGATACACTTCCGGTATGGACCAACATGCGCCATATTGCATCCATCGTAATAGGCCATCTGATACCCCTATTCGCCGACAACCACAAGACATATCTCCACAGGACATAAATTCCAAGATAGGCTAGGTGGTTCATAGAGTCCTCGGTGTGATATAAGTCCACAATTCGGTCTAATATATGCATTAGTCCTTAGTTGGACCTAGGTTCATACAAACAATTTGTGAACTTATCTTCCACCTGGCTATTTGAATTTCATTGAAACGTGTCAGACAAAGGAAAGTTTTCAACAGAAAATTGTTGATATAGTCTACATACAGGATTAGGTCGTTTTACATGCCCTAAGCGGACCGACACCCGACGTGAGCCAGATAGATGCACCAAAAAGAGGTTACATTTTGTATATGTCCGATATAATGTAAGTTTATAAGCGAATTATGGACTTATGTCCTATGGATTATGGAAATTAGTGTCAGTCGCCATTATGGACCTATGTATGTCCCAGTAGGACACAAAAGTAAAATTCACGACTGGGTCGCACGTACTCGCTCTTATCACCCAGAAAAAAACTGCGACCTAGATTTTAATAGCCTCGTATTAAAATTAAAAATTTATTCATTTTTGAAAGACACATTTGAATTTATTTAAAAATGATTTGCTTCAAATACGAAAAGTTTTTACAAAAGTTACTTAACTAACTTATACTTTTGAATTGAAAAAATGTCATCATTGATTTGAATACCCTCTATTCTTTTGATACATTTAAAATGAAATATATTAAATTCAAACATGAAATTCAAACGATAAACACACAAAATCAAAATATCTTAAATCAAAGTAGAAACGTAATGAAATTATAGGCCTCAATGTTTAAAGCAAAGTTAAAACATACTCCTAATATTAACTTTTCGATATGTTTAAACTTATTTTTATTCAAAGTGTAAGCATACTAAAATCATTGAGAAAACGTATTTAAAGTAAAACATAATGTTATTCCTTGTGTGGAAGCTAACTGTTTAAAAATGTTTGTTGTTTAATAGTTTACATGTAAGTACATTATGTATTTATATTAAAGGGAAAGCGTATTAAAAATAAATAAGAATGCGATTTAGTTAAATGAAACTAACGGCGTATTGTAGTTTGGTTATAAGATCAAAGTTAAAACGTATTTACATTAAATAAGAACGGGCTTCAATTATCCCAAGTGAACACCGTTCCCATATTCGTTGTTTATGCTTATTATTAATAAGTTATTAAGATCAATATAAGTACGTATTTAAAACAAACAAGAAAAATATTCAAAAAATGCAAGATAACTGTGTTTTCCATAAAAGAAGGTACTAGGTTACATTTTTTAATTTTATTTCAGTCGCGTTGGTTATGTGAAGATATTAAGTCAATTAAGAGTGAGTGTTTGTACGAGTACATTAAAGCTTATTTTGGAAATTGCAAATAATTTGGCAATAAGTTAATATTAAAGTGAGTGCAAGAAAAGCGGAAATATTTGTTGGTAAGTTCTTTTTATTTTATTTAGTAAAAACAAATCGAACTCGAGATTTTTATCAAAGTAGACATTACGATGATAGCGATAGTGGGTCTCGCAATTCTGTCTGTCTGTCTGTATGAGGACTTAACGAGCTAGTCTAATTCTAGTGTGCTCTGTAAAATTGGAGTTTCTTCCGAATAAAACGACCCGTGTAATAAAATTCATACTACATAAGTTTGGATCTTAAATTTGCACATTTTTTCTGAGACCGTTTTATTTTTTTATATAGCATTAACCGGAAAATGGAAAACCAGAACTTAGTTGATCTCAACAATTTACAAGTAGTTTTTGATTCAAATTACGAAATAATTAATGTTGATCAAAATGGAAAATTAATGGTCGCTCTAGATCCAGATGATGATGAGAGGAATTTGGTGCAGTTACTTAAAGATTTTAACCTTGAGTGCCTTCTCCAAGTTCTTAAAGGTAAGATAAAATATAAAACTCTATCTTAATTGCAAAAAATATAAATTCTGTTATTTTGATGACGTCTCGCTCCTCTGGATTCAATCGGAACCTTAATATGATTATAAGGGCATAAATATTAAGGCATTTCGTTTTCATAAACCTTAAAATATAATACTTTCTTTTAGATCAGCACGTTACTTACCGTAGCTTACAATATTTATCCAAAGAGGATATAAGAGATGCCATCCCAAGTGTTGGATTGAGGGCAGAATTCAGAGAAAAGCTATTTTTTTGGCGAAAACAGCAGGTTCTATTTTTCTTTAATATGTTGAATGTATACATTTTAATATATGTTGTTTTTGTTTCTTCTTACACATTATAGTTCGGAAAGGACGACGAAACCATTTCCTTACAATCAAAAATAGGCGATTGATACACAAAAGCTGATGATGCAAAAGATACAAATCTAAGTCACTCTAAGATCGTAAGTATTAAGTTAAATATTCTTAACGTAACATAATATAAATCTAACAAATCATATAATAGAATCTTCGTGAACTTTTGATGGTATCATCAAAAGGAAAGAGTTTGATGCAAGTTTACGAAAATAACAAACGTCTGGAAAATTTCCATAGGAAAAGCCTAGTACAGCTGATTATAGAACATATTATATGCACAGATTCAAATCTAAAACCTAATGACTACCATCTATTGTAGACCAAATAATATCATTATTTCCCACTGAAAAAGACGCTAAGGTAAATGGAAACAAATTTATCTATGCTATATTACTTTTACTATCGTCACCTTAACTATCATTATTATTATCATTTTCAGGATTACTATTTTATTCCAAGGCATAAACAAAAACATCCAAGTTGAAAATTATATTCAAAATATGTCAATAGCCGCTCAAAACGGTCAAGATCAAGCGAATGTTCTTCTATGCCAACTAACGAACCCTCTGAATCTGAACTCGATGAGGTAGATGAGTCGATTGCTGTAGCTCTTAAAACAAGTTTAAGTCGGGATTGTTCGGATTGGAACTTACATAGTTCAAGACAATTGGAAAAAAACTTTTTCACTCCGGCAGAAATAATTGAAGGAAGGCACTAACACGGAGTTTGTGAAATCCTGGCCGTTGTTTTCGGATTCAAGGGCACCAGAGCTGGTAAATTTTTTTAACATTCTTAATTAACACTTAATATTCATTACATATGATAATAATGCTAATCGCTTTACTATATTGATTTGACGACTGAATATAAAAACGACTGAATATGAAACAAATATATTTAAGTTTTTTTTTTAATAAATTAAATAATCACATGTCAATGAAAAAAAATCGATTTAAGTTATATTTAATTAACTTGTTTTGCTTAATTATAAATAAATGAAATTATTATATTTTTACTGCAAAATCATTTTTTTATTTATCTTTGTATCTGCAAGCTAAATAGGAACATCTACTCAAATAAGATTTATGCAAAATATTATAATTTTACACTTTTGCTGACGGAAGATGACATCGGTTCCAAAATTTTAAAATTAAGTTTTTTTAAAACAGTACATCATCTAAAAAATATGAATTATCTATTTGCATAAAAATGGTTTGTAAACATCATATACATACATAGGCAAGTAAATAGTATACCATAAATACATATGTACACAATAATCTATGTATGTATGTACATACTTAAGCAGAAAAGCAAATCAGATTTACCCAATAAATTACATAAATAAATTATTTAAATGCATCTACATAAGAACTAAAAAACATTTAATCAAATGGTTAATTATTAATATAATATTTATGTTAGTTTATATAGATAAATAAACATCATATTTAAATAAATTTTTGTCAATTCTTATGTTTAAATGCATTTAAAATAAATAATTTACTCGTATTTATGTTATTTAATGGATGAATCTGATTTCAATCAAATGCTTGTTCGCTTAAGTCATTGATTTGAAACCGCTGACATTTAAATCAAAGCATTATTGCTTTCTATTTAAACTACTTATTTGTTTATTTCAAAGTAGGATCATATTAAAATGTATTGCTTATTGGCTTTAATCTTAGGTCGAAACCCCTTTAATTTGAAAACGTTTGGTTTGTATTCAAAGTACTAATTTGTTTCATTCAAAGTAGAAAATTATTTAGATATAATAAATATTGACTTTAATTTACGTTGAACAAATATTTGAAATTAATTCTGGCATTACTTAAACCAAAGCTAAATGTGTTTAAAATAAAGGGAACATTTTAATGAAAATATTATGTCCTTCAATTTGATTTAAGTTCGTAAAGCATTTGTTTTAAAGAGACTTTTGATTAAGTGTTCTATCAAAGATGCACGACTTTGATTTTAAAAAATCCGTGTTCGGTCCCAAATTGTTTCCATTTTACTTTGATTCAAGGTATTTTTTTTTGATTCTACAATGTTTTTTGGCTCAGTGTATGTTCGATCACATTTTAAGTACACGATTTTTACTAGAAACAGTTTTAGTCTTTTTTGACTTAATTTCTTATATACAAAATAGTTTTCAAAAAAAATGTTGAGTATAACAATTTTAAGTACTTAATAACATAAATTTAAAAATTGAATTTCCAAACAAACTGAATTGCGAAATATTCGATTTTCAAAACAAAAATTTTTTTTTTTTTAAATCCAAAAATAAATATTTTTCGAATATTTGGTGCGCAGTATTATTAAGAATTCGAAGAACCTTTCTATATAAATTTCGGTATCGAAATCCGTTGAGCAGTTTATGAGAAGGTTGAAAATCAATAAAATGGTTGTATGGCAGACGATTTTAAAAACTCGATTTTGAAATATCAGTTTTTTCCTAATTTGGATTAATCCCTAAATGAAAAATGATTCTCAGAAAACAGAGTGATTTTAAAATGATTTGGAAAAGTTGAATCTTTCGCAGGCTTAATATTCTCAAGATTCCAGTTCGTCATCTTAACACACCCATATGGTATTTTTGAATGTATATCCGAATTGATTTCCGGCCAGAGATGGTGTAAAATTTGTTACCAAATTTACTTAAATTTCCCGGTTAAAGAAAACACAGATATTTAACAGCAGTAATTTATTCAAAGTTTTAATAGATTTAAATACAAGTAACTTTAGGGCAAGAAGAAATGATGTACATCGAAAGAAAGTTAAAAGTGAACTGAACTCAATATGATTATGTTTGTGTATTGCAAGTGCAAGTTAATGAGCAATACAGTTAGTAAAAAAAGCTTTAATTTTCAACATCCTCCGGCCCACAATCTTTAAGACGATTTGTTATTTCTAGAGGGTAAAGCAGTTGAATAGGTCTTCGAAATATTGTTCCATTAGAAACTCGCACCTCACATGCACGAACCCTTCCAACACGACCTGGAAAAATATTTACAATTACGCCCAAATGCCAATGTGTTTTAGGCAATGAACGATCCTCCATAAGCACTACATTTCCAATTGCCAGGTCGGTCGATCTGCTGTATTTAGACTTATGAAACGACATAAGTTGTTGGATATATTCCTTGTACCACCTACGTTTGAAGCAGGATATAAACTTCAATCTTTCCTGCCACCGTTGGCGTAAAACTTCTGAGCAATGACCTCTGTTGTCTTCGGTTGAAAGACATTCATTTTTTTTTAGATATCTGTGGTCCACGTAAAAGCTGAGCAGGTGTGAGCGGCGATAAATCAAGAGGCTCATCTGCTTCATATGTAAGAGGCCTGTTATTGGCCACATTTTCCACTTCTGTTAGAAATGTGTAGAGCTGGTCGGTGTTCAAGATTACTTTGCCTACTGCTGCCTTTAAAGCCGATTTAACAACACCTACGAGCCGTTCCCAGAACCCACCCCACCATGGAGCACGTTCAACAATGAATTTCCAGCGTATATGATGATTAGCCAAGAAACCCTTAAACTGTTCATCAGTGAAACTCAACTTGAGTAACTCCTTGGAAGATTTCTTGAAGGTAGCCGCATTGTCTGACCAGATAACCCTTGGTACGCCTCTGCGAGCAATTAAACGTCGTATTCCCGATAAGCAACTTTCGGTAGTTAAATTGGATGTTAGTTCGAGATGTACCGCTCTAATCGATGCACAAGTAAATAGCATAACGTATACCTTACTCTTTTGGCCAGAGTCATATGTGTACAAAGGTCCTGCAAAGTCGAGACCAGTGACATCAAATGGCGAAGAAAATGTGATGCGATCTCTAGGTAATGGCGCAAATGGTTGAGTTGCTGGCATAGCTCGAAGAACCTTGCAGTAAATTGATCGTAAATGCGTTAAGACTGAAGATACACCAGCATGGAATAATTTTGTGTGCACATCATTTACTATTAGCTTCGAGATATGTGACGCTTTTGGCAATAGTATAGGATGAGCTTGAATTTCTGAAGACACCAAATGCAATCTCCCGCCTATACGAAGATGTCCACTATTTTTGTCTAGAATGGGACTAAACATTAATAATTTAGAGTTCAAAGGTATACCTTTATCTTGCTTGAGTGCTGCAATTTCAGAACTGAAATGCAGCCTTTGTGCTTCGCCAATCCAATAATTTTCAGCTTGATCTATTTCACTTGCAGATAGAAATGGAACATCTTCATAGGATGCATGCTCGATGTGGGTTTGTTTTTTCTTGAAACATTCAATTGCACGAAAACAATAAGCTGTTGTTCGTAAGAGACGTGTCCAGGTACTGAATTTTTCACATGTAATAAAAGAGTTATATATTGTTGCAGATATCTCTTCCTTTTCTTCCCCCACAACAAACAAAGAAAGCTGAAGGTGTAGGTTTGTATTCTTTTACAGTTGGCCATAAGGTTGGTTCGTTGTGTAGCCAATCTGGTCCAGAGAGCCATTGAGAAGACTGTATTAGAGACAGCGCGTTAATTCCTCTGGTCAATAAATCTGCGGGGTTTTGGGAGCCCGGACAGTGGTTCCAACAAGAAGTTTTAGTAATCGCTCGAATTTCTCGGACTCTGTACTCAACATACGGCTTCCAATGTTTCTCTTTGCCCAGTATCCAAAATAAGGTGATTCTGGAGTCCGTCCACAAAAACTCTGCATCAAATTCTATCTGTAAATTCGTTCGAAGATACCCAAGCAATCTTGCTGCGACCAAAGCAGCAGTAAGTTCTAATTTTGGCACGGTCAACTCGTCGCGATCGTTGTACTTGATAGGAGCTATTCGGTTTTTAGCGCAAAGGAAACGAGTGGCTATGTTTCCATCCTCATCTGTGGTACGCACGAACGCCACAGCTCCGAAGGCATGCTGACTAGCATCGGCAAAGATGTCCAACAGGGCCACATTTAAACGATTTCGGCCTGCCCTTGGTCGCGACCACAGAGCATCAAACAAAGTATCTACACGCAGTTGGTAGATGCCGACTGACCTTGAAGAAAACAAATTTTTTTAGAGAATGACGACCCCTGCAACCTTGTACGAGTATCATATGGATGTTGATTTTATTTCTAAATGTTGAACTATCCTAGGTCTTAATGCCCAACTGTGGACTTAATATTAAATATTCGCAATATGTACATTTTTTTTTTTGAAAATCATAGAAGTGTTGGTTCCTTTAGAATTTTTTGATTGCACTATAAGAACAACGCTCTAGCGCATCTAAAAGTATGCATCATTTTATTTTTCATCTTTCAATCAAAAACAAACTAAAAGATAATTACAACGTTGATAAGTCTGCGTCATCGATTTTCACTCTCGTCTTGCAAATTTGTTATTATAATTAATTACTTAAAGTTAAAGCAACATCTGCTTCGCTACCCATATCCAGTTTCAATCTCAAAATCTTGTTTTTATTTACTTAGTATCTATACTCGTCAAAATTCTAGTCGTAATTTTAGTCTCTCCCGTGTCGGTTTGGTTCGTCTTGAATATCTCTTGTGGAATTAAAATGGCAGTCAAACTGGCATGCTTTTTTATTGCCTTATTAACATTCACTTTTTTTCGTGGAGCATTATCTGCTAAAAAAGGGTTAGTACAGTACAAATCAAAACAAGTAATTTTAAAATTTGAATTTTTTAAAACACATACAATGTAAAAAAAAAAACGGATCGAGTACAGTTGCAACAAGTTACTAAGCCAACTTTAATTGGTGTGAGATTGTTAAAAAAAAATTTAAGTAATTTGGGATTGGAATGTAAACAAAACGAAACCACTTATTGGCGGTGATTTGCTTTGTGTTCAACTGGATTAAAAATAGATAATGTCCATTTAAATTAATGGACCTATAAAGAATGGGAAAGAATTTAAATACATTTAATTTATATAATGAAGTCCATAAAAATCATTCTCTAAGATTAGATTGACGAATATATAAAATATAATTTTTAGGGTATTGTTGTCTTTTTTTCATAAAAATTAACAATATTTGTTTCTTCATTTTTAATGAATTTCTCCAATTTAACCATCTAACGCTTAGATATTTATTTAAGCAAAGCTTAGCCACTTGTAGTTCTTACTAAGAACAGCGATATGGAGGTTTTCGGACAGAAATTTGTTTTTATTTTTATCTTAACTGAAGCTTCGTTTGTCTGAGATATTAATTTTAACTTAAAAATGTAAACTCTGCCTTCTATAGCAATTAGACAAGTTTCTGGTTGGTTAATTACATATAGGTATGAAAGTTAAATAAGTTAAGTGTATACGGACTATGTCACAAAATATGGATTCTGACAAAATCTAACTAGAGGTTTTGATCTTTTGATTATTTAAGGATATTATACACCAACAGCCTTATTCATTAGAATTCGCTTATACAGTGCTAAGTAATACACTATAAATTATTATGTAACAACTATGAAAATCCTTCTGCAATACTACACATTTACTTACCCATTTTAATTGAAAAAAACACAAACAATATGTTTATATTATTTTTGTTTTTGTTTTAGTGGACTGTGTGGATTTAAATTGAATGAATTTGTGACCTTTAGTCCAAAATGCGTTTCGCCCAGGTACTACAGCTGGGCTCATCAGTTAGATGCTGTAGTACCTTTCTAAGACGCATTATTTTTTGATCGATGTTTACCGACTTTAATAAAACTTACAGCGATTACTCACTGTAAATTATATTTTTCTAGGGGAATTTGGTTAGATTCATGCACCTAGAATTATGTTTTGCCCGTGGTCTGGCCAGTGAATTAATTGAAGAAAACAATGCGAAACGCATTTTGGACTAAAGGTCACAAATTCATTCAATTAGCTTTAAATCCACACAGTCCACTAAAACAAAAACAAAAATAATATAAACATATTGTTTGTGTTTTCTTCAATTAATTCACTGGCCAGACCACGGGCAAAACATAATTGTAGGTGCATGAATCTAACCAAATTCCCCTAGAAAAATATAATTTACAGTGAGTAATCGCTGTAAGTTTTATTAAAGTCGGTAAACATCGATCAAAAAATAATGCGTCTTAGAAACTTCCCCATTTTAGCCCCAATGAACCAAATAAAGTTTTCGATATTCTCTATGTGACACCTAAAAGATATTTTGCTCAGTCGACACGTCGACGATCTAGACAAGACTGGCTTCCATTTCCTTTTTCAACATAGCGCATAATCCGAATCATGCTAAAAATGCACATTTTTGGTTAATGGTTAAAGTGAAATTTAGATACAAGAACACTTTATGTAGGCTCTATACAACCTTCAAACGCAGTTAGGTATATTACGGCTATTCAACGTTACTTAATGTAATGAATAAAATGTTTGCCTTATCTACTAGCCAAAATACCTCAGTGAAAAAGGCACGTTTATTTATTTATTTTGTAGGATTAAAAATAACGGTGCTGTCCATACAACCATTTCGGTTATGTTATTTTTTTTTCGAAAATGGTTTCAACAATAATTTTGTTTAAGAAAAAAAAAACATGCACCCAATGTTTATCTTGATAAAGCCTTTTTTTTAAGTTTTGAATTCTCAAGAAAGGTCGAACTTTGAATTATTTTTTTATCAAAATTATAAAAAGAACTTTAATTTAATTGTTTCAATACAAAATAATGTTTTTCTTTTCGCAAACCACAAGTCTATTTTATATTTGAAATTTGGTATGTACATTTTATTTAGCATTCAAAAACATGTTTTTATTAACATCGTAGGATATTTTTAAAGTAGCTTTTTTACTTATTTATTTTATAAACGAAAATTCTTTAATTTTTTTTTCCAAAAAAAAAATACTGTTGTGGTAATTTAAAGCATTTAAGAAAGTAAATTAAAAAAAAACACAAACTCAAAAATTAATTTTTAAAAAAAAATTGATTTTTGTTTTCAAAAAATCCAAAAAAAATATTTTTCGAATATGTTGGTACACAGTATTATTTATAATTTCAATGACCTCCTATTTAAAAATTGTGATCGAAATCCGCCAAGTCTTTTATGAGAAAGTTGAAAATCAAAAAACATATTTTTAACATATTGCCTTAAGGTGCAAAAATTATTACATATGTGTAAAAAAGAGGGATATTTGTGTCCCCCTTTGTCATTTTTGGTTTTGAGGTAAAAAAGAGGGACAGTCCTCCCAAAAGGGGGACGAATGGTAACCATATTCATTGTAACAAAAGTATACTTGATTAACAGGTAGTTATAAATTAAATAAAATGTTTTGTTTCGTTGCCCTCTTGCTTCCAACTCTCCAAGTGCTTGGAGTGCTGTTCTACGGTACCTTTCGGAGGATGGAATTGAAGAAAGGTTTCTTGGTTTTTTTTTATGTTAGTGAATCTCGCAACGCAGATGAGCTGACAAAGCATATTTTTAATATATATACTTGATATATTCTCCTGCAAGGACAAACTAATTGGTCAATCTTACGATAGTGCGGCAGTTATGTCTGGCGAAGTGGGTGGTATTGAAAAGAAAGTCCTTGATGCTTGTCCAATGGCTAACTTTATTCCTTGCTATGCACACGATTTAAATTTAGTCTTATCGCGATCACTTGAAAATATATCGGAATTAATTTTTTTTGGCAGTAATAATACTATTGTCGGTTTTTTTTCATAAATCCCAACCGACGCCTGGGGATAGGAAACTCTATGGCATTAGATATACATATAGTAGTAACTTTTGTTAGAACCCTAAAGAATGGGACACTGCCTCACTTTCTATTTCCGAGATCTTGTTAATTAAATTAGATGCAAAAGATTTTTGTTTTTTCTTAATACCTACTCTTTCCGAAATGTTGGCTAAGACTGACATTCTTTTCAATTTAATTCAAAATAGGAAAACGGATGTTGAATTTGCAATAAGAGAAATCGAAAGTTTTGAGTCTTGGCTTAGCTCCGACTTTCTTAATAGATTTAAATGCATTTTTGAAAGCAAAAGCAATTGCGCGGAACCACCACGAAAATGAGGATTGCTCGAAATTGATTCCACGTTATAAACGTCTTTTTCTAGAAATAAAAGACAATTTTACATACGAAATAAATACAAGATGTACAACTTTCACGAATTTATTTTTTTAGATTTACTTAATAAATCAAGATATGATAATTTCGCAATTTCCAATCCAGATGAAAAAATGTTTTCTTAAAGTTTTGTATACAATTGCTTCTCTTCGACAACTTTACGTTTTAGCACTTCATAACCATTTAAAAAACGAAATATTGCGTGAAACATTCCCGCAAATTTGTAACTTAACAATAAATTTATTTAAGATATTGTATTTGCATCCGCTAAAAAAGTTTTCTTTCGAAAACGCTTTTATTATGCGTTAAGCTCATTGTTACATTTAACTTAAATGACTTAAGATATAACAAATTTGGTTTGAATTGTACAACCTTATGGTTTGATAATAAATTATGCAATTATCGAAATAATTTCAAGTAAACTTTCGAAATTTAATATTTTGGTGACTAATTTTTCCTCGACTTACCTTTTGAAATTATTCACGCCTCGCCACTTTTAAGATATGAACTAACAAATGATCCAGTACGGTCGTGCATTTTATTTTATTTTACGCTTGCTTGGAAATGGCTCTACTTCATGAAGACGACTAAATACTAAAACGACTACCATGATATTTTCAGAGTTAGTTCTTTTGTAGCTGTCATCGGAAGAAATTTTAAAGAAATACGTCGACGCATTTCGATGAATATAAACTTCAGGCAGAGATGAGCAACTTAACTGATATATCGAAAATGCGATATATTTTCGATAGTTTTTTTATTAAATATACACTATAAACGTTTTAAACCATGAAAAGATAGCGAGAGAGTGTAATTTATTGTTTATAGAAAGTATTTTTTTCAATTATAATGCGCTAGGCTTCTTAAGAAATGTAAATAGATGCACCGATTTTAAAATCAAAACTATCGAATAAAGTCACCTCCCTATTTACAAACACATGTTTTGTTTGAACTGTCAACAAAAGAATAATTTGAAAAAAAAACTTTTGGAATTCAATGTTATTTATTTAGAAAATAAAAGAATATTGCAAGCAAGAAAACAATATACGCTGACGCAGCTCTAATTCTATAATTCCCTTCATGATTGAAAAAAAAACGTTCGCCTAATTTGCTTTTGTTTTGGAGCAGATTCCACACAAATACAAAATAAATTATCGGTTTGATGGTGTCACTCCAAACCTTTAAAAAATATATGATGTATTCAAAACAAATATACAGCCACAATTTCTGGTGTCCTTGTGTTATTTTAGATATGCAATATCGGGATATTCGCTGGGCAGAATTATCATCCGCTCATATTCCTGTGAACTTGTTTACTCGTTCTGTCTAAAAACAAAAAGCCCACAAGTTAACGTACATAAGGTTTATTTCTTCATTACTTACATTTTAATACACAATTTCTTTAAAATGAAAACATTTTCCGCAACGAGAACTTGTCGGAGAACTTCGGAGAATATTTTGTTTGTATCTGTCATAAATAAAACCATTAAGAGTACTTCATCGCATACAAACGGCATGCGTTGAATTTCGTCGGACAGAATTTCCGATCAGCCGATCGGAGAATTACCTCGAAACAAAATGTCTCCGATTCGTAATAAATCGGAGAGAATTCCGCTCCGACGGTTACCTCGATAGGGCAGATTAGTAAAATCCACCCACAACCACGCCTACTTTAAGAATTTCTGAGTTTCTCGGAAATGTCGCTAACGATTTAGATGAGCATTTGAGAGTTTGCTTTATGAGCAAGAAAAAAATCAAAAAAAAAATATTTTAAGTGCGATCCGCCCTTATTTCTTAAATTTTAGAAACCCACTCAAATTATTTTAATGAATTGGTTTTAAAAAGGTCCGCAACGACTTTTCGTTTCTATTAGATGGTTCTGATCTTCTTTTAGGCTGCATAAAAAAATTATTGAGGATGTCTAAAGCTTATCATACTTAACTAGATAGTAAATGTGTTAGTAATTTGATTTTCGTTTTTAAGACTTTTTAAGAAGTTGATATAAATTTTCTTTCAAATTTCGAAAAATAACATTACTGCTGTTATATGGATTAACCTTACTAATTTCATAACATTTTCATGTCAAATTCGAAATTCGACAGATTCTGAACAAAGAACGGTCTCTGTACTAAAACCTTTATATCACAAGTAAGAATGGGGTATAATAAAATCTAACTGAGTTTAAGGTCAGTTGTAGATACAAACGTGATTCAAATATTTGATTCATGGTTCAGCAGTTTAAACCAACGATTAAGGCGAGTTTGTGGTAGAAGACAAATACATGCTTGAACAATATTTGAACCTCAGTTAATCCGCTTATCGGATCGATCGGTGAGTTAAATTTTCTGAAACTCGGATAAAATATTTGTACAACTGGACCTAAATGAACATATTTGTTCCGTAAACCTAATAATATTTCTGTAGGTCAAATGAGGTAATTTCGTTGAAATTTCATACAAAATCATATTACTTCCCATACAATTTAGCATTTCAAAATGAAGTAATTTAAGCAACCTTACGAACACATCCAATTTTAAAAGCTTTTTTTATGAAAATTTCAAACATCGTTGTAAAAAAACAAACTAATGTCTGATTTACAATGCTGCTTTGGGCGTCGCGTTAACAGATCTTTCTCAGTAGGATAAAGGTAAAAAAAACTGTCAACATGGCACTCAAGGCGGCATTGTAAATCAGCCACAAAAATACATTTGACGCCATTTACAAAAATGATGACAAATTGACATTATGACATTACTTTTTTCGCACCTTTTACATTTAATTAAATGTATTATAATTTGAGATTCTAACTTGTATTCCCTCTAGATATTATACAATTGTCTCACCCGGAACAGTCCAACCAAATTCTGCTTTTCATGTATCCTTAACTTTGAACGATTTCCACAAATCCTGCTGGTTCAATATAAGCCTCACGAGCTTCATTAAACACGATGTCCTCCATGAATTCGAAAGTATCGAGGTTCAACCAAAAACAACCAAATTGGTTGAACTACGCGCACCAGATTTGGATCATAGTGTGCTAAATTTAGATGTAATCGGTTATCGTGGTATTATAAGCAAAGATTCGGCAAATATATATTTCCGGTCTGCCTACAACTGGGCATTTGTTCAAACCAACAAGGTCAAGTATAAGCCTGGTGAATTGGTGAAATTTCGAGTAATCTGCATTGATCAATTGACAAGACCATCAAAAATCAATTTAAATATTGTTGTACAAATTTATGTGAGTATACTTGATTAGTAAACCCAACTGTTAAAATATTTTTTTATATTTACCAGGATGAGGACCATAATCTTGTTAAGATCTTTTCTGACGTAACGCTTGTTCAAGGCGTTTTTAAAAGTGAATTTCGACTTTCGAACAATCCTGTTTTGGGCGTTTGGAAAATAAGAGTAAATGGTGATGACATTTTCACAGACAAAAACTTCGAAGTTGACAGATATGATCTGCCAAAGTTTAATGTACAAATCAATGCAAAAATAGTTGCTACTGATAAGGATCAAATAGAATTGCGGATTAGTTCAAGGTTTGTATGTCTTTTTAACCTGTTTTTTGAAATTTTATTATATAAAAAGACAGTTAATATTCTTTTTTTCAATCTGAATATCTAAATTCATTAAGTTCCTACACAATTCCAACTCATAAAAAAACTTTAAAAATTCATTTATATCCTTCATTTCGTTCACTTCATTCATTTCATTAATTTCATTCATTTCATTCATTTTATTCATTTCGTTCATTTCATTAATTTCATTAATTTCATTCATTTCATTCATTTCATTCATTTCATTCATTTCATTCATTTCATTCATTTCATTCATTTCATTCATTTCATTCATTTCATTCATTTCATTCATTTCATTCATTTCATTCATTTCATTCATTTCATTCATTTCATTCATTTCATTCATTTCATTCATTTCATTCATTTCATTCATTTCATTCATTTCATTCATTTCATTCATTTCATTCATTTCATTCATTTCATTCATTTCATTCATTTCATTCATTTCATTCATTTCATTCATTTCATTCATTTCATTCATTTCATTCATTTCATTCATTTCATTCATTTCATTCATTTCATTCATTTCATTCATTTCATTCATTTTATTCATTTCATTCATTTCATTCATTTCATTCATTTCATTCATTTCATTCATTTCATTCATTTCATTAATTTCATTCATTTCATTCATTTCATTCATTTCATTCATTTCATTCATTTCATTCATTTCATTCATTTCATTCATTTCATTCATTTCATTCAGTTCATTCATTTCATTCATTTCATTCATTTCATTCATTTCATTCATTTCATTAATTTCATTCATTTCATTAATTTAATTCATTTCATTCATTTCATCCATTTCATTCATTTCATTCATTTCATTCATTTCATTCATTTCATTCATTTCATTCATTTCATTCATTTCATTCATTTCATTCATTTCATTCATTTCATTCATTTCATTCATTTCATTCATTTCATTCATTTCATTCATTTCTTTCATTTCATTCATTTCATTCATTTCATTCATTTCATTCATTTCATTCATTTCATTCATTTCATTCATTTCATTCATTTCATTCATTTCATTCATTTCATTCATTTCATTCATTTCATTCATTTCATTCATTTCATTCATTTCATTCATTTCATTCATTTCATTCATTTCATTCATTTCATTCATTTCATTCATTTCATTCATTTCATTCATTTCATTCATTTCATTCATTTCATTCATTTCATTCATTTCATTCATTTCATTCATTTCATTCATTTCATTCATTTCATTCATTTCATTCATTTCATTCATTTCATTCATTTCATTCATTTCATTCATTTCATTCATTTCATTCATTTCATTCATTTCATTCATTTCATTCATTTCATTCATTTCATTCATTTCATTCATTTCATTCATTTCATTCATTTCATTCATTTCATTCATTTCATTCATTTCATTCATTTCATTCATTTCATTCATTTCATTCATTTCATTCATTTCATTCATTTCATTCATTTCATTCATTTCATTCATTTCATTCATTTCATTCATTTCATTCATTTCATTCATTTCATTCATTTCATTCATTTCATTCATTTCATTCATTTCATTCATTTCATTCATTTCATTCATTTCATTCATTTCATTCATTTCATTCATTTCATTCATTTCATTCATTTCATTCATTTCATTCATTTCATTCATTTCATTCATTTCATTCATTTCATTCATTTCATTCATTTCATTACTCGTGTAGAATATCCATGGAGAGTGTAAAAACCACATGAAATTGATTATATTTGATAGCGCTTTTCCCGGAACAGCCCATTGCTAAGCTTCCTTAAACACCACCTCTAACATCAGATGATGTTCTTTTTCCTCATAATACTATCTCATATAAAAAACAATCTATTTTTAGTTATTTCTATGGTGAACCAGTAAAAGGAAATTTATCAGTATCTTTTATCAACACCATGACTCCATGGTACAAACCGTTCCCCACTCCGCCAACAGTAACCCGAGAATCCCGAATCGATGGAAACACTACAATTTTTCTAGATATCAAAAACGATCTTGAATTGGAATTCGATAATGAAAAACAAGCAGGCTCTATTAATGCTTATACCCAATCGCCCGGATCTTACCTATTTTCTATAGAAGCTTATGTAACCGATGATTTAGACAAAGTACAATCTTGGACTGAAACCGAAATGGAAATATACAGCAAACCATATAAAATTGAACTCCAATGTTCAGAGAACTTTTATGCAGAAACAATCCTCAAAATTAAGGTCTGTTTTTATTTAAAGTGTTAAATAACCAAACGCCTAATTAAAAAATTTTACAGGTAAAAGTTTTCGTCAAGGATATTACAGGCAATTTAATTCAAGACCACACTGAAACTCCGATTGAAGTTGTGGTTGGATGTGCCGAAGTGATAAGAAGCAATCGAAATTATATCAATTTTGACAAAGTTCAAGTTGAATATAAAAAACAAATCGGCGAGGATTTTGTTATAATAGACGTTCCGAATAAAAATTATACCGAATGTTATTTGTATGCAGTGTATCAAGGAATTAAGTCAACTACTCAGAATATGTATAAAAAAGAAAAAACATTTGACATGGAAGTTTTGACTAAAAAGTAAAGTTTAGTATGCAACCTTAACCAAGGACTTTTTTAAATCATTTGTTGCATTCTGTTTTTTTTTTTTCAAAAATCAAAGTCCTCAAGAAGGTAGGGAGCTTGAAATAAAAATCTCAAACCCGCAGCCTCTGGAGGAGTTTTCATATGAAATTGTAGCTCGAGGAGATATAATTCTATCTGAATACGTTTATGTAAGTTTAACTGAAAACTTGTGTTTTTTTTTTAATTGACTTAATCATTTCTACTGAATCAGGTACCCGATAACCAAAATACATATATCATTCGCCTAAATGTGACATTTTCGATGGTTCCGAAGATAACAATATATTCTCATCATATTAAAAGTATGAATTTCAGTGGCCAGCTAAAGGATATTGCCATAAAAAGAGCTTTCCAAAATTCGGTGAGTTAAAACATACACTTAAAATTTGATTCAAAATTATTAGGGGTACCCCAAGGCAGACAATTTGGTCCTCTGCTTTTTACCACAGTTCACTCATTATGGTGACAATACTAAATTTGTCTTAAGCAATTTAATCGCCGCATGGCTTTAACCTTATTGAACTTGATATCAGCAGTTTATTAGACTAGAGCGGCAAAAACTGCTTGGAGTTCAATATTTTTAAATACGAAACGCATTAAATATTCTTTCCAACCACCAGCTATTGTTGAATCCATTGGCGAGCATTGACTTTTTTGAAGCGATGTTCCAAAGATTTATTTAATCCCTACATAGCTTTTGTTTGTCAATTCCTTGAATACGCTTATCAAATGCGCTCTCTTATCAAGATATTCATTTCATCTCTAGAACCGAAAGTATGTATTCAAGATCGGTTCTTTAAATTCACTGATCCGGAACGATTCTTTGATCTTGTTTTTTGAATGAATGTATGAGAAATTGGGTTAGCACCGCGACCTTTTTGATTTATTGTGTCCCCGTCCAGAGCTGGGTGAGTTTTCCCATCCTTCATCTCTTCCTCAAGGTTGATTTCTTTGAAAATATTTATCATTTGGAGTATGTTTTTTTATGAGGATAATTTACCCTTCTCGATTTAGTACTTAACCAAATATTTGTGCTTTATGTGTATTAAAGCATTACATTTCCTAATTATGTGGGCCGATGATTCCTCTTGGAGATTGTAGAATCTACACGTAACGATACAAAGATGTCATCTAAGCTTCAAGTCTCTAAATCAACAGGCCAGTTATTAATTTAAGATCTTTCCTCTTCAGATTGATAAAGGTCTCAAATCGCTTTTGGTTATAGTCCGCAAGTAAGAGTTTGGCGTGTCTCAACTTTGGGAGTTCTTTATAATTTGTTTATCATTTGATGCCATCCTCTTCTTTAATTTTGTGTTTAATCATATGTTCTCCTATTCCGCAATAAGGTTCAGTTCCTTTTTTTGATTCATATGGATAAAGGGGCATATTGGCTAAACAGTCTGCCTTTTTCATTTCCTTGAATATCTACATGGCCTGATATCAATTGGGGTTAAACATTGTTATTTTTGCAAAGTTCATTAAGTCTCTGCTCACGCACTCCCATAAATGTTTTGAGCTAATTTCGTATGAGTTTAGGCTTTTAGAACGACTTGGCTGTCTGACATGATAGTAATATTTTGATTTCGGTAATTTATTTCTGTTTATTTTCCTTTGGCGTTTACTTCTGCCTGGAAGATGCAAGTTGGCTGTGCCATCGGTAAGGAAGTTTTCGTTCTAGGCCCAAAGATCCCTTTAGTCCCTGCGATGCATAAGAATCGAGGAGATATTCCAAAGGTGTCTTGGAGAAAGTATTTGAATCTGATGCTAACTTTTCTCCCTGACATATTCACTTCTTTGGCAAAAATGTTATGAACCAAAATTAGCTGGAAACTTTAATTATGCCAGTTAAGGCATAATTACACGGTGGGCCTACCCACCTTCGGACTCAACGAGAAGGCATGAGTGTTCCTTGCCACAAACTTCTATCTATGAGGAACAATCATAGTATACGCGAAATGTATAGCAACCACAACCACTGCTAGCTCTCCGAAGAGGCCATCCCAAGACTTGTATTTTCGGGCATTAGCGGGAAAATAGTAGGATACAAGTCCCCGCAGCACCGAATAACGGTATTACTGGAGTCTTTTCATCCACCTAAGTGAACAATGCACTACCAGGTTTTCTTTGGCGAATGGCTACCCAGGAACGATAATCCTGCCCTTTTTTATGTTTTGCTGCTCAACAAAGGGAACCCTATATAGAAATTATTCCTCACCATCGGGATAATGGATCATCGTATTTCTACTAAAAGCAAGGCCATATAGACCTTGCCACATGGCTAGAATCCCACAACTAGCCATATTAAACGTTCGTTCTTTACTACTGTGGAAATGTTTCCAAGCAAGCTTGGTTCGCACCTCCACTACCCAAAAAACAACCACTCATCAGGATAAATCCCGAAAGATGGCAAACGTGATCAATAAGCCGACGCTTACTCAAGGACTGCGTGTATTATAAAGGAATAATAAATACCCTTGCTTGGGCAAGGAGATGATGGCACAAGTGCCATATATCTATCAATCCTCCAGACCTGTTATTCCTGAATATGTAGTTTTAGCTACACACTTACTTCTCTGATTACTGAAACACGTACAATACTGCCTCAGCAGCTGCCATAATTACTATGTTTAGCTCATTACTTACGATTTGCTAGGCTTCACAATGCTGACCGAAATCAGCAAGCTTCATCCAGCAAATACACCTAGTTACCTCTGAGATCGCCTACCCGGGCAGACTCCTTACCCTCCATATACCTGATCGTCTACCCAGGCAAGCTACCTCTTCCTCTAACGGCCTGATGTTCCCGGCTTACTGTCTAGCAGAATCACCATTCGAACTAACATATATCCCAGCCAGCCCACACCCCCTTCCGAGCGTTTTACCCCACTCTTCCAGTTCATGGACTGACCCCTGTCCTCATCTTGGTAAGTAGGGGCTTCGTTTCCAGTTCCGTAGAACCTTCCACTTACCGCCACCACCTCAGAGCCACGCCTTAACCAGATAGATTAGCCGCCCAGTGCAGAATAGCCTCATTAAAGAGAGCTAAACATTCCTGAACGTTGCCCGTCTTTCACCACCAGGAGGAACTATCTTGGCTCATCACGACGGACCAGGAAGAATGGTTCCATTGCAAAGCAACTTTCCGTATATTCCCTTGAGGCCCGCCGATCATATTTCCCGAAACACACTAGCCCTCAAACAAGAAAATTTACAAGTCAAGTCAATAATATTGCAAACTGTGCTGTGAACTGAAAGGCAGCGAATGAAATATTTAATGTCAGTTCGCCGCGTCGGTCGGTGGGTAAGTGAAGAAGTGTGAATTATCTCTGTCCACGAAAAATGTATAGTTCCAACTAAAGAACAGACCGCTGGGATCAACTGGAGAGGCGTATTCAAACTTGGATTCTAGATAGATGATCTCCCTGAATTAGTGAATCGTATCTGGGCCAACCAATGAATTGCATATAACTAGGATAATATCTATCTATATATAATATATATATATGCTTTCAGATTTCCTATTTGAATTACAATCGGGTGATTTTGACTAGAAACAAGATTTCGGCTAATTGCTTGCTTGGTTTATCACAAATTGTATGCAACTTAAAAAAAAATTGATTATGTGATAATTACAGTGTTTCTTGGCTAGGAATCATTATTTTTCAGCAGGAAATGTTTTACTTATTTGGTGGGAAATACAAAGTACTACTCTTATAAGCCTTTTCTATTCGACTTTACTATTGTGTTAAGCCATTCTTTCGTTAGAATTTTTTGTGTAATACTATTGTTTTTCTAAAAAGTTCTTGGTATTCAAACTCATATATTTCTTTGGTTATCATGTGAACTGACTTAGCTTGTCAATACTAAATATTGACGCTTTTTTCCAAAACGGAGGTTTTTAAGACTTCCAAATATTTGCTGAAACGAGTATCAACGCTGTGAATTGCACGGCACTAGTTTGGCACAGTGGATTTGAGAACCAGGTATTGACTGTCTCATTTTAGCCCATGGGCGGCATCCAATTAAAATTTGAGGTATTGAAAGGATGCGCCTAGCGTAGGGATCGAACCCACACGTCTAAGTTAGCAATCAAGTCTTCAGGTTGGTGAATAGGGATGCAACAGTATTGTTCGACCTATATGCCAAGTTGAATTCCGAGTTGTTTTTCGTGACCATTTCTTTGAAATTTTCGGAAGGTTTGGGCACATAAACGACACTCTTATAAACACATCTTCTCTCTTCCAACTTATTTTCTGAACGAACTTGGTGTTTTTGACGGAGTATCAAGTTCCTCATAACTTCTGTCGGAAAGCTGTTGTCTAAGAGTATTTGCGCAACTTTTCTTCGTTAGCGGAGTGGAATTTTTGGTCACTCAACGCCGCGCCGGCCGTTCTGACGTAGTTTATCAGATATTCGCCTAAAAAGTTCTGAGGAGACGGTACTGGCTTCTCACAGCGTTGATATAGGTCAGACACCAAACTTCGAGAGAGTGGAGATCCTTGCAACAGAAAAACATACATCTAAACGTTACACACTAGAGACACTGCATATAATTAACAACAAAAATAATATGAACCGCAAACAAGACACAAAATATATCTGCGGTTTACTGTTCATTAGTTTCTGACAATAAATATCATTAAACGTTGACTAATCTTCAAAAGAGAAGTGTTCAAAATCTGTTTTCAATCTGTTGTTTTTTTATATGTTTCGAACAAATTATTGGTATGTATATTAAAAATCTTAAAATTTAACGTTATGTAAGTCATATTTTGTTCGTTTACTTGTATCAATATGTACAACATTATATCTCTTTTTAATTTTGTAAATAAAGACACCCCTGAAGAAGACGACAACCACGCACCGTCGAAACCTTGGGAAAATAAAATGAAAATTGCTTTCATTTAATCATCATTACGACTAATAAAGCCGATGAGAATCACTTCTTAAACATTCTCCAAAGTCCAAATATATTATATACAAACCGAGGGGCAATATCCGCCGATAAAACTGGACCAGGTGCGAACGCAGGGAATGTTTTGGGGGTTAAAACCCTTACCGAAATATGATGTGAATGAGAAAATAACAATAACAATTTTTTGAAAGAAAAACACAAAAATATAAAATTAATTTGAAACTGAAATTTGAATTTCCTTTTGTCAGCGAAAAAATCCCACTCCCAAATTGACAAACCCTTTAAGCGAACTACTTGAATACATAACCCCTTTCTATTCAGTTTTTGTATGATTACATACTTGCTTTTTAAAGCCATTTTTCGTATCATTTGATGACTTTGAATGCCCAACAACAACTTGAGTGTGCTACCACCAAGTTTTTTCTCAACTAATTTGGCTGGAATTATGGCTATTTCACGACTTGCCAAGGTCGATCATTAGACTCCTTTGCTCTAGTGGTGCTGGTCTACTTTTTCATTTTTATTGAAAAACTTCTTATGCCTTCATCACCTTGGCAAGTCGTGAAATAGCTATAATTCCAGCCAAATTAGTTGAGAAAAAACTTGGTGGTAGCACACTCAAGTTGTTGTTGGGCATTCAAAGTCATCATAACCCCTTTCTTTCGATAAATTAATTTCAAAATTATTTTTAATTTTAGTAAATTTGGTATGTCAATGAAAACACATCTACTAACAGCCAATCGCTATAGGAACCGAGATAATTACGAAGGGGATCCTGAAGAATATTTTTGTCGGTATATCTATGTTCCTTTCTTGGACCATTTATTCATTGAATTAAAAAAAAAAAGATTTCTCGGCAAAATATTTTGCCGCAAAAATGTTGCAAGCTTGAAGAAATAGAAATAAAAAGGTCTGCTGAGGTATTTGCTTATAAGAGTGGCCAGTTGATGTAAAATTATGCTTATAAGTTTTCTAGCTCAATTGAAGATCGCACGTAAAAATGTATTTATTTTATCGATATCGATATTTATATCGGTATCGATATGAAGGAAAATGCGAATTCAATTTAAATTGATTTTATTTTTCAATATAATCTCCCCTAACATCAATGCATTTCTTACATCTTGAGATAAGCTTTTTTGAACCCTCAAAAAAATAAATTTCCTCTTTCTCTGCAAAATACCCATTTATTGCCGACTTGAGTTCTTCATCATCCGAAAATCTTTTTCCACGAAGACATTTTTTCAAAACCGGAAACAGGAAATAATCACTAGGGGCAAGGTCTGGACTATAGGGTGGGTGTTGGATGTGTTCGAAACCACAATCTCGTGCAGCAGCCTTGGAAACTCGCGCCGTGTGAACAGGAGCGTTGTCATGAAGAAGCAACACACCCGCTGCGAGTTTACTCCGTCTTTTCTTTTTAATTTCCTCCCTCAAATTATGCAAAGTACAAGCGTAGGATGTGGCGTTGATGGTTTCACCTTTTTTTTGTACTCAATGAGCAAGATTTACTTTGAGTCCCAAAAAACTGTGGCCATGAGCTTCCCGGCAGACGGAGTGACTTTGAACTTCTTCAGGGGGGTCTGTTCCTTTTTTGTGCCTCTGCATGGGCTCTTGTTTGCTTTCAGGGTAATAGTGGTGAACCCATGTTTCGTCCCCAGTAACAATTCGATCCATAGCACCGTCCGCGTTCTCACTACACATCTCCAAAAGCTCTCTACAGCATGCGGTTCTCACTTTTTTCTGAGGCGCTGTGAGCATTCGTGGCACCCACCTTGCACTGACCTTTGAAAGGTTAAGATGGTCATGAAGAATGGTGTGAATAGTACCAGTTGAAAGCTTGGTGATCTCTGCCATCATTTTCACCTTTATTCGGGCATCCTCAAGAACAAGTTTTTCGACTTCTTTGATGCTTTCTCCCGTACAAGCAGTAGCCGGGGCGCCGGAGCGGGGGTCGTTTTCAATGCTCTCTCTGCCTCTCTTGAACAAACTTGACCACTTTTGCACAATTGATAATGAATCTGCGGAACCCTGGTAAACAGCCACCATCTATTCATGAATAGTTTAGTGAGAAATTTAATTACAGCTCTATGCTCAATTTTCACCATCATTGTCTCAGTTGACATTATGATTCTGTTTAACTAGAGATAAAACGCGAATTAATAATCACATTTATATGAAATTTTAAATGAATACACTAAAATAATAGTATTGCTTGATAAATAAGTCAATTTATATAAAAACGGTGATTTTTTAAGAGCTTGGTTTTTGAAAATTCAAAAAAACACAGAAACTTGTAAAAAGTGAATGAAATTTTTATTTGGATCGATAAATCAATTTCTGCCACGCTTTAGGTGGTCCATTCTGAAGGTCCAATTTTGGCAAACTTTTTCACACATTTCGGCCGGAATCTCACCAATGACGCGTTCAATGTTGGCTTCCAAGGCAGCAATCGTGTTTGCCTTGTCCCCATAGACAATAGACTTAACATAGCCCCACAAAAAATAGTCTAATGGGGTCAAATCACATGATCTTGGTGGCCAATTGACTGCCCCAAAACGTGAGATCAACTGCTCACCAAATTCGCCTCTCAATTTATGCATGGTTTCGCGTGCAGTGTGGCATGTGGCACAGTCCTGTTGTAACCACATGTCGACCGAGTTCAATTCTTGCATTTTCGGCAAAAAAAAATCTGTTATCATCGAACGGTACCTTTCTCCATTGACCGTAACCCTGCGGCCTTCATCGTCCTTGAAGAAGTACGGCCCAATGATGCCGCCTGTCCATAAACCGCACCAAACAGTGCATTTTTCGGGATGCATTGGTAGCTGCTGAATTGCCTCTGGCTGCTCTTCACTTCAAATACGGCAATTCTGCTTATTCACGTATCCATTTAGCCAAAAATGAGCGGAAAAAAACGGACGTAGCTTGCGAAATACATTTTTCACAGAGCACGAATTTTGATAATAAATTTCAATAATTTGCAAACGTTGTTCAGGCGTAAGTCTATTCATGATGAAATGGCAAACAATACTGAATCGAAATGTCAAATGTTCGTGGAATTTGTCATGTGTGATCTGTCAAAAATATAAACGTCAAAAACCAAGTAGCAAAAAAATCACCCGTTATAACCACAGCTTCACCCCGATACCGAGAATATATTTAACACCCCTCATTGGTCAATATTAAATTAAATATAGTTGCAGGCATTGCTTGAGTATGCGTGAGCATCTATATAAACGATAAAATGCATTTCTCGAAAACGGCTCCAAGAATTATTATACAAAATGTTCTGCGATATGTCATTTAAATGCTCAAAGCTTGTTGCCTAAAATTGATGAGTTCAGGGATATTTTCGCGTGTAGTAAGGTTGATGTAATTTGTGTTTCCGAAACATGGCTCAACAATAGTTTTAATGACGGAATGTGTGGATTGAACGGGTATAGACTTTTTCGCGTAGATAGACAAGGACGAATAGGTGGGGTGTGGCGACATATGTACGAGAGGGTATAACAAGTAAAATCAAATACCAATCACATGCTAGTAGTCGAATCGAATATTTGTTTGTAGAGTTAGTAAGTGGTTAACGTTTATCATTTACCTAATCCGAATGATCAAGTATCATATATTAATTCTAAAATAATTGATCTTTTTAACAATTTCGTTCCTCTACGCACGAAAACACGAAAACCTGGTCAAAGATCATGGTTAACACCTGAAATTCGTTTGCTCATAATGCGAAGAAACGAAGCGTTTAATACCTGGAAACGTTATAGACTTAAGGAATTTCAGCAAAACTATAGAATCCTTCGTAATCTTGTTGTAAGCAAAATACAATCTGCTAAAAGGTTATTTTATAGTGCGAAACTCAATTCATCTGTGAATGGGCGAAAACTTTGGAAAAACTTGAAAGAGCTAGGAATAGGTAGTAAAAAGAGTTTAGTTTTTTCGGATGACATTGACGGTAATATTTTAAACCAAAAGTTTGTTGCACTACCTTTCCCTTCACTTACTGTTTCATCATCTTCTCCAGATAAAAATTTGCCGTTAAATGAAAATTTTTTGGTAGATTTATTTGAATTTTCAAGAATAGAAAGTACAGATGTCGTTGAATGCTTTTTGTCGATTAAATCGAATGCCAACGGTATAGATGATATATCTCCAAAGTTTTTGAAAGTTATTTTACCGATCTTATTGCCACACATCACTCACATATTCAACACAATTTTAGCAACAGGGTCTTATCCTAATGGGTGGAAAATGGCTAAGATTCTACCTATTCCAAAAAATGAGCATGATTTTAGACCAATTTCAATACTTCCCTGCCTATCAAAAGTTTTCGAAAAAGTTATACAAATCCAAATTAATTGTTATCTCCGGAGGAAAAATTTCTTATCAACAAAACAATTTCGATTTCGACAAAAACACAGGTGCTCTACAGCACTTATAAATGTTATAGAAGACATAAGAGGGGCATTAGATGAAGGTAACGTAACATTTTTAATACTTCTTGATTTTTCAAAGGCATTTGATACAGTTGATCATTTGAAACTTTGCCAAAAGTTAGTGCGATTGTAAAACTTTTCAAATTCTGCTGTTCGTCTGATTTATTCCTTTCTAACTGAAAGAAAGCAGGCTGTTATGGTGAATGGTAGGTTATCGAATTTTCTTTCAACATCAAGAAGTGTACCCCAGGGATCGATTCTTGGTCCCCTTTTGTTCTCCATATACATAAATAAACTGCCTCAAATCATTTCACAAACTAAAATACAAATGTACGCTGATGACGTTCAATTATATAAAAGCTGCCTTCTTGGATTGATTGAAGATTCTGCCCCAGTCTTGAACGAAGAATTACAAAGTATCTCATCTTTCGGTAAGAAAAATGGCTTGTTCTTAAATTCAAGCAAATCTAAATGTATTATCATTTCCAAGAAACCGATAGACTTGTCATACTTTCAACAAATCATTCTTGATGGTCTTCCTATAGAGTATGTAGAAACCGTGAAAAACCTAGGAATGATATTTAATCGGAAGTTAACTTGGGACACACATATCAATAGAACTGTAGGTAAGGTATATGGAGTGCTTCGTACTTTATGGGCCACCCAATACTTTACTCCACTTAAAACTAGAAATTGTGACTCCATAAGCAGAAGAAAGTTAAACGTTGCATATAAGAGCATTGCTAGATATATCTTTGGCTTAAGAAGGTATGAAAGAATATCTTTATTTTCGAAAGCAATATATAATCTCACATTCGATAATCTCGTTCGCTATAGGACATTAATCTTGCTGTTTAGGATAATGCAATCTCATCAACCGTGCTATATTTATAACAGATTGCATATGTCTTCATCAACTAGGTCACCACATCTTCTAATATCTCGATTTACTTGCTTAACCTCTGAGCGACAGTTCTTTATTTTTGCGACTCGGTTATGGAACGCACTTTCTCGAAATTTAAAAAGAATTAGTGACATTAATATCTTTAAGAAAGAGTTAGGGGTACATTTATCCCAACATTAATTAATTAATTTTCTCATTTTTTATATTTTGCTCAAGGTAGAAAGGAAAAGGAAATGTTGATTGAGGCAAAGAAATATGAAAAAAAAAAAATTTAAAAGAATTAATATTAATGAAAATTTCATAAATTTAATTTAAGTAATAGTTGATTAGAATAAGTAATTTGAAAGGCTATATAACATATTTAAATTTAAATTAGCTTATAATAAATATTCATTACAAACTTGTATTAGTTTATAAGATAATGTATCTTAAAATACAAGTATACAAATAAATAAATAAATACTAAATACTAAAATGTGTGTGTACATTTAGTATTAGATTAGTACATTTCATATATAAAAATATTTTATTTTGCGTACTTATTAATGGTACTTTAAATAAAACCACTTATCGCCTTTCTCACTATTGGATAAGCCGATTAAAATTATTTTTTTATGCAAATACTCCTTAAAAGTGTTAATAAAACTGCATACTCAAACTTTCAAAAAATTGGGTTTTTGATAAATATTTTCGTAAATATTTTTTTTACTTAAAAGTGGACTGCACTAATTTAAGAACACACACATTTTTTTTTATCAAAATAACCATGGAGTCGTTTTCGAAATTTTTAGTTTACAAAAGTAGTTTTTTTTTTTTAATAAAAAAAATGTTTTTTGAAAAATTTTGGCTTACACTAGTGTTTAAACTTTCTAGGAGCGTCTGCATAAAAAGTTAAAAAAAAATTAAATGAACCGTTTTCCAGGAAATAAAAAAACAACAAAATGGTTCTACTATGGAGGTACCAGAAATAACAATTTTTCCCAAAAAAAAAACAAATTTTCCCATCGTTAATGAACTGATTTTTTTTTATAAAAATCGAGCCGTTTTTTGAGAAAAATAAGATTTTTCTTTTTGGACAAAAAAAATGTATGGCGAGTACCGTTATTTTACGCCTTAAAAAAGAAATGAAAAAAATAACATGTGGGCATATTAACGGAAAAAAATATGTACCACATTTTTACAAGGTCTTCAAAAATGATTTTTCAAATAATTTTTCCATAATCCTGGTCAAAGCACAACAATCGTAGGACTGCATATTTTTCTCGCTGATCCCCACAACCTCGAAAATTAGCATTGTAAAGAATGCCAAGCTTCGCCGCATGCCCTTCTATCGACTAAATTTAAGTCATCAGTAAATATAATCGTACCTTCAAAGATCGGATCCACTTGATTCATTCAAGTGGAATGCATATCCCTTAATCCGGAAATATGCAATGCCTCAAAATCTATCTTCTCGGTTTCGAAGATATATACAAAAACCTCAAATATATTACTGGTGTAAGCTTGTCCATTTTTTGAAACTTCTTAATAAAAACGTCAAAAACAGTTGATTAAAAATATTAGCAACATCAGAATATGTAGAATTTAAGAATGTACTTAAATTATGTTCATAATTATAAAAAAAAAACATGACCATTTTTTTTAAATAATATGTATGTATATCCCACTGTGCTTCCATTGGATGATTTTATAGAAGAGTAAATATATTGAAAAAAAATACATATATTGGAATAGGAACCATTTAAAAGTTTGGTACAATCAATCTTATACTTGAGTGGAAACCAATTCCGTCATCAGTTTCATCTAGTGCGTTTAATATTCATTTTAATAAATACTCTTACATTAGGGTAGTTCTAATCAAAATTAGATAAAATAAATAAAACAAAAAAAAAATGTTCACAGATTGAAATCGAAACCGAAAGCGAAACCAAGCCCGGTGCAGTCGTAAACATCAACGTAACAACAGATGAAGAATCATACGTTGGTTTAATGGGACTGGACAGAAGTACTTTGTACACCATTAAGAAGGAAGACATTTTTGATGACAATTTTGTCAACAAACAACTTAAAAGGGTCAATGATGTATTTGATTATCCAATACCGTTCTATGGTATAACAGCAGACATCATTACCTTTTCCAATGTATTTCCACCCGGTAGAGAAAATGGACCAAGAGGAGGTGGTAAGTTGGAACACCAATAATGGTAGTATTACGAATTTAGTAAATTTTGATTAAATTTAATTTTTTTTTAAATCCTAAGAGGACGCTGGGGGTGGGACACCACCACGTATTCGAAATCTCTTTCCCGAAAGTTGGTTGTTTAAGGATTTTGAGAGGTGAAAATAATTGTGTGTTCTCTAAAAAAAACTGTACATGTAAACATAAATTGTTTTTTTAGAACTCCAGAAGGAGGCCTAAATTTCATGGAAACCATACCTGACTCAATAACTTCATGGGCAATTACTGGTTTCTCACTTCATCCAGAATATGGATTGACTTTTACAAAGAATACAACAAATCTGAGAGCTTTCCAAGAGTTTTTCATTTCAATGGATTTACCAAGCTTAGTAAAAGCAGGTTAGCGATTTTTCTGTAAAAAGTTACAAATTTTACAATTTATTCGATTGCAGGTGAAATAATTGAACTTCCCATTTACATCAATAATTATATGTACCAAGATGCCTTGACAAATGTGACAATTGAAAGCGATAACGAAAACCTTGAAATTCTGGAAGACCTTAAGCCGTCACTATCCAAACCTCAAGAAACCATCTCGAAACTAATTGCACAAAAGACAAGAGAAAAAATTCTTATTTTCATTAAGCCACTTAAGCCAGGACATTATAATGTGACCGTCAAAGCTATCTCCCTTGTGGCAAGTGATGCCATCCAAAAGACTCTCAATGTCCAGCCTCAAGGTATAGCTTATGCCATGTCGAAATCCTATTTGGTCCATCTTCCCGAAGAAAGTACCCAAGACAACGAAGTCACAGTTGATATTCCCGCGGAAGCTGTACCCGGATCTCAAAGAGTTACGGTCTCAGTAGTTGGTGATATATTTCGACCTTTAATTAAGAAGCTCCAGAAGCTAGCTGGAGTTCCATATGGGAACAGTGAGGACAATATAAGACTTATTGTTTCCAATTCAATAGTTTTGAAATACCTCAAGGTTGGTATCTTACTCTCATCAAAAAATGTTTCAATTGACATTTATTTTCAGGCTCTTAACTATTCAGATCCAAGCCTGGAGAGCAAAATGAAACTAAACCTCGAACTCGGCTATCAGAATGAGCTCTCCTTTAAATACCTGGATGGTTCTTTTGGACTCTTTGAGCGAAAGAGCGAGCGAACTGGTGATATTTGGCAAACTGTGTTTGCATTATGGGGACTAAAACAGGCAGAATTCTTTATCTCTATTGACTCTAAGGTCATAAAAAGGGGCTTGGAGTATCTTCAATCTAAACAACAAGAAAATGGTTGCTATAAATCAGAAAGTGGTTTAGAGGAAGACGTTAAATTCACAGCTTTTGGATTGATGGTTTTCTTAATGGATGATGTAAAAAAATCTTCCAAAGTCACGACGACGGTCCATGTAATCGGTCTTCTCGTTGACTATCTTAATTGGCCACAAAATCTATCTTAATTCCGTCACAACACCGTCAACGATAACAGTGTTAATACGTCAAACTTTGACAATTACACAAATGAATCAATTCGGTTAATGATGTCCCAAAATTGTGTTGATTTTTATTCTTCATTGTTAATACGTTGACAGTCAAAGCTTTGAAAATCACCCAATTTGACAAATGAAAGGGGTATAAGATTGTGCCATATGAACGGGTCCCTATGATGTTGACAAAGTCATTATACCATCACCAGAAAATTCATATCAACGCAGGTATCAACGCAATTGTCAACGTTGTTTTTAACGCAATCACGCGATGTGACGCAATTAGGACTGATTTTGACGTTGTTTTTGTTGTGAGATATTCAACATGTTGACTTTTTACGTTGACCGTCGCGTCGAATTGGAGTTCTTAGTCGTTGTGATATCTTTTTTTTTTCATCTTACATAGAATTCAAGAACAAAATACAGTGATGTCATTGTAAAAGGTCTCGGATTTTTGTACGAAGTTTCCGGTGTCTTGGACTATTCTCCTATTTCTGTTATGGCAGCATATGTTTTGCATCTGGGGAAACATGAAAAGGCTGCAGACTACCTCGAAAAGCTAACCTCCAACTCTAGTTTGACAAGTATATTACATTTTTCAGCGACCATTCAAAACTAAATGTATTTTTTTTTATCAAAAAAAGCCAAACAGGTATTTTTGACGAAGTCAGACACACTTCAATCAGATCTCGAAACGACTGCTAGTAGTTTGATAAACCTCTTCGAGTCCCAAGACAAATTGAAACAGCAAAATTTACTGCACATTGTTAGAGGCTTGATTGTTTCAAAAGACGAAGAATCAGCTATAAATCACATGGTGGCGCTGCAAGCAATGATTTCATTTGCTGAAATGCTCTTCCTGAGCAAAACAAATCTCGACATAAGTCTTAATGATGATCAAAGTAAGTCGGGAGATTTTCACTTAAATGACGCAAATTCTCAGGTCTTGCAAACGTTGGAGGTAATTTCAGTTTACTTTTCTTCTTTTTTTTCCAAAATCTAATCTAATAATCTTTTTTTTTTAGCTTGGCCAAAGTCCTGGAAGGATAAAAATTCAAAGTAAAGGACATGGTTTTGCAATAGTCGATGTAAAATATGAGTACAATCTTGTGCCTGAAAATCAATCTTCTCCGTTCTATGCTACCAATATCTCGGTTGAGATTTATTCAGATGTTCTTATTTACTTACCAATATGTGTCAATGTCCTTAGAAATGACACTCGAAATAAATTCATTATAGTGGAAATCAGTCTTCCGTCTGGGTACATTTTCACCGAAGGCAATTATAATTCTATTGAAAATGAAAGCGATGATGTGAAGGTAGGTATTTTAAGCTTTGTAATATTGTGTAATAGTTTTTTTTTTGAACACCTTGACCAATTTTTTAGTCAATTAAGTTCAATGATAGTCAAGACAAAGTCGTGGTTTATTTTGAATATAATCCTGAGGCTGAAGCGTGTATTGAGCTAGAGGGTCGAAAAATTTACAAAGTTTTCAATTCAAAACCTGGATGGGTTATTGTGCATGGTGAATATGAGAGAGGTATTGTGGTGTTATGTCTCTCATTCAAATCTTTCCATTAAATTGTTTTTTTTTCCTTAATTTTATTTTTAGATCGAAAAACTATCAACAGTTTCATGATCGCAGACTCATAAAACTCTAGACGAAAGGACAGCGAAGTGTATCACAATATTAACAATTTTTTTTTTGTTTAAAAAAATAGATTCTAACTCATTTCGTAATAAAATCTTGTAGGGCCCTTAGCTGCCTTAGCTGTAAATCAATGTCTTCGGAATTAATCAATGCAAAACAATCATCATTGGTCTTCAATTCTTTGTCATTGAAAGAGGATGATAACGACTTAATGTGGATTGACATGGGGAATCAACGTACCACTACAATGCCTTATAAGGGGTGTTTTTTTAGACGTATGGTTTTTAATCTGGCAATACTTTTTTCGGAGTTGGTCTTTTTGACAGCTGTCACTTGATTTATGCTTAGTTTGGTTTGCCATTTCATAATAAATAGACATACACCTGAACAAAGTTTTCAAATCGTTCAAATTTATTACCAAAATAATGATTCGGTTCGCGCGATGCATCACAAGAAAATTTTGTTCAGCGATAAAGCTCACTTTTGGTTAAATGGGTACGTTAATAAGCAGATGTTGATTTGGACGACCTTTTGTTCCAACAAGACGGCGCTACAGCCAATGAAATAATCAATTTATTGAAGGAAACTTTTGGTGAGCGCACTATGTCGCGTCGTGGGCGTATGGCGTGGCCTCGAAGATAGTGCGATTTAACACAAAATGTGATGCTTTTTTGTCTTAGTCTGAGGTAAGTTCGTCGTGTCCAGGGATTGCCCGAAGAAAGCAAAGTAAAACTCAGATGTAGAAGGAATAACTCGCCAGTTACCAGTTATAATTATTTCTTCATTTAAATTCAAAGCGGGTGATTTACAATATTACAATTTTCTTTTTCTTAAAATAACTAACAAGGTATTTCATATAATCGCAAAGCTAATTTATTTGAGTTAGAGGAGTAAGCTCAGCCCCAAGACATTCTCTCTGAAGAAGCAAATCGGGGAAAAGTACGTCTTAGGAATCTAATTCCAGCCCAAGGCTAACCCAAGGGAAAATCTTTTGTTTACCAAAAAGTCCTCCTTAACTGGCACATCAACAATGGCGTAGCTGAGCGTCCGCAGGGTCCGCGGCGCGGGGGGGCCAGGGTGATCAGGCTTTTGATGACTAATTCAAGAAAGTTTCCTAGGATTTTTTCATGTTACAGATCAAAGTGCTCACTGCTTACAAACTGAGATTTTGAAAATATTAGAAAATAATAATATATCAATCAAAAATTGTAGTGGTCAGGGCTATGATGGAGCGAGGGTAATGAGCGGCATTTATTCTGGTCTACAGAAACGAATTTCAAGTTTACAACCAAAGTCGGCTTATGTACATTGTTTAGTCCATAATTTAAATTTAGTTTTAGAAGACTCTGTCAAATCATTGGTGCAAATGCAGACTTACTATGAAACTCTTCAAAAACGGTATGTATTTTTTAGTGTCAGCATAAAGCGTTAGGAAAAACTGCTCGAAGTAATGTCCGCAGATTCAATAAAAAATCACGTGTACTGAAAAAAGTATGTGGAACAAGGTGGTAATCTAGACACGACTCTATTTACGCTTGTAAATTAGGCTTTAGACAGATTATGAAATCATTGTTAAAAGTTTAACCTCGAGAGATAAAGAAACAAGAAATGATGCAGAAATTTTATATAAAAATATAAATAAATTTGATTTTTGAATTTTCCTAGTCATGGAGTGTAAGTTACTTGAAATGACGAATTTAGTATCAAAACAATTGCAGTTAAAAAATGTTGATTTGATGTTTGCTTCCGAGCTTTTAAAAACATCGATTCCGAGCTTTTAAAAACATCGCTGGGGCCTAGACGCTGAATTCGAAAAAAAAAGACCTCAAAGAATAAAAACTTTTTTTGATGAATTATCAACACATGAAGCAATTGCAGCTCCGAAAAAAAAATCGAAGTTCATGTTTTAAACGCTCACTTAGACATAATTATTGGTCTATTGAATTCTCGATTTGAACGAGTAAAAGCTATTAGCCATCGATTTCGCTGTCTTTTTTCAGTAAGTCTGAAAAATATGAAAGATGATGAACTGCTTACGCTTACAGCATCACAAGAGCTCAGAAGAATTATCTAGAGATTTTATGCACCAGCTTTTATCGCTTCGAAATTTAATAAAAAAACATATTTTAGATAACATGCGTTTACATGATCTTTTTAAATATTTAATACAAAAACATAATTCTTTTTCAAGCAATATTGCAGAGGTAATACTCGCTATTTAGTTCTTCATGACACTACCTGTTACAGTAGCTTCAGCAGAGCGATCTTTCTCCAAATTGCAAATAATTAAAAATTATCTTTAATGAACTTTATTCAAATAAATTTCATTTTGTTCCTTTTTTAAAAACATTATTTTCGTTTTCGCCTGTAGAAAGATTTTCATTTAGTCTTATCAATATTTTTTGATTCTTAAAAATAATTTTTTAATCTATATTTTTATGGAGAACGTTGACACCTTGTTTAGAGTTGTCGACCATTTACGCTTAAACAAATCATTAAAAATATGATATCATGATTAAAGTATGTCAACAATGCTGCCTTAGAGTTTCGTGAACATTTGAAAAAAATTATATTGGTAAATAAAAAAAAAGGGGCCCCATCGAGAGTTTTGCGGGAGGCCCCTGAGTTCTCAGCTACGCCACTGCACATCAATGTACTAATTAAGGTTAAACGGAATTGACCACCAAGTGTGCTGCCACTGGGGATCAATGGGAATTCTTATTTCAGCAATCCCCAAAACCTAGATCAAAGTATGCTTCAGTGTGTACAAGTTTCCTCCGCAAATGTCAAAATAGATATATAGATTAAACTCATTCGTTAAAGCAACCAGACTTAATATAGCTCCCATTTTAACGAACAATTAAACTTTGGTACGCTATTACTTAAGAACGAGTTGACATACAAAAGTCATTGATATGTTATTTTGTAGATAATTTTACTGTCTATTAGTTGTTCTTAGAAATATTTGAGAAAATAACGAGTTTGGGAGTTATTGAACAAAATATAAAAAAAATATTATTTTTAACGTTTTATGACGAACAATTAAACTTTGACACGCTATAACTTAAGAACGAATTGACATACAGAAGTCGTTAATATGTCATTTTGTAGATAATTTTACTGTTTTTAATCTGCTTTTTGAGCTTTTTTAGAAAAAATAAATTCTTTGGGAGTTATTAAGAATAAAAATAGGATTTTTAAAATGGCAGCATTTCCTTTCCGGTTCCAAACTTAAAACTTGTGTAATATGTTTTTAATATAAAAGAAAAAGACTTGTGTATTGTCGGAGAGATGATTTAATAATAATGAATTTTATTTGTTATAATGTGTTCATACTTAAAACTATGCTGACTCCATATTCACACATTTGTGGAGTCAGCAAAAGAATAATATCAAATGCGAAAAAAGAATAATATAAACACGATATGCAATGCACGTTGTTCATTGCATATCGTGGGAAGATTATGGTGTGCTGATGTGCACAATGTCGCTTCGCGACGTATCAAGTGACGAGTGGTATTCGTCACTTGACCCGTGCATACACTATGTGCACATAAACACACTACACCTCCCTTCTTTTAGGAAATAACGTAATTACATGGAGTTATTTAATTGTACATAAATTTTAATGATTAACAAATTAAAAATTAATATATTTTTATTTCATATATTTTAATTATTACATCATTTTTTTTTGTCAGTAATATTTGATTTATTATTTATTTATTTTATTTTTCTTATTATTTTTTTTTTTTTTTGCTTACAGAAATTATCTTTTTTTTTTTTTTTGTACATATATTGATAAAAAAAAAAACTCGAAAAATGTATGTTTAATAAAAATTTGAGTGAAGGAGAACAAATATTAAACATTATTAAAAAAAAACAAATTTGTTGTTTCTATTTCATTAAAATTCTTAAGTATTATATATTTTTAATCTATTCTTATGTACTTTCTGCTTTTTGTTTTTATTTGTTTTTATAATTATATTATTATTGTTTTTAATTTCTACGACCTCGAAGGGGCCTAAATAAACGGGATCCAACTTATGACCTGATTCGTTTCTTAGCATAACTTTATCTCCTAACTTTAAATCGAGACTAACTATTTTTTTATCGTAATAATCTTTATTTTTAGCTTTATTTACTTCTAATAGTATTTTAGCTCTCTTATATGCCGTTTCTAATCTAAATTTTACTTCCTTAGCATAGTCATCTACGTTATATATAGGATCTATCCTATCTATTGAATTAAATTCTATTGGTAAGTTACTTTGCTTACCATAAACAAGTTCGTATGGACAATAATTATGTGCCATAGATGGTGTCGTGTTGAAACAGTAAACGAAGAATGGAAGCCAAACATCCCAATCTGTTTTGTCAACGGATATATAGGAACGAATATATTCGTTAAAAGTTCTATGGCTCCTTTCTACTGTTCCAACGGTTTGGTGGTGATGTGCTGTAGACGTTATATTGTCTACTTTTAAATATTTGCACAAGTCGTTTATAATAGAATTTTTGTATTCTGTTCCCATGTCCGTAATGAACGTCTTCATTGGACCGTACTTCAGAATAAAAGATTCAAATATTGCTTTTGCAATCGTTTTTGCGTTTTTATTTGCAACTGGAATGGCTACTAAATATTTTGTAAGGTCACAAATTAAAGTGACTGCATACTCGTTTCCATTCTCTGATCGAGGTAAAGGACCAATTGTATCAACTATTACCTTGTCAAAAGCATATGTGGGTGTATCTGTTTTTATCAGTGGTGTTTTCGTATGTTTAGTTGTTTTCGACGTCAGGCATTTGTGGCATCTTTTTATGTGTTCTTTAATATGACGAGTCATATTTTTCCAATAAAAGTGTCTTTTTATTTTTGCTAGCGTTTTAGTTATTCCTGTATGACCTCCTGTTATTGGATCGTCATGGTACGTAAACAGTATTGCTTCTTGATCTTTTTCATTTTTTATTTGGGTCACCGGCTTGAGTAGCGCTACTCGTAATGATTTTAATATTTTGTTGCCCATATTTTTGAAAGATTCAATTGAAATTAATTCAAATATCTTTTCGCACGGTGCCACTTTTAGTTTTTTGATTTTTAATATACCGGCTTCTTTTTCGAGCCTTTGGAAGAACTGACCTAAATCGAGAGTTCCATTGGTATATAAATCTCTAACTACAATTCTTGCTATAATTTTGTTCCCACGTTTAAATAAACATAAGGAATCTGTTATTCGCAAGGTCACTACTTTTCGTACTTCGTCATTAAAAATGACTTCAAATACTTTGGGCTTAGAAGCAATGTCAAGAGATTGCTTATGCAAATCTACTTGTTTTTCTCCTGCGCAGGATTTTTTCTGTTTACTTTGGTGCCTGGTAGTGACTTTCAGGACTTTAGCTTGTAAGTCTTTGAGCTCGGATATTGTTATCCTAGACAGGGCATCTGCCACGAAATTGTCTTTTCCCTTTAGGTATTCAACCGTGAAGTCATACTCTTCTAATTCTAGCATCATGCGTGTTAACTTTGAGCTGGGGTTTGTCATGGAGAATAAATACGTGAGTGGTCTGTGATCTGTTTTAACTATGAAGTGTTTGCCATATATATATGGTCGAAAATGTGTTATTGCCCAGTGAATGGCTGTGAGCTCTTGTTCTGTTGTGCTTTTATTGCTTTCACCTTTTGTGAATGAACGTGATGCATAAGCTATTGGGAGTTGAATTCCGTTATGGTTTTGGGTTAGAACCGCTCCACATGCTTGTTTACTTGCATCAGTTATTATGCAAAATTCTTTTTTAAAATCTGGGTATTGTAATAGGGTTGGTTCAACTAATTTATTTTTCAAATATTGAAATGCTTTTTGGCAATCATCTGTCCACACAAAAGGAATATTCTTTTTACATAACCTCGTTATGTGCCGTGAATAGTCGGCGAAGTTTTTAATAAATCGTCTGTAATAGTTGCAGAATGCAACGAATCGTCTAGCGCTATCCACGTCGTGTGGGACTGGATAATTTTTGATGACGTCATATTTTTTGTCATCTGGCAATACTCCTTTATCTGTGCATTTATGACCCAGAAAAGTCACTTCATGCATAAAAAATGAACATTTTTGTGGATGCAATTTTAAATTGTATTTTCTACATATGTTAAAAACATTTGCTAGATTTTTAAGCATATGTTTTTCGGAACAGCCTATAACCATAAGGTCGTCCATGTAGAGAAATGCTTGTGAAGGTTCAAGTCCAGAGAATGCTATGGTCATCATTCTCTGGAATGAATTTGGCGCTATTTTTAAACCAAAAGGTAGTCGCGTAAAACGATATGAGCCATTGCTCGTTGAAAAAGACGTTAAATTTCTGGAACTTTCTTCTAGTTCGATTTGATGAAAACCTGACATTAAATCGAGGCATGAAAAATATTTTGCTCGACCCAATTGATCAAGGATGTCATCAATTCTTGGGAGTGGAAATTTATCAGATAAAAGTTTTTTATTCAATTGACGATAGTCGATTACTAATCGCCATTTTTTTTCTTCGGAACCCGGTAGGGCTTTCTTGGGGACTAGTAAAAGCGGGCTATTATATTCAGATACAGACGGTTCGATTATTTTGTCGTGTATCAATTTTTTAACTTGTTTTTGAATTTCTTCAACATGACTATGAGGACTTCGGTAGTTCTTTATATATACTGGTTCGCTATCTTTCAATCTCAAGTTTTGCTTATAAAAATTATTTGTGGTTATGGATTCGGTTTCCAATCCAAATACATCACTATATTCGGTGCATACTTCTGTTAATTGTTTTTTGAATTGGGGCGGAAAATTTTTCTTTAGTTGATTTATGACTGATTCTGTTCTAATATTTCGATTAGTGTGGACCACATCATAGTTTGAGAGTGGTTCATATTTTAAGTTATTTAAACTGGCCAGTTGGTTAGTATCGGTTGTATTTAATAGACGAACTAATGCAAATTGTGATGTTGCTATTGCATTTGCAACATAAATGCCATGTTTTATTTCTTGGTTGGGAATAAAAATGAGGTCTTCTGTTGTTTTTATTTCAATTTTTCTTATTACTTGTGATCTTGCTGGTAGAAGTAGTGAATTATTACCACAACTATATGTTATTGGAACATAAATCGGAAAATTTAAATTATTGGGTCTGATTATAAACCAATCTTCAGTTGGTTTGAAGTCTAATTTGCAGTTAAATTGTTTTATAAAATCCATACCTATGATTCCATCACATGGTATTGTAAAATTTGAATTTACTATATGGAAATTGTGTGGGATGATGTATTTATCTGTTTGAAGCTCTATTGGGGCTAGACCTTGGGATTTTACTATTCCCTGGCCTATTCCTTGGATACTTATAATCTTGTCATTTTGGACGTCTTGGTAAAAATCAGAATCTTCTTTTAGAAGTGAAATATCTGCACCTGTGTCTATTAGGAATGTGAGTTTATGTTTAGTAAATACATTTATAAATGACACGAAAATATTGAGATTAAAATTGATAGCATGGACCTTTGTATTTATAAATTGTTTCCTAAAGGGTCTTGGCAGTTTTCCGAGTTACTTTGAGTAATTCGAACATTATTGTGTTCGTTATTATTATTATGGCCACGGTACGAGTTACCACGGCCTCTAAAGTTGCCTCTAGATCGGCCATTTCCCCTGTAATTGTTTTGGTTATTGCGGTAGCGATTATTGTGATGATTACCTCTTCCGTGGTAATTTCCACGATAGCCTCTATTATTGGTTTGCTTATAAAACAAAACAGTATTAGAATGTCCGGTTGCATCTGTGCAACTATTAACGAATTTGGACATGGCCTCATTCATATCGCTGAATGTGCCAGCCTGCATTATAAGTTTTACCTTATCAATAGAACAATTTTGTGTCATAGCCTTGACAGCGAGCGTTGTGCTGTATTTAGCAGCTAAATCAGAAGCTAAACCATCGTTGATATAGGCTCCTTCTAAACACTTCGTCAATTTTTCTATTTCTTGGACATATTGATTTGCTGTCTTATTTTTTTGTTGTAGATTTAGTAATTTCGCAGAAATTACATCTACTGAATCTCCTTTTACTTTTGCATTTAGTTTTTCAACTATCTCAACTATCGTTTGTTCATTACTTATTAGATTTCTAGCATGTCCCTTTAGTTTGGTCTTTATGAGACTAATTGCTGATACTTCGTGTGCTCCTTTTAAGGAATCAATAAGGAGAAGGGCATCTTTGAAGCTTTGTAAATTTTCTGCCTTTCCATCAAACTCAGGTAAGAGTGATGAGGCAAGTTTAAGAAATTCTACTAAAGTTTGGGCCATTTTTTCCTTGATTTTTATAATTGGTTGTGGGAATTCATCCAGTGTTTCAATTTCACTGTCAGATTCTGTATTTACTACTGGTTTTGATTCGTCTAAACTTTCTATTTGATTTTCATTAAACTCAGCGTGAAGCTCTAATTCATCTGGGACATGTATTTCAATTTCCCATTTAATGCTAATATTTTTTAACTTAGTGTTAAGTGTTTTTAAAAGCTTCCTACAATCTTTTTCATGATCAGCTGTCAATTCGTTTTTGTATGCGTTGAAAACATTGACAATACTATTGTAATGGGATATTAGTGTTTTAATATGGTTTTTTAATGTATCTACTCTTATTGTTGTATTTTTGTTAATACATTTGTAAGATTTTTGGAAATTGTCTTTAAAACCGTTTATTTTTATTGCTAATATTTTCCATTCCATTTTAAATTTTATCTAAGTCGTTTGCTCGGCTTATGTAGCGTTTTTTAAGTGTACGCTTATACAACAGATAAAATTTAAGAATTAAGTTTACTGCCGTGAGGACAACCAATAAAGAAATGAGCATAGTTTGTGTTTCTAAGTGTGGGGTTGTATCCATCACGTCAACAACATTTAACACATTTGCTGTGCTATCCTTTACTTTGGAGGTTTTACCTCCCATTTTAAATTAATGCTTAAACCTCAATGACTTTAAACAGAAGAAGCAATACCGAGCAAAGATTCCATATAATCTTTGTTACAGTTATTCTAGACTTGCAAAGAGTATTTGAGACGATTGACTATATTTTGTTTAAAAAAAAAACAGAACGGCAGAAGAATGCATCAAATTTCTTTTAGAAGTAATTAAATATTGGATTTTCGATGTTTTGTACAATAAACAGATTAGTTCAATAGATTTAAGCTTCATATATAACAATTAACACACATTTTTTTTCACGATGAATTATAAAAATATATTACCATTGCTGGGCTGGATTGATTTGATCATCATCATTTGATTGCTGGGCAGCTATGATTTGAAGATTATTGTTGTTTCGTTTTCTGAGTTTAGCTGAGGTCGGAGGTCCACACAGATGGCGATAGTGGTCTGTCAACTTCCGAATGATCACTTTCTAATGAATGTATATCACGAGTTATTTTGTCGTAAAAGGAAGTTTTGTTCGTTCCCAATTAAAAATGATTAAGAAATACGAGGTGTTGGTTAGTGGTAGATGAAAGGCAAACATGTTCGTATCACTTTTACGCTTTCCGAGCACATCATATCATTATTTACTTTTCAACTGATTTTAGGAGGCAAACATGTTCGTCGTGGTGGTGGATGAAAGGGTATTTTCTATCCAAAGATGGTTCCTCTTTTTATTTGTAATCAAAATGCGCACTTCACAAATAATTGGACAAGCGATTTGCCGGCTTGATATTTTTAAAACGCACAATGTTCCGATGTGTTTTATGTTTTTTTTTTTTTTAATAATTTAAAATAAAGACATTTTTGGATTGAATTAAGTTAATAAAACAACAACAACAGAAAAAAAAACTTATTTTTAATATGGACAGAATCACTGTCACGGTCGCCATGTAATATGTTTTTAATATAAAAGAAAAAGACTTGTGTATTGTCGGAGAGATGATTTAATAATAATGAATTTTATTTGTTATAATGTGTTCATACTTAAAACTATGCTGACTCCATATTCACACATTTGTGGAGTCAGCAAAAGAATAATATCAAATGCGAAAAAAGAATAATATAAACACGATATGCAATGCACGTTGTTCATTGCATATCGTGGGAAGATTATGGTGTGCTGATGTGCACAATGTCGCTTCGCGACGTATCAAGTGACGAGTGGTATTCGTCACTTGACCCGTGCATACACTATGTGCACATAAACACACTACACTTGGTTTTTTTAATAGAACTTTTTTGTCCAAACATAACTAAAAACAAAAAATTTCCCCACTCAAAAACATAAATTTACTTCATTCTTTGCAAAATGTATTACACCACAATGTTTTCAACCATTTTTTTCCAAATCTTTATCTTTTTCTTATGTAGAAAAACATGAGCTGCAAATGCGTACCTACAACTTTTTCCAAAAGAACTTATAGTTTTCGAGTAATTTGGAAAAAAAACTGAATTTTTCGCCCTTTTCCCCCTCCTAAAATTTGTTGCTATACTCCAAAAGTAGGGTACTTTCTGGGGAATGCTTAGGACATACAAATGAAGCTCTCCACCAAAATTCAGCTTTGTCGGAATTTTTTCGAAGTGAATATCTTATTTAACTGGACTAAAGGGGGTTTGAAAAGCAACTCGAATTCGGGTTCTGTCTTCAGCTTTCACTTTTGTTGAAAGTAGCAATCTCGCGTGTAAAAAAGGAAGAATCACCCTACAAAGTGCGTAATAGTGGTAGTGTAATAGATACAATGTTTCGCTTCGTCAAGACGAGGAGACTATCGCAGGTTTTATGAATTGAATGGGAAGACTATTTGTGTTAAGCAGAAATTACTTCTAACAGCAATAAGTACTCCGCCACCAATAGAATTTGTAATATCTACATAACGATCCATTCGGTAAACTAAGAACTCGTTATCAAAAAGTTCCGTGTCTAATATTGAATCATTAAGCCAAGTCTCAGTCAGGGCGAAAAGATCGTATGGTAAGTTGGTTAATGTTGGTTATTAGAAAAGTTTAATAATCTGCCAAATAAATTTGAAACAAGAGCTATTAAAAAGAGCATTGAATTAGCAAAAGAAGTAAAAATTTTAAATTCAACAAATAATGAAATTCAAGTTTCATTTGATGTTCTCTCATTATATCCAAATGTTCCAATTAATGAAACTTTAAATTTACTTAGAGAATGATTAGAGAAAAATCCTCTAAAACGAGAAGAAATTAATGAACTTGACCGTCTAACTAAATTATGCATGGATGAAAATTGGTTTCATTTTAATAAAAAATTCTATCGACAAAAATTTGGTAGTAGTAATATAGTATGGGTTAACATTTAAGTCCATTTTTAGGAAACTTATTCATGTCAAATTTAGAGACTAAAATGAAAAATGAAAGAAATTTTCCAAGAATTTGTTTCAGCTATATAGATGATGTTGGGGCCATAGTCAAAAAGCATGAACTTCGAAGTTTAAGAAACATGTTAAATAAATCAAAATATTCATCAATCAAGTTTACTTATGAAGAACAAATAAACGGAAAATTAAATTATTTAGATTTAACTATAATTAGAGAAGGTGAAAACTTCGAATACGATATTTATCGAAAGCTTACAAATATTCATTTGAACAAAAAACATTCAGCTTTTCATTCCATACTTTTTAGGCGCCAGTTATAGCTTTCATTGAAACTCATCATTGAAAACTTTCACTATCAATTTTGAGGCAGTTAAATAAATAAAACTGAAGGTAAAAAGATTTATAATATTTTTTGTCAAAAAAAAATATTTTATTTGCTCTACAACTTTCTTGTATATTCACTTTTGATTTTTCAATGATGGAAAGCGTTTTAAATGATCATTCAATGATCATTGAAAAATCAAAAGTAAATTTGCAGAAAGTGGTACAAAATTATATGTCTTATTACCTTCATTTTGGCACCAAAACGACATCAGTTTTATTTGTTTAACTGCCTCAAAGTTGATAGTCAAAGTTTTCAATGATGAGTTTCAATGAAAGCTATAACTGTCGCATTAGATCCTTAAATATTCAAATGACAAAAAAAAATAGAATACAGTGAAATTCAAAAAATCAAAGAAATAGCAAAAATAAATGGGTATACAGAACAATTAATTGATGATCTACAGATTGCTCATAAAAGAAAACAAAACAAAACCTAAGGAATTATACAAGTTTAGATTTAATCAGAAATGATCACGATTCAGAAAAGAAATCGTCAAAATTAAATTTCATCCAGAAATTAGATCTAAGCTAAAACCAATATTTAATTGACAAAATATCACAATTGGCCAAAGCAGTGAACTAAAAATTAAAAATCTGATTAGTGGATGAAAGAACAAAATTGAAACATTACAACAATCAGGGATTTACTCAATTGGATGTAACAATTGTAATAAAGAATATATAGGGCAGACAAGAAGACCAAGATTTAAGGAACATTTTGCGCATCTGAAATACAATGAACCAGAAAAATCAACTGTATCACGACACATGCTAGATAATAACCATGATTTTAGTTTACAAAATTTGAAACTAATACGTAATGTAAATAATCTTTATGAGCTTGATGCTTTTGAATCTCTTAATATATTTAAAAATAAAAAATATTTTGAAGCTAACTCTCGCTACAAGGAAATGTATTTACAAAAAAAGACTGCATATGAAAATAACCAAGCATTCAAACTTGGTCAAACAAAAAGTTCTAAAGAATTCTGGAAGATTACGAGAGAGATAAATGAATCAAATTTCGCAATAGGCATATGACTGACTGCTGAAGACCTATCAGTACATTTCAAAAATCTACTTTCTGGCAAATCGATACTGAACTACCAATTTCCGGAACCTTTGGCAATAAATGAGAGCTTGGACCAAGGAATCAAAGTTTCAGAAATATATGCTGCTATTCACGGAGCGAAAATGGAAAAGCCCCGGTGAAGATGAATTTACATACGAATTTTTTAAGAACGCGCCCGCGAGCTTCATCGATCAGCTGAAGACCTTATACAATAAGGCGTTTGAAAACGAGGACATCCCTAGCTCATTTAAAAGGTCAGTGATATTCCCAATCCACAAAAAAGGAGCCCTGGACGTGGTTGATAACTATCGAGGAATCTCGTTTATGAATGTTCTGGCGAAATTGTTTTGTGGAGTTCTCGCATCCAGATTGGAATCGTGGATTGACGCCAACAATATCCTTACCGAATTTCAAGCTGGTTTTAGTTTTTTTCAACAACCGATCACATTTTTACGATTACTTCGATTGTCAAAGCTTTTTAAGCTAGAAACAAAAAGGTTTACGCATTTTTTGTTAATTTTAAATCAGCTTTTGACCTGGTAAATCGGAATGCTCTCTTTTATAAACTATCGCAAATTGGTATTTCAACTAAATTTATCCACGTGATAAGAAAAATGTATATATATATTTATATCAAAATGATTTCCAACGGACAATAGCGTCAAACAAGGATGCCCCCTCAGCGGTCTTTTGTTTTCATTATTCATTAATGACATAATGGATTACCTTCCTGGTGGAATTCGGATTTCCGGAATGTCAATAAATGGACTGCTATACGCCGATTATTTGGTTTTGCTATCAGAATCAGCCAAAGTACTACAATTGATGATAAATCGTCTATCAGAGTATTGCTGCAAATGGGATCTTCGTATTAACACGAACAAATCTAAGATTATGATATTTTCGAGATCATCATCAGGAGCCAGAACCTTAATAATTGGTACTTCAATGGTAACTCTCTGGTGATAGTAAGCGAATAAAGGTATTAAGGAGTGAAACTTAATACAAAGCTGGACTTCAAGGAACATTGAACTTTGACTGAGAAAACTTACTCATGTCAAAGTATGCTGAATCTATCGTGGGGAAATGTATTTTCAAATAGACGAATCCCACTCTGCGAAATACAAAATATTCGACGCTGTTGTGAAGACAACATTTTGCTATGCTGCTCAAGTGTGGGGTATGGATGAGTACGAAGTGATTGAAAAATTCCGTTCTTTAAAAAACTTCTTAACATGCCCCTGAAAACCCCTAGCTATGCTCTATACATAGAAACAGGTCTTTCTAAACTTTTCACCAGTACATTGATGGCCCAAGCGGACTATATCGTAAAAGTTTTTGATCAACCAGATGAGCGGCTGTCTAAAAAAATGATTCGATACGAAATAAGAAATGAGAATTGGTGAATGGGGAAATGGAAAAATATGGCAATCGGCTTTGATGAGGAATTATCGATGGATGGAAGAAACTTGGTTGATTTGAAGGAGCAGCTCTATCGCATTATTGGAAAATACGAGAACTCTGTACGGCATGGTTTTAAAGCTAGCGCTCGCAAATCCATTAGTAGATTGCTGTACTCCCAACTCAATATGAACTTAAAGCAAGCAAATTACTTCCAAGACTCAGTGAGCTACAACGAAATTTCATTAATTTTGAAAGCAAGATGTGAACTCTTAGGACTCAACGCTACACCTTACAATGGAAGTTCCAATCAGTTACGTTCATTATGTAATCTGAAATCCAAAGAAGACTGCTTTCATTTTATTAGTATATACCCAATATTTGCATCCCAAAGGTTATCGTATTGCGAAAAAAGATCGTTTACAATGGAAGAAACAATAAAGCTTTTGAACGAAACTGACTGGAAAACTCTCGCATCATTCTTGAAAGATATTTCCAAGTTTAGGATGTTGCTAATATCAGAATTTGAATAGAAATACTTATTTATTATTATTATTTATTTATTTATTTATTTCTTTTTTGTTTTATGTAATGAAATTAATGTTGAATATAATCATATTGCACCTTACGATAAAACACTTCATATGTAATATTAGTCAAAGCAACATGAATAGAGCTTTATTATTTTGCATAAAATAATTTCAATCAAATTATTCATTCTTCTTTGTAACTTCAACATACAAACATATTTAATTAATATTCTTAAAAAATTTCTCATTTCTTCTTTAAACGCCTTTTTACTTCTATTGAAAAAGCGTAACTCTAATAGGTTATGGGCCCTTGTTCTCTGGGAAGATAATTTTGAATCGAAGAATCCGCAGAATACAATGGCTAACCATTCGCATCGAAAGTTTAGCGAAAGAAAATTATGAAACCTGGAGAATTCAAAAAGAAACTGTAATGGTGAACAACGATACGATGGGATTTGTAACCGGAGAAAAGCCAAAGGACGAAAAAGCTCCGGATGCTGGAGGATCGAAAGGCTAAATCCGATCTCATCTTGGCAATTAACCCATCGGAATTGAGCCAAATACGTGGATGCTTGACGTCAAGGGATATCTGGTTAAAGCTCGAGTCTATTTATGCATCCAAAGGTCCTGCTCGAAAAGCAACATTGCTGAAAACAATGACTCAAAACAAGATGAACGATGGAGAAGACATAAGGGAGTATCTTTCAAAATTTTTCGATACAGTCGATAAATTGCAAAATATGGAAGTCAATATAAATAGCGATTTATTAGCTGTGATGTTATTATAGTCTTCCTGATTCATTTGAAAATTTCAGATGTGCTATTGAATCTCGTGACAATCTTCCAGACATCGAACCTCTAAAAATCAAGATAACAGAGGAACATGATGCACGCATACGGAAGTCCGTAGATCTGTCTCTGGAGCAATGTTTGTCAAACATAATTCAAGCACATCACGAAATACGAGTAAGCCAAACGAAACTCCAGGAAGAAACAGGAATACCTCTCACGAATCATTGAATCCATCCTTCAAGTACAATTGTAATTTTTGCGGAAAGAAGGGACATAAGCTGTTGATTGTTTCAAGAAGAAGGGATCCACACCGAGGCATTCAGACAAAACATATTTTGCAGACCCATCTGTTAGAGACGTAACGGATGAACGATGGTGCCTGGATAGTGGATGCACTTCACATTTGTGCAAAAACAGAATGTTGCTAGAAAATATTCAGCAAACACAATCCAGGCTTAAGCTAGCTACGAATATATCCTCTAGTGTGACTGCAAAGGGAGATGTCAACTTATCAACCTGGAATGGCAACAAAATATGGCAGTGAAGCCATTTCATGCAATGCACTTCATGTTCCAGATCTTCGTACCAATCTGGTATCCAAATTGCTGATAAAGGCGATCAAGTGCTTTTTACTAAAAACAAAGCTATAGTTCAATACCACCATGGAAAGACGAAGATAGAATCAAATCGCTGTGGGGATTTGTTTTACCTGTGTGCCGAGCAACAAGAAAGCCAACTTGCATCAACCAGTAGAGCTGAAGATACAGATTTGTGGCACCGTAAGCTTGGCCACTTGAATGCGCAAGATATGACACTCATGCCGAAGAAGGGTTTGATACTACCATTAAAATATTCTTTGAAACCATGTGAAACGTGCATTGTAGCAAAATTAACTCGTACGCCCTTTTGTGACCGAATCGAACGTTCAAAAGTATTACTTGACATATTGCATACTGATGTTTGCGGACCAATGAGAACCGAATCAAAAGGCGGGTCACGTTATTTTATCACGTTTATTGATGATTACACGTAGCCGATATTGCATGACCGATTTTATTCATGGTAAGAATGAAGTTCTTTCAAAATTTAACGAGCTTAAGAATTTTGCAGAAGCACAAACTGGAAGAAAGATCAAAGCCCTACAACCGAATATTGCAACTCAGGAATGGACAAAGTCTTAAAAGAATCTGGAATTCAACGCCGTTTACACCCCGGAACAAAATGGCGTAGCTGAAAGAAAGAACCGAACTTTAGTCGAATCAGCATGTTAAAAGAGTCAGGTCTCCCACTTTCTTTCTTGGCTGAGGCCATTGTCGCTGCAAATTATCTTCGTAATCGATGCGTCGCGAAAAGTTTGGAGGGGGATATCCCTTTCATGAAATGGACTGGTAGAATACCGAAATTAGATTATCTTCATCATTCGGCAGCAAGGTATTCATCTTGGATAAGACCCCAGGAAAAGATAAATTTGACAACAGGGCAATAGAAGTCATTTTCGTAGGTTATCCGGATGCACAAAGAGGATATAGAGTTTGGGTTCCATCTCAAAGGAAGGTTCTCCTTTCAAGAGATGTCAAGTTCCTCGATAACCGGAGAAATCAAGAAAATTATGAAGATTTTGTTGATGAGGGTACCCTAAACGGGCGTTTTAAGATCGAAGATCACAAAAATGCCATCATCATTGATCATTAAAATCGAAATTGACCCGGAAGATAACAATGAACCAATTATCCAAGAAATTGAAACCAATTCGACGAAACCTAAATACGGACCTGGAAGACCAGCAAAAATTAAAACCGGAAAACCAGGCCGTCCGAAGAAATTTCAAAAAGAAAATCAAATTACCCAGATGGACAACATTAGTGATGAACAGCAGGAATTCCATGATGTGATAGAAGGGGAGCAGCATTTTGCAATGAATGCTTCTGAAGTACCACTTAAAATCGCTTTATCCGGATATGAAAAATCGGACTGGTAAGACGCTATCTACACCGAAATTCGAAACCTGATTACCAATGACACCTGGACTATCGTAGACAAGCCTGAAAATTTGAGAACAGTCGGCTGTAGAATGGTATTGCGAAACAAATGGACTGCTGATGGACTACTTGAGAGGCGTAAAGCTAGACCTGTGGCTAAAGGCTTCACACAAAAGCCGGGGATAGATTTCCATGGGAGTTTATCTCCTGTGGGCAGACTTAGTTCGTTAAGGCTTATGATACTCTAGCTGTAAAATACCAAATGAAAATATATCAAATGGACATCACGTCAGCATACTTGAAGGGAACAGTCAATGAAGACATTTACATGGAAACATGTGTTGTTGCACGAAATGTTGAAGAAGATGTCTGATACCGAAATTGATATAAAATTACGACAGAAAGCTATCAAAATGCTGATAAAACTTCAAGAAAGTGGTGAAAAGGTATGTAAACTAAAAAAGGCCTTATATGGCTTACGACAAGCTGGAACATAGAAATTGACAGAACATTGAAGAAAATGGGTCTAGCACCAACTGTTTCCGATACATGCATCTATACCAGCCAGTTTAAGAAAATATTCGTGCTCATTTATGTGGATGACATTTTGATATCTTTAAGCAATCAAAGAATGGTACAAGACATTAAAAGTGCGATATGTAAAGAATTTAATACACGAGATCTTGGAGAGGCCAATTACTGTTTAGGCATACAAATTAAAAGACTGCAAGGTAAAATTCAAATTACGCAAAGCGGATACATTGAAGATATATTGAAGAGATTTGGAATGAAAGACTGCAAGTCTGTAGCAACTCCTATGGCATCAGATTGCAAACTCTCTAAAGGACGCGACGAACACAAGGATCAATTATGTAACGTTCCATATAGCGAGCTTACTGGCGCTCTCAAGTATCTAGCTGTAGCAACACGTCCCGATACAGCATATATGCAGCAAGCGCTCTCAGGCCATTTAACAATTGCTATAATCAAGAACACTGGGTTGCAGCTAAACGAGTATTGCGTTACCTGAAAGGCACAACTCATTATGGTCTTCAATTTAACGAAGGTGAAACAGGAACTTTAACGTGTTTTGTAGACGCAGATTGGGGAAACTGCCCAATAGATCGCCGGTCCTACACTGGATCAGCTTTTCTCATCAGTGGAGCAACTGTTTCGTGGGAATCTCGGAAGCAGAGAACGGTCGCATTATCTTCAACAGAAGCTGAATATATGGCAATCAGCGATGCAAGTAGAGAAGCAGTGTTTATATTAAAGTTTTTTAAGGAACTTGGTTTTGAAAACCTAAACGCAGTAAAGATGTTCAACGATAACCAAGGTGCAGGAAAGTTGACTTAGAATCCTGTTTTTCACACTCGGTCCAAACACATTGATATAAGGTATCATTACATCGGCGAAGTTCTAAAGAGTTGGCCAATGTCGCTGAAATATTTACCAACAGAAAAGATGGTCGCTGATATACTCACCAAGTCTTTACCAAGGCTGAATCATGAGAAATGTTTAATCGGGCTTGGACTTCATCATACATAGGCCACAAATTGAGAGGGGGTGTTGAATATAATCATTTTGCACCTTACGATAAAACACTCTTTATATGTAATATTAGTCAAAGCATCATGAATAGAGCTTTATTATTTTGTATAAAATAATTTCAATCAAATTATTCATTCTTCTTTGTAACTTCAACATACAAACATATTTAATTAATATTCTTAATAAATTTCTCATTTGTTCTTTAAACGTCTTTTTACTTCTATTGAAAAATCGTAACTCTAATAATTAATTAATTAACAAATATGAAAAGGCGATAATAATACTAAATCAAACAATTAAAATAGAATAATTGCCCTGGCAAAAATCGTTTCATTAACGTATGAATTAATGTTCATTGAGCCAACGAAAATAATTATATCATCTGAAATTTAATTAAAAAGATCATGGCAAACAATGAAATTTTTCTTACATTTAACTAAAGATTTATAATACTATATTTAAAAAGTTTATAAAATAAAATAGAAAAAAGCTGTTAAATTTTTTGTTCAAATAGCCAAGATCTAAACCATCTTTCTTAAACTTAAAACACACACACAGCCAACTTTAGATAGTGGTAAGTTAAGCTCGAGAAACCTCAACTATAACTCAAAACGTTGTAAGCCACCTGAGCCCACCTGATCTTTTTCTCAACAGTTACGCTCAGACTCGCCAACGAACAACAGGTGAAACCGCAGTCAATTCGATATTCTCAGTTATATTCGCATCGACAAAACAAAAAGATTCATTCAATTCCGAAAGATTAAAGCTGAACTTCTAAATCGCCGTCGCTACCGCCGCCGTGTCGCCGAGCCTTCGCTGGCATAACCGCTCCGTAACCACGATTACACTGTGCTTTTTCTCGTAGTTGTCGATGCGCTAAAAAAAAACAAAAACAAAAATGTATCGCATAGCAGGTTTGCTGTTTATGTTTTGCCTTGCGCTGGTCCGTATCGCCCCGGGAAATGGTCAAGGGTCAGTATTTCAATCTGTTTGACCTGGAAAATATGTATCTAAGTTTCATCAATGTGAAAACCTTTAACATCTGTTAACTTTTTTTTATTTTTGGTTTGCTAACTTTTCCCCCAACACATCGCCACCCTGATCGCTTCGAATGTAACTATCTCCATACGAGTATGCTACCTTTGAAGTTAGATACTTTTTGTTTTTGTAATGCAGCAATGAATGCTCCAAGAGTTATGAAATCAAGTCGTATAGTAGTCAGTTGTGGTTTCAGATACAAAAGTTTTTTTGTTTTGTTTTTTTTTTCATTCTTTTTTAGTCGGTGATGTTTTCTTCCAAAACGTATGTACGAGTATCTACTTGTTTGTTGTTTTTGTTTCAATGGGAATGCGATGCACGAAAGATTGTTTCGCAAAAAAACGAGTTCGTTTCCGTAATTAAGTGTAAAAGTACCAACCGTCTTTTAAGTATGTACTACCTTTTGACAGTGCAAATAATGATGAATCAAAGATTAAAGTTGTAGATGGATGATGAAAAAATTTCAGTGGGATTGTTTTAAGCAAAAAAATTTATTTTTTTTTAACATAGATACATTCACCTTCTTAAAAATGTGATGTGATTCAACCTTTGCGGTCTACCTACGTAGGTACCTAACCTATAAGAATCAGCCGAATTACCTTGAATGAATTTCAATTAGGTTGTCTTGTCTTTCGAGTGGATGACCGCCCGCACATTTTGTATGAGTAAAAAAATAAAATACTAGATCAATAATAATAATAATTAAACAACAAAGTGTAGTTTGGAGTTTGTCAATGCAAAAAAAAAAACATGACTACATTTTTATACGAGTACCTAGAGCATGGCAGAAATGTGATGTCATTTCTAATGAATACACAAAATATTTTTAAGCGTCTTTTGAACCCCATCTTCCTGTTGAATACGAGTATCTTTTGATATTTAGCAATTATGTATTTTAATTATTTATTAGTAAATTAGACAGGTTTTTGTAGATCGGTACTTAATGTTTTTTTTTATATCTACGAAATTTTCACTCAATGTATTGCAAATAAAAAAAATGAGTGATATGTTTTTTTGGATTGGATAAAGTGAGTGATACAATAAGTGAGTAATAATATTTCCGGCAAGATGTCTGGATGCTAATGTGGGTGATGATTTTTTTTTCTTTTAATCTGTAAAGTTGAAATATTTTTACAAATATGGTAAGTTGTTTTAAATTGTATGTAATTGCTTAGTTACGAAAGATTTTCTTTCGTTACTGAGTTAAGTGTTATATTTCGCTCAGAAATAAATTAAAAGTATAAAAAAAATAAGTCTCATTATTTTGAAATTGAATAAACTCAACAAACTTTATTTTGTTTGATTGAGTGTCAGTACGATTTATCTTTTTAATTTGGTTAATACCACTGCTTAACATCTAACTTCTCTTTTTTTTTTGAAACCCCAACTCGAATTTATATGTTTTCAATCTGTCTAAAGATCAGAAAGAAATTATTACAAATTTACAACAACTTAACGGATATTGCTCAAAAATAAGCTAATTATATCCAGGAAAGGAATTTAGTAATTTTATATAGTAACACTAAAATTGTGGTCTTATGACTCAATTGTGTATTAGGTGTGTTTCGTATCCCTTTGTAATATAAAGTGTAACAACTGTCAAACTACAAGTGTAGGGAAAAATTAGTATATTTTGCAACAAAGTAAACAAACGCAAATTTACCATATGTGTATGTTAAACGTCAGTGGACACAAAGACAGAAAGTATAGCGATGGGGATAATTAAATCAACATTCCAGACATACAAAAAATAAACTAAATAAAATGCACGACTGGAACGAACGTACTTGCTCTTATGTTCGATCACATATTCTTAAGCACAAGATTTTTAGTATAGAAACAGCTCAATATGTTTTTAGTATTTTTACTTGCGATTATAGGTAATATAAGGCAAGTTATGCATTCGTCGAAAAAAAAAGTTTTGAGATAACAATCAAACATGACATTAAAATGATAGCGAAGACGAAAAAAAATGGTCTAAAAATTCTGTCCGTCTGTCTGTCAGTCTGTCAATCTGTCAGTCTGTCAGTCTGTCAGTCTGTCAGTCTGTCAGTCTGTCAGTCTGTCAGTCTGTCAGTCTGTCAGTCTGTCAGTCTGTCAGTCTGTCAGTCTGTCAGTCTGTCAGTCTGTCAGTCTGTCAGTCTGTCAGTCTGTCAGTCTATCAGTCTGTCAGTCTGTCAGTCTGTCAGTCTGTCAGTCTGTAAGTCTGTCAGTCTGTCAGTCTGTCAGTCTGTCAGTCTGTCAGTCTGTCAGTCTGTCAGTCTGTCAGTCTGTCAGTCTGTCAGTCTATCAGTCTGTCAGTCTGTCAGTCTGTCAGTCTGTCAGTCTGTCAGTCTGTCAGTCTGTCAGTCTGTCAGTCTGTCAGTCTGTCAGTCTGTCAGTCTGTCAGTCTGTAAGTCTGTCAGTCTGTCAGTCTGTCAGTCTGTCAGTCTGTCAGTCTGTCAGTCTGTCAGTCTGTCAGTCTGTCAGTCTGTCAGTCTGTCAGTCTGTCAGTCTGTCAGTCTGTCAGTCTGTCAGTCTGTCAGTCTGTCAGTCTGTCAGTCTGTCAGTCTGTCAGTCTGTCAGTCTGTCAGTCTGTCAGTCTGTCAGTCTGTCAGTCTGTCAGTCTGTCAGTCTGTCAGTCTGTCAGTCTGTCAGTCTGTCAGTCTGTCAGTCTGTCAGTCTGTCAGTCTGTCAGTCTGTCAGTCTGTCAGTCTGTCAGTCTGTCAGTCTGTCAGTCTGTCAGTCTGTCAGTCTGTCAGTCTGTCAGTCTGTCAGTCTGTCAGTCTGTCAGTCTGTCAGTCTGTCAGTCTGTCAGTCTGTCTGTATGTATGTATAGACACCTACAGCCCAAACGGGTGGGCCGAATTGCTTCAAACTTGATATATAGAGTTTTTTAGGTATTGTACAGAGGGAAATTTAAATTTTTTTTTAGTTCAAAAAATAACGGTACCTGCCATATAACCGTTACGTTCAAACCTATTTATCTCAGAAACGGCTCTAACGATTTTGACGCTTTTTAGCTACGACCGATCATATGGTTGAACAAAAATAAAAAAAAAATGTCTAAAAACGGTACTTTCCATAGGACCGTTTTTTTTTGCTTCGACTATCTCATAAACGGCTCAACCGATTCTTTCGAAATTTCACACATATATTGGTTTAGGTTTCCCAAATTATACCGCGTACCAATATTTGCAATTAGTATTTTTTTGTATTATTCAAATCATTTAAAAAAAAAAATTAGTTTATATTTCGAAAAATGCTCATTAAATTCTTTTCAAAAATTATATTTATATGTATTTACTGAATACCTATGAATTGGCGTTTTTGAATTTTTTTTTGAAAAATGTTTTCAAAAAGCTTATAAAAAACACTTTTTTTCTCAAAAACCGCTCCACAGATTTTTTTCTCATAAGTTCAAATGTATCTAACAAATAAAATGGCGTACTTTGTTTGAGCTTAAATTAGTTTAAGTCTTTATTTCAGCATTTTGAATTATTTTTTCTTTGATTAAGCCGATTTAATATTTTGTTTTTAAGTTTATATTATAATATTTTAGACTGTCATACAATTTTTTTTTAGAAAAAAATTAAAGATAATTTGTATATATAAAAAATTAAGTAAAAAACAGCTTGAAATATATATTTAGATTATTAACAGAAATCTTCTGCATTCGATGTGATCGAACATAAGAGGAAGTTCGTGCGATCCAGTCGTGCATTTTTATAATTATGTACAAATTTTCGTTTTTTCTAAAATTTTTAGTATGAAAATTGTACGTATTTAATAATATAAATTTAAAAACTAAATTTCCAAAAAAAAATCTTCCACCCATTTTCGAAATATTGAATTTTCAAAAAAAATTAAAAAAGAATTAAAAATAAATATCTTTCGCAAACAACGATTTTTATAAAAAAAAATCCGTACATTAATGAAGGGTTTTCCCTTTACTTTCGATTTTCTGGAAAACGGTTCATGTGATTTTTTTGATATATTTTTATGAAGAACCTCAAGGCTTACACAGTAAATTTTTCAAAAAAAAATATTTTTTTTTTTCAATTAACAAAAAAACAATTTTTTTTGTGGACAAATCAGTATTTCGAAAACGAAGAGTATTGAATAGCTAAAAATACTTAAAAATAATATAACACCTAAGCACCAGAGTTTAAAACCGCTAACAAATTAATAATTTGACTTTTGAAAGTATCTCGACTAATATTGCTATGGAAATCATAGGTGGCATTCGTATATTCCAATGAAGTCTATAATTCCTCCGATAGTGCTTAAAAATTGTGCGATTGCAATTGCCCTGCCTCTGAAAATCATATTTAATCGTTCTCTTGAACCGGGTATGTTTTTAGATGTATGGAAAAGCACTTTTTTAGTTCCTATTCACAAAGCTGGTTCCAAAAACGATGTGACTAATTATCGGCCAATTTGTAAACTATCAACTATTCCAAAGATTTTTGAAAAAATAATTTATTAAAAACTAATTCACGTAATGAAAGAAGTAATTTCACCTCTACAGCACGGTTTTGTGAGCGGCAGATCTCGCCATATTTTCGAACTTTGTGCTTACTTCACTTGAAAGAGGTTTACAATGCGATGTGATTTATACAGATTTTGCAAAAGCATTTGATAGAGTGGATCACCATATCTTGCTTCTTAAATTGCTTAGGTTTGGTTTTCACTCTTATTTCTTAAAATGGATACAACCATATCTATGTAAGCGAATTCAATTTGTACAGATAAATGTCTTTCAGATGCCATTAACGTAACTTCCGGTGTCCCCCAAGGAAGTCACCTTGGACCTCTGTTGTTTTTATTATTTGTAAATGATATTCCAGATGTTTTTGTTCATTCACTCTCATTGCCTCATGTATGCTCACGATTTAAAAATGTTTTGTATTGTAAAAGACGTATCTGACTGTTTAAATTTGCAAAAGGATTTACTATATCTCTGTTTGGTGTGCTAAAAATAAACTACATTTGAATGTTTCTAAGTGTCATAGTCTTACATTCTGCCGTCGTTTGACTTCTATGAATTTCGAGTATAGCCTAGGGAACGAACCCATTATCCAAATATATGAGAAGAAAGATCTGGGGCTTATATTCGATAAAAAGTTTAATTTTATAACCTATATAGACTATGTGGTAGCTAAATCTTACTCTATGTTGGGATTTATAATGAGAAACTCGTATTAATTTAAAGACCCGTTCACACTTAAATGTTTATAATTTTCCTACGTTACAGTCGCTTGAGAATCGTAGAAAATACTTTGATATTATGTTTGTAAGAGATATAATAAATTACAAAACTAATTGCTCATTTTTGCTTGGAATAATAGAATTCAACTGTCCTTCATACACTCTTAGAACTTTAAATGCATTTCGGGTGTCTCATCACAGAGTTAATTATGGTTATAATGAGCCAATTTCGAGATGCTTAAGACAGGCAAACTTAGTTTCTCAACTAACCAATGTTATAGTAGAGAAGTTTTTAAGCTATGTTTATTATTAGTATTGAACTTTGGAGGTTAGTGAGTAATTCATTTATTGTATAAGATTTTTGTTAAGTTTAAGTTTAAGTAGTCTGTAAGAGCCTCTGCACTCTGTTTGACGAAATAAATAAATAAATAAATAAAAAATCACCAGTCTGGAAAATCGTTTACGGATCGAACTTTAGATTTGATTTGTGTTGATATCATAGTAGGGGTTCCATATATTACACAATTGTATTCAACGACCGCCCTTACATAGGAATAAAATAATGTTCTCAGTGTATAAAGGTCAGAAAATTCCTTAGATTTGAATCGAAGTAAGGAATTTGCTTTTCTTTCGCAACAATAAAATCTATATGAAGGCAAAACGTAAGTTTAGTTTCGAAGATGACATCTATGTCTTTTTCTTTCGGTAACTAAACGGTGATTTTTTAAGAGCTTGGTTTTTGAAAAATTCAAAAAAACACAGAAACTTGTAAAAAGTGAATGAAATTTTTATTTGGATCGATAAATCAATTTCTGCCATTTACTTTTTAAAACTAATTTCACTTAAATGTTGCCCGCGGCTACGCTTCAGGTGGTCCATTCTGAAGGTCCAATTTTGGCAAACTTTTTCACACATTTCGGCCGAAATCTCACCAATGACGCGTTCAATGTTGGCTTCCAAGGCAGCAATCGTGTTTGCCTTGTCCCCATAGACAATAGACTTAACCTAGCCCCACAAAAAATAGTCTAACGGGGTCAAATCACATGATCTTGGTGGCCAATTGACTGCGCCAAAACGTGAGATCAACTGCTCACCAAATTCGCCTCTCAATTTATGCATGGTTTCGCGTGCAGTGTGGCATGTGGCACCGTCCTTTGGAACCACATGTCAACCGAGTTCAATTCTTGCATTTTCGGCAAAAAAAAATCTGTTATCATCGAACGGTACCTTTCTCCATTGACCGTAACCCTGCGGCCTTCATCGTCCTTGAAGAAGTACGGCCCAATGATGCCGCCTGTCCATAAACCGCACCAAACAGTGCATTTTTCGGGATGCATTGGTAGCTGCTGAATTGCCTCTGGCTGCTCTTCACTCCAAATACGGGAAGTCTGCTTATTCACGTATCCATTTAGCCAAAAATGAGCCTCGTCGCTGAAGATCATAAAACGGACGTAGCTTGCGAAACACATTTTTCACAGAGCACGAATTTTGATAATAAATTTCAATAATTTGCAAACGTTGTTCAGGCGTAAGTCTATTCATGATGAAATGGCAAACAATACTGAATCGAAATGTCAAATGTTCGTGGAATTTGTCATGTGTGATCTGTCAAAAATATAAACGTCAAAAACCAAGTAGCAAAAAAATCACCCGTTATTTGCAATACTATTAATGTTATAAAAATAGCTTATGGGCGAAATATTTCAGCGAAAAGATAGGAAGTCACATTTGGAAACATTTAGAAATAACTGCTTAGAGTTTCAGCAGAATGCTAAGTTATTTAGATCATTCTGAAGAGGAAGCCAGTCCTCGACAGATTTTATGCATTGTTTTTTTTATATCATCGGCGACATAAGTCAATGAGACGAACTTAAACAATCTGGAATATCGTTTGTAATGCGCAAAAAAAAGTGTACCTAAATGACTTCCTTGAGGTACACCAGTAGTCGCAAATATGTTATCAGATATTAAGTTATTATTACTCACATATTGGGTGCGCACTTTTAAATAAGATTCAAACCACATTAAAATATTGTAGTGAAAGCCTGGGGCAAAAAGTTTCTTAATTAAGACTGTGTGATATACCCTATCAAATGCATTTGAAAAATCGGTATGAATCATATCACTTTGATAACCATTTTCAAGATTTTGTATTATATCATTGGATAAAATTGCTAAATTTGTGGTAGTTGACTTGTCAGAAACAGCACCATGCTGAGTAGAGGAAATATAAATTCTCGAACAATGAGCGATAACTTTTCGTAAACGAATTTCTCAAATAATTTAGGGATAGTTTAAAATTTGCTTATTTGTCCATAATTAGAAACAGTTTGGCATACTTCGCGGGTGGTAATGGCGCAGTGGATATAGTGCTTGACTACTAACTTAGATGTGTGGGTTCGATCACCAGGCTAGGCAGCATTCTTTTCTATACCTCCAATTTTGACTGGATGCCGCCCGTGGGTTATAATTCCAAAATCCACTGTGCCAACGAAAAATTCTTTCCTATCTTTCTATTTCTTCTAACTAGTGCCGTGCAATTCAGGTTGCATTTAAAAGACCTTAGGTCTTACAGGCATATAGTTAAATCTATTACTATTATTATTTGCTTAGGACCTGAATTATGAATCGGAACAATATACGATACATGCCTTCCTTTCAGTCCAGATATTACAGGGTCGAGTTAATGGATCTAAGGCGGAGGTTACACAAGATTTTAAAATTAAAGCGGAATACCATCAGGGCCTAGTTGCTTATGCTGGTTTAGTTCACATATAGCCTTTTCTACATCGATGTATTTTAAATGTAAAGAATCGATATTGGTTAGATTCTCAGGTATATTAGTTGAAAAATTATTTGGCAAATGAGATGGAGAATAAACCGATTGAAAAAAGTTTGAGAACAAATTGCATACCGTCATAAGATCGTTTGATATAGTCCCTGAATATTGCATGCAATTTGGAATACCATTTGAACATTTCTTATTTTTGACAAAATTCCAATCAATATTCTGCTTCAAATTTGATTCTGCGTAATACAGGGAACTTTTATATAAGAATTTATTTAGTACATTAAATTCTTTTTAAAATCGTAAGTAATTAATTAGCTAAATATTATGGTTATTAGACTTTTGGAAAAGTTTATATGCTTAATTTTTTTTTTATTGCACAAGTTACATAATCATTTATTGAACCAGACTGGTTTGGAATTATAACGAATGACTACTTTTGGTAAATAAAGGTTCATTGCTTCAGTTAAAGAAGAGTGAAGAAGGTTATACGCATCACATATTTAATAGTTATCAACAATATGGTTCCATGGAAAGATATTCATATAATTATTAATAGAGTTATAATCGCCGTTTTTATAATCATATTTGAATGGAAAAAAAAATTACTATCCACACAAAACTATCTACGAACTTACTGTTTTTACATTTAACAAGCTAAATGGCATTTTGCGACACCTGGATTCTTAAACAATATTTTAGAATCTCCATTTTCTGTTAACGAGTTAAAAGAAAAGCTTGCGACCCTTAAAAATGGAAAAACTGCCGGGGCAAATGGTATTCCTGTGGAATGCTTCAAATATAGAACTGTCAAGCTCAAAGAGAATCTACTAACGCTTTTTAAAAAAGTCTTGGAGGGGCATCTTTCTCCAGATGAATTTCGAAATGCAATAATATTCCCAATTCACAAGAAAGGATCGCTATTAGATGCAGCAAACTACAGAGGGATTTTCTTTTTAGACGCATCTTATAAGATATTTACAAAGATAATGCATAAACGACTTGTAAATTGGATTGAGACCGCAAACTTGCTGAAAGAGTTCCAGGCTCGACAACATTTTTATACTCAGGAGCTTAGCAGAGAACTTCTTGAATCAGGGAAAAAAATTGTATGTATTTTTTATCGATCTTAAAGCGGCTTTTGACACAATCGACAGAGGTGAGTTGTTCTACAAGCTCTATAGTCTGGGGTTGTCATTGAAATTTGGACGCGTTCTTGAAGACTTATATAGAGGAAGCAAGGCTGCAGAGTGGACTGGAACAGAACTATCTGATTGGTTTGTAACCTCACCGGGAGTGAGACAAGGTTGCACATTAAGCCCCACTTTGTTTGCACTGTTCATAGATGACCTTTTAGACTACCTGCCGGGTGGAGTTGATTATGCTGGGATGTGTATTAAGGCACTGTTGTTTGCAGATGATGTAATCATGTTTGCTCAATCTCCGGAAACTTTACAGCTCATGATCAATGGGGTTTATCAGTACTGCCAGCTATGGAACTTAACAGTTAACATTGATAAATCCAAGGTAATGATATATAAACATGGTGGTGGACGTAATGCGTCAAAAATATAGAATGTGTACGTGAGTACAAATACCTTGTCATTATTATAACAAAAAATTTAAGTATGGAGAGGCATCCTAATGAGAAATTAATTAAGGCGAAAACTGGTATTAATATTATATAGGTGTTTGAAGAAGCTGAGAGAATAATTTTATATGGATCGCAAGTATGGGGATGTACAAAGTACAACACCATTAAAAAACTACTAACGCACTTTATTGAATATTTCATTTACCTCAGAGCACGCCAAACTACGTCATCATGCTTGAAACTGGACTCTCACCTTTGTTTATAAAAACTTTGAAGTTGCATAACGTTTTAATGCATGATTCACGGGTAGTGAGAAGAGTAGCTATAAAAGCGATACAAGATCAAAATAGCTGGTACAGAAAGTGGCAATGTCTTGCTTAAGAGTGTCGCATTAATTTTAATATAAACGTCGAGGATCTATCGTCAACTAGATACATGTTGTATAAAGTTATATCGAGGTTTGATGAAAAGTGTAGAGCTGAATACATAGATGAAGCTTCTGGTTCTTTGTTCAGATCAACGTACAGCAGGCTAAATCATAACTTTGCTGAAAAAAATTACTTTCGTGATTCCAATAATATCCATGTGATTTCAGCAATGGTCAGACTTCGTAGCGAACTACTTAATCTAAACTTTATTCCGCACAGGGCTGATTTACCTCTATAGTGTGATATGTGCAACCTGGAAGAAAGAGAAGATGTTGTTCACTTCATGGGAAAATGCCCCATCCTCAGAGAAATTAGAAGAAATATATTTAGAAGAGACTTTTTATCGGACAAACAAGTTCTTAGTTTGTTGCATGAAATTGATGTTGTCAAACTATGCGAATATTGCAAAATTGCGCCTAGATATAAAACTGCTATAAAGAATGAAGACTTCTGATTTAATTATAATTTATATTGTTAAAAATGGTTAATTGCTTTTTTAATTTTGAGATTTATATTGATGGCTTAATACAAAAGTGTTTAATAATTGTCAATCTGGCAGACGGCAAATGCCATGCCTTAACGATTTTTTGTTTATAATTCGGTGATTTAATGTAAATTTAATTGTATTTCAATAAAAAAATATCTATCTATCTATCTATCTATAATCATATTTAGATAAATCATTAATAAATAAAGGTTTAAGTTATTCATAAGATTCAAAGATTATACATGAAGCTAAATAATGAACAGTGTTAGGAAAAAATGTGCAAATATTTTTATTTATATCAAGGCCAAGAATACGATTTTAATCATTATAGAATTTATGTATATAAACAAGATCATATTCATCAAACGAATCAATTACTAAGCATTCATGAACATTACTTACATTAAAAAGTAGGTATAAGACACAACTCATCTGGATCTAGGATCCAATTTATATGACAGAGAGGTTAAGGTCAATGGATTACAAGCTGGATTCAATATGTACATATTAATAAACCATATTACATTACATATTGATAAAACTTTAACTGCTTCCACCAGCCCTCGCTCTTCAAAACAAATAAAATGCACGACTGGATCGTACGAACTTGCTCTTGTGGATAACAACTTTAATGTAGCTAACCACTGACGCAGTAGATTCAAGGAATAGTTACATAGTTACATATGTATCTACCTACAAGTGCATATTTAAATCTAGATTATGTTAATTAGGAGGGTAATGTGAGTATATGAGGGCCTATATAGTACATATGTATAAGGTATTCAGTGAGTCATGCAAAAATCTTTTAAGTTATAGTTTGAGGCGAAAAAGATGCCATTTGAATTCTTAGATAAATATGAATTTGAGATTAATTAAAAAAAATTCAAAAATCGTTGTAGCGGTTTTAACAAAAAAAAAATATATTTTTTATTTATAAAATCTTAAAAACATTTTTAGAAAAAAAAATTGAAATGCCATTTTGAAGTTATTATTAATACACATATCAAATTTAATTTTTAAAAAATTCAGACACTGGTTTTTGAAAACTCGATTTTTCAAAAAAAAAATTACTATTTTCTTTTAAAATCGAAAAACTATTTCTTTGAAAATTTGGGCATGCATATTTCTGGGGGAGCATTTGCATAACTTTAGTCGGTTCATTTGCATAACTTTAGTCGGTTCATCCAATAGTAAAATGTCAAATATATGAAAAGTGGAAAGTAGCGTTAATAACTACGCAAAATAAAATATTTAATTTGTGATAATAAGTGAACTCTAATTGAAGAACACGGACATTTCTTATCAAAATTCATGCCGCCGTTTTTAAGAAAAACATGTTGTTCTTAAAAATTCATAAATTGGTATGGGATTTACCGTTGGATTTATTTCAGGAAAATAGATTATTTATAACTATTAAAGATAATATCAAAAAAACTACCAAATACGAAGTTTCGAAAAAAATAGATTTCGAAATTTTGAGTTTTCAAAAAAAAAAATGTTTTAATTTCAAAAAAAAAAGAAAAAAAATGTTAAAATGTTGGCTTACGTTAGTGTTAAAACCTCTCTAGGAAGTTCTGTGAAAAAAATTTCAAAAAAAAATCAAATGAACGATTTTACAAAAATTGCCATTTTTTTCCAAAGAAAAAGTTATCAAAAAGTACATTTTCCTTTCATTAATGAACTGAATTTTTATTAAAATCGTTGCCAATATTGCAATAAGCTATTTTTCATCTTAAAAAAATGAAAAAAAAACGTGTGGGTTTGAAGAAAATCCGTCCAAACTTTTAGGCTGTTAACTCGAGGACAGACAGAATTGCTGGACCCACTTTTATAATATTGTCCAACATCGTAATGTCAATTTTTATCAAAATTTCGAGTTCGATTTATTTTTAGGAATCTATAACTTGTCATATACGACCAATATATCGCAAGTAAAAATGAAGCCAAATAATAAAAACCAAATATCCAAAAGGAAATGACAATATGGGGAAATCAAATATATTAGATATATATTTTAAAAAATAAAAATAATGTTTTGCCAGTTGTAGTTCATTATTTTGACCCTGAGTCCAAACTAACAATTACGAAAACAAATATAATAAATTAACCTAACAAATCAAAGGTAAATAAGAGCGCGTTTTGTTGCAAAGAGCGGCACCCTTATAAAGATAAACCTTACTTGCATTACCAGCGCATTGGACAGAGGTGGAAAAAGCCCTTATTTTTAAAAGTGTTCAATTTGGTGTTGTGTTGGACTTTCCTTGAAATGTTTTACTTACGATATAGATATGTTAGTACTATAGAGTAGTTTTGCATCGAACTCGAGATTCTAATCAAACTTGACATTACAGTGATAGAGAACACAAAAAAACTTAGTTTCCCAAATCTGTCGGTAAATAGGCCGGTCTACATTCTAAGCGGCTGAAGCGATTTCCTTCAAACTGAGTACTTAAGCGTTTTAGGTGCCTGGCTAAATTATTTTTTTTGTAATATTTTTTTAGCTCCAATAATAACGGTACCTGCCATACATTACATCGGTACTGCCATTTCATACAATTTTTAGGACAAAAATGATAAATCTCAATTATCTCAAAAGCGGCTCTAACGATTTTGATTAAAAAGAAAATAAATGTTTGTACAGGAGGACCTTCAAATTTAAAATAATATTGCAATAAGATTTTAAAAAAAATATGTTTGTATTTTTGGGAAAGTTCAATAATTTTTTTTTTGAAAATTCTGTATTTCGAAAACGGACGAAGTTTTTATTTTTTTAAAATTTAAAATACTAAATAATTAAATTTATAATGACAAATTATTTTTTTTATTGAAACGAAATAATGAAATCTTGAATTCTTGAAGTCTGTTTTTATAAATTAAGTATTTTTTTTTTATTTTGAGAAAAAATGCCTTCTAAAACATATTTAGCTTTTACTAAGAATCTTTGTGCTTATGATTCATTTTATTTATAATAATATATATTTTCAATACTAAGTGAAATTAAAACAAGGTTTTGACTTTGCAAGAATTAATTACAAGCTAGACTCGATATTTTATGTTTCGTATTGATAAAACTTAAACTCGTCCCAATAACGCTCTTAATGAAAATACTTTTTAAAAATTGGTCAATTTATATTAAATCAAATTTACCTACCATATTTAATGAGTGTTGAATTTTTTTATATGTGCTACTCGACATTTAAGAAATATCAATTAAGCTCTAATATTTGTCAAATGAATCTAATAAAAACAAAAAAAAATCATTTAACTAAGCGAGTACTATTTATATATATCTTCCCTAAATCGATCGTTTGGCCCCACTGTTGGCCGTTTGATAGAGCTAGTGAAGAACATTAATGCTATTATTTCTTGGATATGTAAGATTCTACTCCCGCAGAGGCAGTAGTAGATAGTTTAACTTGATCTGTAATTGGAATACATTTGAAAAATACCAAACCTAAAAAGGCAGCGGACTATTTATTCTATTTTCGTACACTGAACTAGTACTCCTACACAAATTTTGCTCGAAAAAGTCCACCAACACACAAAGCGCGCGTTGTAACAAAGAGCTAAAAATTTATCTAAGCAACAAAGCACTCAAAACTTTGAGAAATCCAGTTTATCATTTTACATCATCACAATATTAAAATCTTTTCAATTCGATTCTATGCAAAAAAAATCGAAATTTGTCAAAAAAAAAGATTGAAAGAAAAGTTCTTTAAGCTTCATTTAAATAAAAACAAAGGAAAACCATTTATTTAAAACATTATTTATAAGTGTTGGTTTTATTTTTTTTTTTCATTGAAAAATGTAATAACTCTCATTTTGATTAATCTGCGCGCAAACTGGTAAAAATCTATGGCCGTATGCGATAACATATAAGCTTAAATCAGTCGATAATAAATCACTTCAATTATTGGCATTTTAAACTTTTTTAAAAACCAGATTGCCAGAAATTCATTTTTTATATTTATTTTTATAAGTTTTAAAGATTACTAGTATTTGCATTAATTCCGACTTTCAAGTCAGAACCAGTTTTGAATTAATGAATCAAACGTGAAAAGAAACTAACAACAAAACTACATACTGGCGACAATGGCAAAGACAATTATTGAATTTAATCATAGTTATTTATTATTCAAAAAGCAACCAACAGTTTATAGTCCGAGAATTAACACTACAAATTATTTATTGTTAAGTACTTAATGATTTTTGCAAATTGCTTAAAATATTTTTAAATTGTAGTAAATTAGTAGTAGGAGTGAAGCCTTAAAATAGACAATCAACAAATAAAACTATTAAGAGTTTAAGTAAAAAAACAGCAAATCTTAAGAAGTGATATGGGAAAAGTACGTATACACCCGATTGGACAAGTTGTTAATTATGATTTTAAGGGAATGTATGACAATTTTTTGGATTTACACGCCATAATTACTTCAAATTTGATACTAAGGAATTTTTTTTTCGAAACTAATCGTTTAAGCTGGTCACTCGCAAGAATAATAATATCCACTTTATCTCTTCAGCAATTACACGTAGTAACGCTGTTTTGTTGAAAATATTTTACCACTTGGAAATATTTTTGTCTGATATGATTTTTTTGTATAAAGTTGGTTTTCACTAGAATGAATAAGTTTTAGTCTAAGATTTTTTCGACATTTTCATTTGGCCGCATTTCAGTGGATACTCCTCCGTTCTTCTCTATTGTTAATCAGGCTTTGATAATTATCTGAACTCTAAATTTTTAAAAACTTGTAAGAAAAACACACAATGTGCTATTTTTAAAAACATGTAATTTTTGCAACGCTATTCTGGTCAGACAACACCCAAAGGAAGGTATGTTGAGCTCTGAGTTACTGAGCCAACAAGAATACCTGACATTGCAGGCCACTCCGCCAACACCCTAGGCATGTTTCTTACCTCTCGACCAGGTAAATATACTATTAGTGTGTTATCACCTCTAGGCACATCGGACCATTGTGTCATATCAGCCAATTTCTCGTGCCTAAAGTTCTCAGTTAAAGAAAGCATTCCTAAGAGGACCGTATGGCAATACGAGAAAGCCAATTGGGACGGTCTGAATAATTTCTTCAGGATCTTTAACTGGTCACTATGCTTCCTCGATAGTGACGATGACACCAGCGCTGATATGATTACAAATATAATTCTTAAGGGGATGAAAGCTTTTATACCGAACAAAACCAAAAGCATGAAACTAAAAGAAAACTCATGGTTCAATTTGAGCTGTAAAGAGGTTATCAGGTTGGGAGAGGTAAGTTTCCGATATTATAAAGCCAACCCAACTGAGGAAAACCGGAATAAGTTCAAACAAGCTAGAAAGACCTGTAAAAGTCATATTCAAAGAACCAAATTTCTACATGAGCAAAAATTAAGGCAAAAAATACTACAATGTCCCAAAGGTAGTAAACATGTTTGGTCATTTGTAAAAAATGTACGAAATTCCACCTCCTCGTCGGTTCCAACGATCGTTTCCAATAATACTCCTGTAGTGAGGGCACAAGAAAAAGCTAATTTGCTGGCAGCTCAGTTTGCTGCTAACTCTACGCTTCCACAAAGAGTCATGACTCCTTCTGTGTTTGAGAGCATTAACAGTTTCATGGGACCTATCTTCATTTGTACTCGTACAGTTGCTGGAGTTCTTAAAGATCTTGACATACACAAATCCGCTGGTCCAGATACTATCTCCCCTATTGTTCTGAAGAGTTGTTCTTCTACGGTGGCAAAACCACTGCGTAAGCTTTTCATCTGTCCTATTCTACTGGTCTCTTTTCGAGTAGATGGAAAACAGCATTTGTCCAGCCTGTCCCAAAAAAAGGTGAATCTTCTTCACCCTCTAAGTACCGTCCAATTGCACTTACGCCCCTCCTTTCCAAGGTCATGCAAACGCTGATTAATTATCAGCTTAAGAAATATCTTGAAGAACCAAAGCTCCTTAATGACCGGCAGTATGGCTTTCGTAGCAATAGGTCGACTGGTGATCTGATGGTATATCTCAGCGAACAGTGGCACAAATCTTTTCATCGTTTTGGAGAAAGTAAGATTATTGCACTTGATATTTCAAAAGCATTTGATAGAGTTTGGCACCAAGCTCTCTTATCGAAAATGCGTGCATTTGGTATCGATGAATCTCTTCTTCGTTGGATTAGTAATTACCTTTCGGACCGCTCAATACAAGTCGTATTGGACGGTTTCAAATCTGATATTCATAAAATAAATGTTGGTGTGCCCCAATCAATAGACAGCATTGTCCGATGGGGACAAAAAACCGCGTAGAATTTAATGCTTCAAAAACCCAATACTGTCTTCTGTCGTTAAAGCTGGACCCTCCCCCAATGCCGTTGTCCATGAGCGGCGCTTGTATCAAGGAAACCGAACATCTTTCAGTTCTGAGTATGTGCATCACCGTTTACCTTTTATGGAATGACCACATATTCGACGTCGCCAAAAACGCTGCAAGGTGTTTGGGTTTTCTGAGACGATGCAAGAAATATTTCTCCAATTCTGATCTGGCTGTAATTTAAAAAGCGTATATTCGCCCAAAGGTTGAGTACAAATGTCACATCCGGGCAGGTGCTCCCATAACTCACTTAAGTCTTTTGGACAGAATCCAAAAAAAGAGCTTTAAAAATGATAGGTGATGAAACAATAACGGAAACAATTGCACCTCTCGAACACCGTCGGAATGTTTCATGCCTTTCATTATTCTATCGGCATTTTTATGACAGTGTTCTAGTGAATTCCTCCCCTTAAACAATTCAACCGTAACACTCGCGCTTCTAGGAATGCTCATCAGTTTACCCTTGAGCCCAACTTCGGACGTATTGTCAAGTATAGAGATTCCTTCTTTAGCCGTACTACACGAATGTGGAATGCTTTACTCGACCGAATTTTTCCCTCCCATTGCGATATTCAAGCATTTAAAACCAATGTGCTTCAGTATCTCCTGTCTAGTCCTATCCCATTCGCACTGTGTTTAAACATTATAAGGGTAGTCATAACCCTTGAGTGCGTGCATATTTAAAAAAAAAAAAAAAAAAAAAAGATACTAGGTTAAATGCTCTTAGCTTTTCAATAAAACTACTAACAATTCGGTACACACTGGAGCAGCGGTGATTGGACGTTTGTAAACTCGGGCGTATACGTATTATTTATTATTTACTTATGCATCTATATAGAGTTAATTGCCATTAGTTAGTATGAAAGGTGAAATCAGTTAGGTTTCTTTGATGCAAAAGCTGTCCATTGAAAGGGGCTCTGAGGATTGTTAGTATTTTGAAGACAAGACAGAAGAAAGCAAACGAGTTAAATGGTTTGGGATTTTCAGATGAGATATCCATTGATAAACATAAACAACAGATTCAGAGATATTTTGGATTTCTAGGGTAGATCAGAATATATTTGATGAAAATCAGACATGAACACATGACACATCTACTACGACTTGCATTGATGCATGCATTTTTTATAAAACACTTTTAAAATGTTTAGTACAATTATAGAACTTTCTCCAAAATGCTTCGAATATTGGTGTCTCTGTTCGGCGAGATACTCGTATGTCATTAATTCAGCAGTGGACTACGATAGTCGTATTGAAGGTCTTTGTTTTTGGAGATTTTTATTTAACTGCTGATTAATCAATAGTTTCAATTATCAATAAATTTGGAGGATAATTCTAAAAATAAAATGTGGTGCAAATATGCGAATCAATTTATTTATTTTTTTTACTTAATTTTATTTTCTTATAATTTCTGTAAGCTTTCATGTTAAAAACTTTAAATTCACAACAATGTTTTTCAGCATCTTGAAGAATAAATTCCGATTATTTTTTTACTTGTGATATACGAGTATGTAAACACTATAGGGCAATTTTTGCATTTGGAAAAAAAGTCGAACTCGAGCATTTCAATGATAGAGAACACCAAAAAAGTGGATCCCGCAATTCCGTCTGCCTGTCTGTAGAACGATCCACAGCCTAAACCGCTGAAGCGATTTTGTATAAACTTGGTATTTAGGCGTTTTAGGTGATTGTCCAAAATAGATTTTCGAATCGTTGTTTTAACCTCAAAAATAACGGTACTTGCCATACAAATTTTTCTACCATCTTAATTATCTCGAAAACTGTTCTAACGATTTTTATGAAAATTGGAATGTGTACATTTTAGTTAATTTTTTTTTTAATATTTTGTTATTATCGACTTTCTCATAAACGGCTCAACGGATTTCGATCAAGAATTTTATACAGAAGTTCCTTCTAATTCTAAATAATACTGCATTTCAAAATTTTTTAAAAATAGTTTTTTTGGATTTTTGAAAAAAAAAAAAAACATTTTTTTTTTTGAAAATTCAATATTTCGAAAACGGGTGGACGACTTTTTCTAAAATTTTGTTTTTGAATTTATATGATTAAATATTTAAAGTATTCATACCAATTTTTTTTTAATTTAATAGTTTTTATATATAAAAAATTAAGTGAAAAACGACTTTAAAAATATATTTAGCGGTTTATATTAAGAATATTTTACATATAATGTGATCCAATATAGGAGCAAGTGCGTGCGATCCAGTCGTGCATTTTATTTTTAAATAAGGGGTATCTAAAGATGATTTGACTACTAGTAAGATTATAAGTAATGTTTACGTTAGTATATTTAACGAATTGAATTATATAGACAAACGCAATTGTGCATTTGGACGATAATAATAATTTGATTTGATTGCTTGTGATTGGAACAGGCATATGCCAAATCCAGACTAAAAATTTGATGACCCTGTATGAACATTATAATATTTTATGAAGTAAGTTGTTATTTTTCATCGAATTCTCCTTAAACCAAAACCGATAGTTGCAACATCTCTACTAAAATGCAATCATAACTTCCAGACTATACTTTGAGCTGAATTGTGATAACAGTTGAATTGATTTCCATTGATTTTACTGTAAGTTATGTGCTAAGAACAAATCAATGAAAATTTAGTGGAATAACAGCTTGTAGGGAACCAGAGAATAGTTACTTAATAATCTCAACCAATTCTGCGTGGTTTAGAATTTATTGCCGAGTCCAAAATAAAAATGAACAAATTAGCTGTTTCTCTTTTCTGTTTGTTTTGATATTTATATTTTTTTATTTTATTTATGTAACAAAATTGGAAACAATTTAAAAACAATGTAAGTAAATTGTAATTACAAGAAATGTTTAAGCTAAACTTATGAATATTTGTTATTTTAAAGAGAAATCCAATAAATCATTGCCCCTGGATTGCAATATATTTATAAGCAAAACCTAAAGAAAAATATGGAATTTTTGAAGAAACGATCAAAAAACCCATTAATTATACTTAATAAAAGAAAACAATAAATTCCCTTTCTATTTCGAATTTGTTTGTTACATCAAACTAGTGGTTAGTTTGAAGTTTTAATACCTCTTAATAGCACCACCTCAACTTTTGCATAGTTTTCTCTACATTTTAATAAGAATTGTTATCAAGCAACGCATGACAACGTAGGTAAAATGAGACTATCAGTCAAAGTGTTAATTTATTATTGTCATAAAAAAAAATATTCCTCAATATTTCCCATAAAATCAGTTTTAGTATTTATGTAAAGCATTATTATTAATCAACTTAATTGATCATGGAAACATAAGCAATAATATTATGTCAAATGATCATACAAAAATAAATGTTTTTTTTTGGAACTAAATAATATAATAAGCTTTCTTTTCGTAAAAATTTTTTTAATGATTTTTAATTTACTATAATATGTCATAGATGCCAGTTATAGCTGTCAGAAAAACGAATCAGGAAAAACAGTTCAAATGAATAATTTAACACGATTTTAAATGCAAATGTTTCACCGATCGATGACAAATAACTCGGAGAATTTTGTTTCCAAGAAATATTTGCAATAGATGGAACAATTTATTTCTTGTTAAAAATGTAATTATTTATTTTCCTGATGAAAACTAATTTTTCTTGCAATTTGACACAAAGTGGAACAAATTATTCCAATGATTTGAGATCCAATTTCTCTCGTTCCACTAACAGAATTGTGGATGAAACTTTTTCGTGTGTTTAATCAGGAAAACTTTATGACAAACTGGTAGTGGTGCTTGTCAACTGACATAATTTTCTTGTTTGCAGGAAGCGACCATCAGGAAAAAATATTCACTTTTATACTGTTTCAACTTTTCCTGTGTTTTTGTGATCACTATATAATTGGCCCCTTAGTTTGTATGGTTTTACACTACCGTAGGTAATCATTTATATTAAGAAATAAATAACTAAGAAAATAAATGTTTATTTCTTCATTTTTATCTCCATTAGAACTGGATTCTAAGGTCTTGGAGTTTACTCGAAAACAAGATTGCCCGCGGCTTAATAATGGGGGTTTAGTTTGGTAACAAAAATCAATTTTTTTATTACGATTTGTAAAAAAACTGATTTTGACAATTTTTGCCTTCGATTGGCCAACAAAATTGATTTATTTTTTTATTTTAAATCAATTTTGCAGATCTGGATTTTTCGGCAGATCTACCCCTCTTTTACTAACACCACTATGCATCATAATTGACAGACATTAGTTTGACAAGACTGTTACCGCTTGCTAGTTCACAGACACAATTATACACCAATACTATAGCAAATAAAAATTCAATCTAAAAACGTATTCGACGTTACGAAAAAAAATTAATTTATAGATCAAAATATAAATTTACCAAACGAAAACCCCATAAAATAATCAGTGCTAGCCAAAGTTCCTCATGCTGTAGTTTTTATCAGATATTTTATTACAATTGCGATATTCCTATTTCAATCGCACACGTCAAACCAATTTGACACGCGAAACTGTAAATAGCTTTTTTCACTGAACAGGACAGAACAGATTAGAATACAAACATCAGAATAAGTTAGAAAAAGATATAATAGTCAATTAAACGACAGTTGTCAAAACAAAAGCATTACAAACAAATTAAGTATGAAATTCTTGTTGATTTTGTAAATATTTGATTTTATTACAACTTTTGACAACAAAAGAAAAGTCAATTAACTTTAACCACAGCAAAAGTAAACAACAACAAAAAAAAAACAAATTATTTTGACAGTTCTCATGATTCTGTTCCAGTTTGACTTAACTCAAAAGCAAGAACATATAATAATATTCTCATCAGATCACATCCCCAGAAATATAAGTCTAATAGCGTCAAACCACAAGAGCGGAATGTTAACCTTAAACCAACTGTCAAATCGACTTTATCAACGCACCGTTGTTCCCAATTTTGTACTGTTAATCTGCATGTAAATTTGTTGGTTAATTGAATGAACCCCAAACAAACAATAATTAAATATTCGCAAAAGTTGAACCAACTTGGAAGAATTAAAATTGTAAGAACTGTTTACTGCATAACAAAATGACAGCCACAAAACCTTAATGACCTCGTTCAGACAGTAATTCTTATCAATCTGGAATAACTTGTTGTCGTTGTAACTTGTGTAAAAGCACACCTGATGAAAAAGCAGCTGTTGTCATAAAAGTTATTTATGACAATAGCTGTATGATAAAATTTATTTATGGCTTTATTTGTCTTAAATATTTAAGAATAACCAGACATATATGAATAGTTTAGTTCCCCACATAACTGATCTAATAACAGGCTGTATTTGCCTATAACCTCGAAACACAATTGATACACATATTTTTGCAAAAGTATTTTTTACCTCTTCTTCCTTCCAACAGAGACGTCAATATTGGCGTTCCATACCTCATAGCCATTGGATCGTTCACTCAGTCATTAGATATGGTATCTCGGATGCCAAACTATCCGAGTATACTTGTGAACGATTCAAATAGGTTAGCTAAAAGCTGTCAAAAAAAAAAAACAGAACAAAACTCATACCAAAATGAGCTGTTCTATACATTTCTTCTAAGATAACTAGTTATTCCATTTTTTGGGATAACTCAATATAGGTTTCATGAGAACAGCTGTTTTTTTTATCAGATGTGCTTTTGCACGCATTACAACAAGAGAACGGTCTTCCAGATTGCTCAGAATAAATGAGTGAACGCCCGCATTAGCAATTGACTTTTTTGGCAAATGGGGGCATTCAGATTTAATTGCGATAGCATATCTAATAATAATGACGAATTCCTTACAACCATTTTAAAGCACTTTCCTCCATTTTTTCGTTGAAAGAAATTTGAAAAAAAAAAACGTTTTTTTTTTTTTTTGTAAATGTGTAGGTGGTAATTGATAGCTGCAATTTTAAGGAAACAACAATTTGTATTGCGGTAAAATTAAAAGTTTTAATTTGACGTAAGAGAAATGTTAGAATTTTTTTGGATGAATATTTTATTTTTAATTGACAGACGTTATTATTTTCGATTAATTGAACAGAGGGTTTTAGTAGGTGAACCATCCGGATAATTGACTAACAAAATAGTCGGCTTCCGGAAAATACCTTAAAACATTTTATGGTCTTTTTTCCAAAATGTTATTTGGAAATTAGGTCAGAATGTACAAATATAAATCTAGCACCAGAGGAGTATCTTGTACCAATTGATTTCGAAAATAGACGATAGATGTCGATTTGGGCTTGCATCGGAAGCAGAAGAATCCATCTACAGAATGTCCTACAGCAAGTTGAACTACAACCTTAACAAAAATAACTACTTCCGAGATGACGTAACAACGGAGCAAATATCTATGATATTTAGACTGAGAGGAGAACTTCTCAATCTTAATTTCATTCCACATCGTGAAGAGTTGCCTTTGGTGTGTGAATTGTGCAATATGGGTGAAAGAGAAAACATTTTTCATTTTACGGGTAGATGTCCTGTGCTAAGAGAAACAAGAAGACATGTCTTTGGAAGTGATGTCTTATCAGAAGACCTTATAACACATTAGGGATGTTCACGAGCCGCTGTATCTGGTCTTGTATCATTTACTACGTTTATATGGAGGATTGAATCGGTATTGAATCAGGATTTAGGTCTTTGTATACTTGAATCGGATTAAAATAGGATTACTCGATCAAATCCCACTAGAAGAGCTGAATCGAATTGAAAATGTATTTATATACCTGAATCGAGGAATTGAAGAATCGAATTCACATCTGATTCTAGGTGTGTGTGTGCACCAATAGTGTTTTTTGTATTCAGTGGGTTTCCGTTTTCTTTGTATTTTTTTCTGTTGCATGTTTTTTGTTGTTTATTCTGTAAGCTCAAATTGTCACTTCGATTCCATTTTAATTCAATCTTCCGATCCCACGAGGCCATATAACTGAATCGAAATCTTAATTCGATTCGATTCGATTCCTCAATTCACGCATATAAACAGGGTATTTGTAAAATTGTAAAAATGTAGCTTTTTTGCACTACAAAACAAAATATACTAAATGTCAAAGTCTTACACTTTTACACTTTCACAATACCCGAACAGAAAAATACAAGGGTGTAAGATTTTTTTAACGCAAACTAAGCCTTCTTCAGAACAATTGTGAAACAGATTTTGACATTTGCTTCAGTGTTGCTACAGATTAGTAAAGGTGTGTTCACAGTCTGTTGTAAAAAAATAAAATTTTACAATTTTACAAGAATTGTTACATCATATCGTGAATATCCCTCTTATACTAATGAAGTTTATGTTCCCTTATTATACAAATATTGTAAATTAGCATTAGATTATAGGAACAGGATTATAACTGAAAATTTTTAATGATTGTTAAACGACAAATGTATGTATTTTGTTGCCAAACAGGCAGATGGCAAATAGCCATGCTTTATGGTTGTTAAATTTATATGGGAACATTGAAATTTATATTTTCAAGAAATAAATCTTAATCTGAATCTTAACAACTCTCTGACTTAATTTCCATTCTGCTTACCGGCTGTTTTTCCACACCTATCTGGCATAATTTCCAATATTTCTGGCTTATATTCCAAATAAAATTCTGCTCTTTTTTCCAATTTTGAGCCAGAAAAAAATTCTGGCATTTTTCCAAAACAAAATTCTGGCGCAATTTTTTCAGACGTAATTTCCGGGAGCCAAGCACTCAAGTGAAATTATTAGTCAAACTTAAAATTGTGAAAAATGTTTCGCAACAAAAAAAATCCATTATTCTTAGATTTGTCCTACTCACCCGTATAATCGAAATAATGTTAAAATACATACATGTACATGTAATCGTTGACACTTTGAACACATAAGGTAAGTTACTAGACCATATTCAGGGCTGGCAAGAAACCGCAAACTTAATGTTTATGATGGTTATTAAACAACGCAAAAAATGGGCTTGACTTCTTTGTCAGGTGTGAAGACATATGAGTATTATTTGCCTTAAAATGTCTCTCAAATAATTACATTTTATTGAATGAAGTCGTACGTGTATTGTTTGCGAAATGGAGGCTTTAGTTAAATATAAGGAGAAAGGAGTTATGGGGGTATTGGTTATGATTTGTTTTAAGGTATCAGATAAAGTATCTTTGACTCAGGGGTATCTTAACGATTTCATAACTTAAACACGAAAACCAGAAGCTCTACATACATAAATATTACATTGCCTAAAAGAAACACACGCGGGTTACGCTGCTCGGTGAAGCCAACTGGAAAATGGGATTTTTTTATATCAATTCATCATTTTTGTTTTTTTTTTTCTAGTTTTGTTAATTTTGTTTTCGAAATACCTACATATACATATATTATTAATTCTTTTTCTTTTCTTTTTAGGTACTACTCAATTATAGCTCCAAACACGATTCGCCCAAATTCACAGTACCATGTTGCTGTAACCGTTCACAAAAGCAACGAACCAGCTACCATTAAAATTGGTATTTTGAGCTCAAAATTTACAGACTTCAAAACTGTTGAAGTGCGACCATATTCTTCAGAGTTAGTTCACTTTGAGGTAAGTAGTAATGGGAGTACAGGGTGGTCTAAGAATCTCACCCGATTTTGTTTGTTACAAAGTGGAACAAAATCTATAAAATATCAAAAAATAAATGTGGACAAGAATTTTATTTAAAAATTAGGAAATTATGTCATATAGGATATGTGAGTGCTCTTGGATCACCATGTATATTTTACTTTATGTACAAAAATATAAAAGCCCAACTACCATACGCTTAAGATATGAAGCTTCAGGATAGCTTTTTACCACATGAGAGCGACCGACCGACGATTGTACTCCAAATTTTCTTAGTTTTTCACAGAAGAGAGCGGTCGTGAGTGAGTATAATATTTCCCCATGCTGCGAATTTTAGTCCAAGAAATTTCTTTGAACAAGATTATCAAGACTGTCAAATGAAGGAAAATATAAAACAAAATAATACATAAGCTGTCAGTTGCCATATGTGTATCGTTACAAAAGTTGAATATAATAGTATTTATAGTCTGGTCTGGCTTATTCGTGCCATAAATTAAAATTGTGATATCAAATTGGTTATTTTAGGAAATAATTTCATGTAAACCCTTAAAAAACATTTTCAAAAATACACGTTTAAAAATGGCTAGAATTTTTTTAAGACCTAGGATCTTTTAAATGCAACCTGAATTGCACGGCACTAGTTTGGCACAGTGGATTTGAGAACCAGGTATTGACTGTCTCATTTTAATCCATGCGCGACATCCAATTACAATTGGAGGTATAGAAAAGAGTGCGCCTAGCGTGGGGATTGAACCCACAAGTCCTATTTAGCAATCAAGCACTTTATCCACTGCCACCCACTTTGAAGTAAGTAGTAATGGAATTGTTGTTGAAAGCTTTACCGTACTTTTGTAAAACTTTGTTGCTCTCTGAGAGTTTTTTACCCCCAGTCTTGGAAAAATGACAGTCTTTTGTGCACAAAGTACGGAACACACTTATGCACCCCATACACCATTCAATTTAGTTGCCAAATTTTTGTCTAGTTGATCAACTCAAATTATGTGTGAACTTTTCATTTGATGAATCTGACGGTTGACGTTTTAAGTTGGAAGAAAATCAAACGATTTTGATAATGAAATTAATGTAAAAATCTTTTAACTCAGTTGTGCTGGATGTATGGAATCATTTGCCTATAACTGTCAAACAATAGGCATTTTAACTCAATGCCAAATTTACAAGGCTTTCGATATGTAGTTCAACCCCACTTCAAACTAAACTTGTCTACCAAATATAGAACTACTATAGATTTTAAAGTTAAGCTCATAATTATAAATAATGTAACAAACTCGATTCAATAAAAAATAAGGTTTTTGACAGTCGAACAGAAGTCTTTCAACAAAGTTTATACAGTATGTAACCAAGCTTAAATTTATTTGACTATGTGACGACTAAGTTGATAACTAAATTAAATCGAGTATAGGGTAGTTTATTTTAAGGTTTAAATAATAAAACGTGCTTCGCAATTGCCTAAATAAGATACATCTATAAAAATACATTCACGTTCCACATGACATCCGCACTTTAACGAATTAATTCCTCCCTGGATACTATTTAACCTCAAAACCGGAAGAAATTATCACTCACGACAAATAAAAAAGGCATGTGAACGAAATGTCAAAATGGACGAATATTCGTTGTTTCGTTAGTTAAGAATAATAGTTCTTTATACGAGCATAAACTAACGAGCGAATACACACAATCTATATTAAATTACAATAATGTACCTCAGCTGTGGTTCGTTAAGTTTCGTTCAATGAAGAAAAGTTTGCAAGATCGGACTCATTAGCCCTTCGCCTAAGTAAAAAACAAAAAGGGGTTAAATACGGATGATACGGATAAAAATCTATAGGATATAATATATTTTATACTTTACACAGCTGTTTTGAAGCAGACTGTTTAATTTAAAATATTTTGGTGTAATATTTGTGCACCTACTACTTTCCCCAAAAGTTGTCACCATATCGGAAGTAGATATTCACCCTTATTGCGATAGTCGTTTCACTTCATCGACAATTGTCGTTTTTGTTGTCGTGTCGCTTTTAAATAGGTATTGCGTAACTTAAACGACTGCCTCCTCGTCGCTCTTAGATTCCACATGAAATCCACTACAACAACTGATATTTTGACAAATAAATTTTAATTACACTTAAAATCAGTGGACAGATAAAACTGAAAGTTTGAAGTTTTTTCCTAAGTAGAAAATTGCATCAATTCGAAATTAAATTAAGAACGGTTTGGTCGTTGTTTTGGTTCCATAAAATTTGTTCTTAACCATTTTGTGAAAATTTGTTTACCACAATACAAATGTTTGAAAAAATGTACAAAATGTAGGTACGTGTGGCTAGCTATTTCTCATGGAGCAGCAGTGACAATGATGAGCACGGGGAAGAAGGGAGTAAAAAAGATTTAGTTGTGCAGAGGCGATGGATTCGATCCAAAACAAATCTAATGGATTTGTCTGATTAGTAATTCTTATGCTCACAAAATGTGTATACTGACATATAAAAAGAAATTAAAGTTATTTTTTTCATTTCGTGTTGGTGGTCCAATACAAATAATATCCTTAGCCAAGGACTCCCACTCCAAGTTTGTTTGTTGACTTCTGTCGACACATCCTCTAAAATTTTTGTTTAGGTTTTTATTTGCTTCCATGAGCTCAACATGTTTTTTATTTCTCTTTTTTACCCTAAGAAACTTTTTTGTTACCTATAATTAATAAAACAAACGAAAAAAAAATTACATTGTGCCACTATTTTTGGCTCTGTCGTTTGCAATTTTGTGAACGACTAAATTTGGCATTTTAACAGGCGTCTTTGATTTAAAAACGACTAACGCAATACGAAATTACCACAAACGTCACTAAATGAATACATTCCACATGAACAAAAACGCCAGTTGGCGTTCAACGCCATACGCAATGACAAATTCTTGTGCCGTGTTTTGGTATGGCGTTGAACGTCTATCGCAATATAAGGGTGATTATTTCGAAAATGGGGCCAACTGTCAATTCTATATTGACGTTCATGAAGAAATAACATACGAAATAAACGTCAACCAGGCATGGACACGAACCGCTATATTTCTAAATAACGCGGAATAATTCGTTCGTTGAGCCTTGAAATCACACTGTGGTCGCACTAAAGCGTTTTCTTTTTTTTTTAAACCTGAACTCACACTGGTGAGCAAATTCTGTGTTTTTTGAGACTTGGGGTCGCTCTGAACTCACCCTGGTGTAAATATATGTTGGTTTTCAGCTTGGGCGAGTTGAGATAAACAAATAAACTGTCAAAGTCACATGACATTTGTAACACAGATAAGCGATATTGAGAAAACATCGAAATCAAGAAGACTCATCATCGATTTTATTAATTATCGAATCAAAACATCGATGTTTTTAACGAATTCATGTAATTCCTTCCTTCCATTCAATTTTGGAACAAAACACAAAGGCTTATTATTCCTTAAGCGCGCCTAAGTCAATTGTTGGTGTTTACGGGAATTTATAAATAATTTTATATAAATAATAATAAATTAATTAATTAATAATAAATTAAATTAGAAATTTTTGTATTCACCACATTAAAATAATTATTGTGATTTAACCACATAATGAACTTTGATAAAACTTAAACTAGTATGTAGGTATATACATGGTGTTATCCTGTTTAAGGGAAAACGTGATATCTACATCGGATACCCGCATATTCTATGACAGCCAAGCAGCCCTCAAATCACTTGGCGCTGTTTCCATAAACTCCTTAACTGCCCGCAACTGTCGATCATCTGTCAGGGAGATGGCAGAACAGTTTAACATTCACCTGATTTGGGTGCCGGGACATAGTGATTTTTTGGGAAACTGCAAAGCCGACGAACTCGCCAAAAAAGGAACCAAAATACCTATTGTAGCGAAAATGGAAGAAATCGGTATGCCTATCGCTACAAGCAACTATTGTTGCATCAAAACTCCATAAAACAAATAAATTTTAGAGGGTCAAACATCACTACGTGCCTTGCTACCAGACAAATCTGGTCAGAATTAGACCCAAGACGCTCAAAAAGTTTACTCTCTTTGAGCAGAAAACATTTTAGCTCCGTAATAGTTGTTATAACTGGACACTGTTTCATTGGCGTTTTCTCCAATGACTTTTGCAGAAGCTGCATGGACGAGGGGGAAGAAGAGACTATCTCACATCTTCTTTGTTCATGTCCTGCTCTCTCCCAAGGAAGAAGATTACACCTGGGGGAATACTTTTTCGACGACACCAGTGATCTTAGGCATATTGAGATTCACCGAGCTCACCGCTTTATTCGAGGCTCCAACTGGTTTGATTAAAGAGTAAATTTCTCTTCATGTGGTATCACAATGGACCTGTCTAAGGTCTAAGTTTGTCAGTTGTTTTCCTGATGACCACTTCAACCTAACCTATGTATATACATATATGAAGTGTATAAAATGTATTTTTGTACATAAGTTTAAACTCCAATAAAACAAAAAAGGTTATTTGTTCTCGAACATACAACACGACAAGATTAATAAATATTATAACGTATTACGAAATTATATTCTGAGTTTTATTTCATTGAAAATTGGAAATTATTAAAATTTTAACTGGCAAAAAAAACAGTTGGTGTACGAGGCACCTTTGCAAACATGAGCTAATTTTCGATTTTTTTCGACATTAGTTTATATGCCTATTATAGTTGGGTTTTAAAGTTAACTTTGTTACAATAATTCTTTATTAAGTTCCCTTCAGTACTGAAAATGTTTTCTTAATCCAAAATAATACTGCAGGATCTCAGCCTTCATATGTGAGATATTCAAAAAAAAATTATAGAATAAGTTTTTAAATCCCGTCTTCTAAAATACAGTTTTTAATCCCGCATTTTAAAATACCGTTTAATCCTGCCTAGCCAGTTTTGCATTTTGATAAATTTTACGTACAAACTTTACGTACACCCATACTCAAACCCACCCCAAATCCTATATTGATCCAAGCCGAAGGGTTGCGCCGGTTATGCGCCGTCCTTTTAGCACTTTGTGTTGATTCCAAAAGCGGGAATTTAATAAACGGGATGGTAAAACATGGGATTTTAAGAAACGGGATTGTAAACAAGTGGGATTTTAAAAATCAGGATTATAAAAAGACGTATAAGAAACGGGATTTAAAAAGACGGGATTATAAAAAGCGGGATATCAAACCCTAAGAAATTATGTCAAATTTAAAAAAAATATTATTTATGAAGATTTGGCGGCCAGTTAGTTGTTCAGATTCAAGTGTCCCCAATAAGAGTAGGTATATGAATGGAAGCAAATTGATCATAAAGACTTTTTTCTAAGTTCAAAGTTTTGACAAATGTTCAATACAAAAATTCAGTTTTGCAACATGATGATAAGAGACGGGAAACTTAATGAAACTAATCCTTTCCAGAAATTAATCAAATACCTAAAAACATCCCATTTGTATTCCCAAATAAATTATTAAAATTTTCGGAAAACACTAATTTTACTTGCTAGGGGCTAAGGGCAAGTTTTGCATTTGGAAAAAATTGAACTCGAGATTTCAATCAAACTTGACATTACGATGATGGAGAACATAAGAAAAGTGGGTCTTGCAATTCTGTCTGTCTGTCTGTCTGTACAACGCTCTACAGCCTAAACGGCTAAAGCAATTTGCTTCAAAGATTTTAAGCGTTTTAGGTGATTGTCTAAAATAGATTTTTGGATTGTTTTTTAGGCCCAAAATATACGGTACCTGCCATACAATTTTGTCTACCATCTTAATTATCCTGAAATCGGCTCTAACGATCTTGATAAAAGAAAAACATGTGCACTACTATACGTATGGTCTACAATTTGGTTTAAATTTTTGTTTACATATTTTATTATTAACGCTACCTGCCATTTAAACATTTTTTTTTATTTTGGACTTTCTCATAAGCAGCCTAACGGATTTCGATCAAAATTTGTACGTAGGTCCTTTAAATTCTATATAATACTGGATACAAAAATTTTCGAAAAATATTTTATTGGATTTCTGAAAAAAAAATATTTTTTTTTGGAAAAATCAATATTTCGAAAATGGGTTTTTAATTTTATATTAGAAAATACGTAAAATTTTCATATATAAACATTTTTTTTTAGAAAAAAGCTAACGAAAGTAAAAAATACTAAAAACATATTGAGATGTTTCTACTAAAAATCTTGTGCTTAGGATGTGATCGAACATAAGAGCAAGTTCGTACATACGATCCAGTCGTACATTTTATTTTGTTTTGTTTTGAAAAGCATTCCACTATTTTATTTGGATAGTCATACCAGCTTTTTTGCATCTCTAATTATTTATATAATGACTAGCTGACCCGGCGAACTTCGTTCCGCCTTAGAGGCAATAAATAAGCACATTTTGGATTTCACGAGTATTAAGTTCAATTTTTTATTATGAAACAAAAAAAAATTAAGTACTTTAATGATTCTTTATTGGTCATATATCTTTGTCGTAGGTTGTACTCTTCAGTTAAGTACATTGTGATACAGGACGGGTCTTCCGACCCGTGAACATGCCACATATAATTGACCGTGGGAAAACATGGATATTCCAGATTCAAACCAAGAAATTTCAAGGATTGGCCTTGAGATTTGTTAATGGTCATGGCGAATCCAAGACGGATCAAAAATTGAAGTCTTTTAAACTCAAACGGCATATCGGTTGGGATCATCGGTATCTTCGGAGTGAGAACTTCCTCAACTTCGGATTTTCCTTCGAGTATCGTCGCGTAAATCACATTGTTCATCAATTTACTTAACACCAAACGTGTACCGTTGCACTGTTTTGATTGGTTTATGCTTCGAAGCATGATTACTACAGAGCCAACCTTTAGGCATAAATTGTGATGTGGTAAGGCACATCCAGGCACATCCAAGGAGTTTAAAAATTCAATTGGATAGTTGGCGGCTTCATCTTCATTTGTTGGATTTGAATGAATGCATTGTTTCAATCATTTCATTCTGAATTATTTAGCTTAGGTCATCTACATCTTTATTCTTAGCCGCTAAAATTGCTCGGTCACTCAACCATTCACCATGTTTGTAGTTAGTAATGGTGTTTGAGAATACTTTGTTGATAAGTTCGTCTTTCGATCTTGGAACTACTGACACTTTTTGGCGGAAATCATCAGACAGTAAAATCATTCCTCCTTCAAAAAATCTTAAGCCAATGCACAGTGGTCCCGCCATAGGTCATAAAGCTAAAATTTCAATGGTCAAATTTTGACATCATTTACTGTTACAACGTAAACAAATAACCGTTGTACCCACAGCAAAAAAAAATCGCAATAGCATAAGTGGAACATTTAATTTTGCGCACTCAAAGTGGGAGTTCACCATTGCCTCTCATTGGCGTTATCTTTCTACCTAAATTTCGATTGTTTTCAAAGTGCAGTTTCCCTCAGAATTCGATTGATTGTGATATTGTTGTGCCATGGATATTCAAATAGAAGGTATGTAAGACATTTGTAATCATATTGTGTTTACTTTGACCTTGTTATTGTCGGTTACCAGCACCTTTAAAGAGGGTCTTCCAATTTTTTAATTTTTTGTCGGTCTATCATATTCAATTAGACTTTTACTTAGGAAGAAATGAATCGCCAAAAATTAAACATATATTAAATATTCTCTTGTTTGCTTAATTTCAAAAAGCGTTACGTGTAGGTGCGCCAAGGTGCGCCTTCTATAGATCATTTATAGAACTATGTTATGTGAAAAGTTTAAAAAACTTCATTGATAGCACTAAGGTCGGCTGTCTTTTGATAGGCATTTTGGTAATTTTTTTTTTATTTTGCAGGGGCCACTATCAAGTGTTCTTTTCCTAGAATGCTTGTTTTTAACACGTAGGTATCTGCAACGAATAAAGAAAACGAGGTAGATAGATCTCGTGAAGTGTTTAGAATTCTAGTAGACTCTTTACGACGAACACTACAAATATTGAAACCGATTTCTTGAGAAATTTAATTTTTAATCTATGTAAGCGATTTGTTGCATATTGGAAGAAACTAGGGAGGTCAAAAGCTAAGCTGATTGCCAAATACAAAGACTAGTTAAATGAAATTGAAATTTGCGCACTGAAAGAGGATTACGTAAAAACGACGACGATAGAAGGGAGCATCTTGAATCTACAAGCAGGACGCATTACAACAAGGAGTTTGTAGAGTGCAGCAAGAGGAGCAAACGTCGAAGGATAGCAGTTTTATCTCAGGTAGACGATTCCGCTGTTTATGCTTTACTTAGTGCTTCCAATCCTTCCGACGACAATTCTTTTAAATTTAGTTTAGACGAAATCGTTTCTTTCATTACGGAAGCTAAGCTAAGTAAACATCAATATATTTTGTTAAAAGACTTGATTAATTAAAAAAAAACAAATGTTTTCCCGTCTTATCAAAAAGTGTTAGAAGCCAAAAAACTTTGCTATCCAACTGATATTCGCGTAACGGAATCGTGTGCTAAGATTAACTTGCAATCATTGTTAGATCATACATCAAGTCATATTGTCGAATCTGAAAAACCTGTTTTTGATAGTTTCCAAATCTGAAACCCAATATGTTTTGATTGGTAAATGGGGTTTCGATGGCAGCATAGGCCATAGTGAATTCAAGCAGACATTTTCGGATTCATCAATCGATGACTCAAGTTTATTTGTTACATCTTATGTACCTCTACAACTTATTTGTAAATCAAACACCTCTGACGAATCAATTATTTGGAAAAATCCACGCCTTTCCTCTACTAGGTGGTGCCGACCAATTCGTTTCCAATTTATTAAAGAATCAAAAGAAGTCTCTCTACAAGAGAAAACTTATTTCAAAACTAAAATAGATGAAATAGTACCTACTTTACTTTCTATCAATGGTCGACAAATCAAAGTATCACATATTTTACAATTAACTATGGTAGATGGTAAAGTTTGTTCTGCTCTTAGCGATTTATGCACATCTAGATGTTAGATTTATGGTGCAACACCAAAGGAGATGAATGACTTAAATAAGGAACCTGACTCTAGTAAATTTGAGTTTGGCTTATCTCCTCTTCATACATACATAAGATTTTTTGAATATTTTATTCACGTTTCCTATAGAATTAATTTCAAAAATAGCAAGCGCGTTCGGCCGAAGAAAAAGCCTCTCTAGGTCAGAGAAAAGAATTCATTCACCAGCTGTTTAGGAAAAAATTGGGATTGATTGTAGACAAACCGCGAAGTGGAGGAAGTGGCACATCGAATGATGGAAACTCTGCAAGAAAATTTTTCCATAATCCTGAAATTTCTGCAGAAATAACAAGCATAAGAAAAGATTTGATAGAAAGATGTAGTCACATTTTACAGTCTTTCATCAGGATATAAGATTAACCCACAAACATTTCAGAGTTATGCTTTTGATACGGCCAAAATGCTTATCGAAGCATATCCTTGGTTGAACTTGCCTGCATCAATTCATAAGGTCTTAATGCACGGATCAGAGGTGATTGAAAGTTCTCTATTGTCTATTGGTGAATTATCAGAATGGGCCTCCGAGTCTTGCAATAAATTAGTCAAACTTTTCAGGGTCGACAATACTAGAAAACATTCGCGAGAAGTAACTAGCATGGATCTTTTGAACAGGCTCCTTCTTAATTCAGACCCAGTTATTTCTTGTGTAAGAAAGTTACCGTGTAAGAAGAAGTCTGTATTAGGAAAGGATGTGTTAGATTTGTTATGTACTTAATTATTATTTTTTTAATTTTCAAAAATGTAAAAATTGTTAATTAAATATAATGTTTCTTTAGCATAAAAATAGCCCTGTTTTTGCGTATTTTGTTAAATAATCAATTATCTTTTAAGCTGAGTTATTCTGTTCAGAAATGAAATATGAAATATATACCATTTTTTTGTTTCCTACTCACCAACCTATTTTGTTAATGGATGAAGGTTTCTTTTGAGAATATTTACCTTTTCACTTAGATATTCAAAACAATCATATCTTAGGTAAAAACGTTATTCCTTAATTTTTCATTCCACCCGCAACCCCTATGACCGCCCTTCTTAGGAACCGGACCACTGTGCAATGCGTAGATCTTTCAATGTTCGGTAAACTGCTTCTAATGCACGTTGTCCCCATCGTCCCAGATGATGATTTTCGATGCTGATAAAACTCTAGCCATTGCCGAGTTTTTTTTGCAATATTACATGTTGTTTCTTCAATAGTTTGAAAATTTAACGGCAATTTTAATGCTGAATGAGCTCTATGGGATCCTTCTAACAATGTGGCTGCTATTCCAGAAGAAGCAACTGCAACCGTAATGTTGGATCTCGCACAAACAATGGCTAAAACTACTGACATTAGGAACGTCACCACCATTTCCATTATCAATGACCTTAATGTATAATAAACTTGCTTTTGCTGGGGATTCAACAGGGGTACATTCGTTTGAACTATTAAATCTAATTCATGTTGATCACATGCACGTTCGCGTTCCAATTCTCGTTTAAATGCTTCATTCATTTCATGATTTGGCGCTGGTATTCCTAACCTGACTAATAAACTACCGCACATGAGGTAACTCATATCTTCGATCAAGACATTTTAATAAACAATTTCTTTAAGAAGAAAACACTTTCCGCAACGAGAACTTGTCGGAGGACTTCGGAGCATATTTAGTTTGATCTGTCATAAATAAAACCATTAAAAGTACTTCATCGCATACAAATGACATGCGTTGAATTTTGTCGGAGAGAATTTCCGATCAGCCCATCGGAGAATTACCTCGAAGATATTTGTCTCCGATTCGTATGGCCTTTTCGATTGAACGTCCAGAACATCCCCTCAAAATGACAGTTGTTACTCTAAACAGAACAGAAAACGATTCTGGATTTCATTTCAGAATCGAAAACAGAATCACTAATACACTCACATAATTAAAACGTCAAAATCATCGGGTTGATTTGTTTTGTGTAACTTCGAAATCTTTATTGAATTTTAACTACTTTTCTGATAAAATAACATAAAAAGAAGCAAGTTAATTATTATTGATACAAAAAAATGTGTATCTAAATTGAAATCAAGTGTTTTGGAAATTCGTTTCAGCGGATGTGATTTTTTTTTAATTTAATTTTTACAAATACAGTGATACATACAATTCGGAATCAGTCAAATTGTTTCCGGGTGTTTTATTGGAGGAACGTGTTCCGGACGGCCAATCGAAAAGATCAGTAGTAAATCGGAGAGAATTCCGCTCTGACGGTTACCTCGATATGGCAGATTGGCTTCAACGATTGTCGTATCCCAATGGGTATCGTTTTTTAATAAATTGAGTTATTCACATGCAGTAGGATATGTTGGAAATACGAGTATTATACCATTAACAGCCCATAGTGTCTCAAATGACGTTATATTTACCACGCATATTTACCAGCATCAATCGCAAATAGAAGCATTCACTGATTATCACTGATTATTGATTTCTGATAAAAATTATAAGGGGTATTCACGATCTGGTGTACCAAGTCTTGTAAAATTTTATTTTTTTACAACAGACTGTGAACACACCTTTACTAATCTGTAAGAACACTGAAGCAAATGTCAAAATCTGTTTCACATTTGTTCTGAAGAAGGTTTAGTTTGTGTTAAAACAATAGGGGTATTCACGATCCGGTGTATCTAGTCTTGTATCATTGTAAAAGTGTAAAAGTGTAGAATTTGTTGGCACTATTGTAACAGAAAAATACAAGGGTGTAAGATTTTTTTAACACAAACTTAAGCCTTCTATAGAACAAATGTGAAACAGATTTTGACATTTGCTTCAGTGTTGCTACAGATTAGTAAAGGTGTGTTCACAGTCTGTTGTAAAAAAATAAAATTTTACAATTTTACAAGACTTGGTACACCAGATCGTGAATACCCCTAATCTTACACACTTGTATTTTTCTGTTACAATAGGGTTCGGGCATTGTAAAAGTGTAAGTGTGTAAGTGTAAGTGACTTTGACATTCAGTATATTTTGTTGTTGTAGTGCAAAAAAATGCTAAACTTTTACACTTTTGCAATGATACAAGACCAGATACATCGGATCGTGAATACCCCTATAATTATAAAATTTTCAGCCAAAAGTACGTTTAGCTGCCATTGGCGTTTTGATATTCCATGTCAGATGCCTTTTTGTTATATACCACGTTTTATAGTGACTTGTATTCTTTTTGACGTTTTATGTTACGTCACACGGGAACGCGGTCGAATGGGATAAAAGGTATACTGTGTCCTGGTTTTAAGCCGCCTCCCCACCAATTTTCAGCCAAATCGGTTCAGCCGTTCTTGAGTTATTAAAAGTGTAACTAACACGACTTTCATTTATATATATAGAGATATGTTTATATTCAAACCTATCTTTCTACCTGCATTATGCTTAAATATTTCTCTACATTAATATTAAATTGATTTAATTTCTAATCCAGATTCCGGATCTCAAGCCTGATCGCTATAGTCTAACATCTGAAGGCCTTCTTGGCATTACATTCACCAACGAAACGAAGCTCAATTTTGAATCTAGACAATTCACTGTCCTTATTCAGACTGACAAAGCTATTTACAAGCCCGGCGATATTGTTCATTTTAGAGTTTTGCTGCTGGACTCACATCTAAAGCCAGCTAGAAATTATGGAACAGTAAATCTTGAAATAAAAGTAAGACTATATTATAATTTGCATAGTATACAGATAATAGATAAACTAAATTTTTCCTAGGATGCAAGTGGAAACCTCATACGAACTTCCAGAAATGTAAGATTTACCAGCTCTGTGTTCACTGACGAACTCCAGCTGTCCACATTCCCCGTTTTGGGTGAGTGGTCAATAGATGTTGAAGTACATGGAGACCATCACAAGCAAACTTTTGAAATTGCCGAATACATTTTGCCCAAATTTGAAGTAGCAATCGATACTGCCAAGCATGCAATCTACAAAGATGGCAAGATCACTGCTACGATCCGGTCAAGGTTAATTTCATTCGATTTCATTTCAGATGATAAATATTATATAATGTATCAACTCATTGCTTCCATTCTAGATACGCCTTTGGAAAACCCATAAAAGGCGAAGCAACTATCTCAGTTTATCCAAAGTTCTTTGGATCGATTCAGCCGTTTGTATTCGATTTGATTACACGCAAAGTGGTGCCGATCGATGGGAAAGCTTATGTTGAATTTGACATAAAGGAAGAACTAAAATTCAAAGAGGACTTCGAACGGGACATTCTTCTGGAGGCTGTTGTGGAAGAAGAAACATCAGGTGCCAAACAGAATACAACAACTGTTGTGAACTTGTTTCGCGATCGGTATAGCATCGAAACAATTCGAATTCCGAAATATTACATTCCCGGAGTACCGTTTGAGGTTATGGTGAAAATTGTTCGAAATGATGGAAGTCAATTAAAGGATTTCAATACTGATATATCTGCATTTTTGACTAACTCATATGGAGGGAGTGAAATGTACAATAAGACGAATTACACCCTGGACGGAAATGGAGTTGTTAAGTTGAAATTTACAGTTCCCGAAGAGGATCACGATGCCTATCATTCAGTTATCGTGAGTATATCCCCATTATTGAATCCGTAAATTAAATAGAAACCCTTCTTATATATGAAGGTTACTTATATGGATGTTTCTATTGACGCTGGAAAAATACCGAGGAAGCACTTGAATAGTAAAAATTTCATTTTAGCTCAAATTATAACAGATCGGTAAGTTTTACTGTTTTTTTTTAAACAAACATTTCATTTTCTGAGAAACATTTTTTTTTGCCAGGCCAATGGTTAATCAGGAAGTGAATGTTGTAGTGAAGACCAACCAACCAATGCAGTATTTTGTGTATCAAATTGTCGGAAGAGGTGATATATTGATGTCACGTTCAGTGGACGTAAGTATTATTTAATTTGTTTTTTTATTTTCCAAAATTAATGGAAGATCTAAGCGTTTGGATCCTTGACAAAATATATAGTACCTACAGTCAACTTAACTTATTTTAACAACGCTGTTTTGAAAACATCGGTTGCCTACAAAAATTCGGACGAAAATCATTGAATAACTGTGAAGACTCCGGATAACTGAAATAAATCAAATGAAGGCTCCCGGAAATTACGCCAGAGGAAATTGCGCCAGAATTTTTTTTAGAAAAAGTGACAGAATTTTTTTCTGGCTTGAAATTGGAAAAAAGATCAGAATTTTTTGGAAAATAAACCAGAAATATTGGAAATTATGCTAGTTATGCCGGATTTACACAAGTGACAAATTGCCATGAATTCATGTCATTAAACTGGCAAAATAATAGTAAAATCAAATCAATGATTGATAATGGCAATCTGCCATTAAAGAATGAGCAAGTTCATTCATCCTCGCGGTGTGCCATAATTTTCAAAATGACATAATTGTGCATTTATATGACAGTCTTCACTGTAATTTTTTAATGACGAAAATAATGACAAATTTTCAAACCATTTAAACGATTTTGTGAGTAATGTCAATAAAATGGAAGAAATAATGGCAATTTGTCACTCGTGTTAGTCCGGCATTAAGTGTGGGAAAAGAGCCTGAAAGCAAAATGGAAATTAAGCCGGAAAATGTGTATATGCTGGCCTAATTTCCAAACAACGTTTTGGAAAAAATGACGAATGGAGAGGGTTGCGCGTCCGGTCGGTGCGGGGCTACATGAAACATTTGTGACATCTTTATTCAAAACATAAAATAGATTAGATAAAATGTATAAACAATAAATTTTAAAAAGCTAGAAAAAAAATTCGGGCTTGTGTAAAGTGTTTTTTGCAATTAGGTCAACGGCGTATAAAAGGCTCGGAACGTAAGGGGGGGCATGCTGCCCCCCTGCAACCAGCCTGCTTACCCCAATATTTTAAAAAGAAATCTTCAAATCCACACAAGCCCGAATTTTTTTCTGGCTTTTTTTCCATTTTTTCTAAATTTAGGAAAAAATATAAGAAAACTTTGGGTTTTTTCCTAGGAAAAGAGGCCAGAATTTTGTATGAAGAATTTTCTAAGTTTTTCCAAAAAAAAAATTCTGGCGTAATTTTCTGGAGCCCAAATGAAATATCACTAAATAATTTGTTCTTTAATTGAACACAACCATTTTATTTGACATTTCGCTTCGACTGGCCTGTCAACTTTGACAGAAAAATATTATTTCAGTTTTAGGGGTAAGTAAATAACGGTACCTGCTTTACAACCTTTTTTTTTATTTTCGACTTTCTCATTAACTCCTTCACGGATTCAGTTTGTTATATTCGAAAACGGGTCGGTTTCTAAATTTATATTGTCAAATCCTTATAATTGCCATACCAATATTTTGTTTTGTAAAAAAATTAAAGAATTTATGTTTATAAAAAATTAAGTAAAAACGACCTTAAAAATTATTTGTGCAGTTTTTACAAAGAATTTTGTGCTCACGATGTAATTGAACATAAGAGCAAGTACGTGCAATTATGTCATGTATTTTTTTTATGTGGTTTTCCATTAGTAAAGAATTTGATCCAGAATTTGATTATTTCCGGGAGAATGGAACGCGATTTGGAGTGATTTTTATATTGTTATGGTATTGGTTTATTAGTGTCTGTGAAACTGGTAGTTGTCAAACTAATAGCGAGTTTCATTTAAGAAAAGATCTGATCTTTCTGACAAAAGATTTCATCTTTTTGAATTTTGAGAGTTTCATTTCAACAAAAAGAGCAAATCTAGATCAGATCTCAACACAAAAGATCTCATCTTTGGTGGGTAGGCAGATTTGATCTGAATACACGCATACATGTAAAACGTTTTTTCTGTCAACCATCAAATGGACACTATTTTGTTATTAATTTATTGTGAAATTGTGCCAATCCCTGCTAAAAAATAAACTAAAAAATAAGCAAATAATGGACGAAGAAGTTAATAATTTAAATTTTATAAATTTAGTGGAGTTTTTTATTGCTTTGTATTCATCTTCCTTATCATCTGATGATGAAGATGTTTTTTTTTCAGAAATGTATGTGTCAGTCATTCAGCATTAGCCGCGTTCGGTGCAATGCCTATAGGCTAGCCAAGATAGCTTAGTAGCGGGTTTGTTTTCGAACGATCCAGGTAGCTTTCTCTGTTGAGTCAGTTGTATTGCATACAAATCTGAAGTTTTGAATCAGCTGTTCCTCAAATTAATAATAATTTTTGGGTAGCTTGAGATTTGTGTTTGACAACATATGTTCAGTTCATCAGCTGGTTTTTCCTTAGGCGTTACAACAACACAAAGCAATCCGGATTGCTTTAGGTATGCCAGCGAACGCGGCCAATACTACAATTAAATTTGGTCACAGAGTTTCATTTAAAAGATCAAATCTCCATTTTGAGAGGAGTTCTTTGAAAGTTAAATTAAACTCGCTATAAATGTCTCCAATTGTTCTAGTGTTAGTAGTGTTAGTAAAAAGAGGGGTAGGTCGAACGAAAAATACGGATCGGCAAATTTGATTAAAATCCTTTTTTTGAGAGATTTGTCTCAAAAGCTTGAATTCTTGTACCAATGGAAAACCAAATGGATTAGAGTAGTGTGAGTGAAAACAGTGAATTAGGTTTAGTACTCTTTGTTTGTTTGTTTGTACTTTAAAGACTTGCTTTTTTTTTAAAGGAAACCTTAAAGTCGTTGATGAATTCTACGATCTCGAAGATAAAATATTTCATTACAATGTACAAAATATTAAGTAAGTTATCTGATTATTTTCAGTTATCTGGAGTTCGATTAGAAGAAAACCATCTAAGTTAAATTTATTTTTGAAAAATTGCCGTTTCAGTTAAGCGGAGTTGAATGTATTTTAAAACAAATATCATGTTTCAAATCAAGGATTAAGCAAGAGCTGGGGTCCCATCCGACTTAAAGAAAAGTAAAATGTCAATTTTTAAAATTACATTATATCTACATATCTCGTGTGTTATGAAGTTATTAGCTTTATTTTCGAAACTTTAGCCTCTATAAAACTTTTATATTTGATATATTGGAGGTTCTATACAGGCATTCTCTTAATAAAGTTTCAATAAAACAGTAAAAAGTTATGGGTATGGATCTTCAATTTACTATAGTAGGTTTAAAAATTGAAGTCTTATGAAAGCAATAACAAGAATAAGCTTGGATTAAGCGTCCATAATGAAGAAGTTTACAAGGTAGCAGCCTTCAGCAGCAACACACTGTAGAAGCTTTTTAAAGCTTTCGGCCACTTGTTGGCTAATGGTAGTGTTCATTTTCTCAGTAATTGGGGCATTTTGGTTTTGTACGGTATGAAAAGATAATATTTAAAAACTACACGAAAAAATCGCCGAGGATTAAGCCCGCAAACGCAAAAGCCACCTTCGTAATCTCTCTTCAGAAAATCACGACGAGCAGGGAACTTTTCCTCAATTCACGGAAATTCGTGCTGTGTGCAGGGGCAGACTGGCAACCAAGGGGCCCTCAGGACTTTGATATAATGTGCCCGAATTAGTATTATTTTATCTGAGGGGTCTCCTGTCAGTTGTGGGACTCTCTACAGGCATACTTTGCACTCAAGTAATTCTATTTGTTTTGGGGCCTTTTAAAGATATTCTTGTGCCAACAAATTGCCTCCTTTTTATGAGAAAATTTTCCGATTTTAGAGGAGATAAATATTACCGCGGAGTAGGCGAGAATTCCTCACAAGAGTCTCAGTGGAAAATTTCCAAGTCAGCCTCTAGCCGTTCATCTTTCTATATTCAATAAATATTCAAAGAAATTGCTTTTGCAGGTCCCTAACACCAAATACCATGCTATATATAAAAAAAAAAAAAAAAAAAAAATATTCAATAAATATTCAAAGAAATTGCTTTTGCAGGTCCCTAACACCAAATACCATGCTATCAAATTCCTAGCAACATTTGCAATGGTTCCCAAAGCCAAACTCCTGGTCTATATGGTAGTTGATGGGGAATTAGTATACGACGAGCAAATTATTGAATTCGGGCATGATCTGGTGAATTTCGTTAAAATCGAAGCACCATACAAGGCACCCCCAGGACAAGATATCGACATCACCATAACCACAAAGCCCCATTCATACATTGGGTTGATGGCAGTTGACCAAAATGCTCTTAATATTAGAATGGGTATGCTAGTTTTATATTACTTCTCAATACAGTCCTTAATTCAATAGACTTTCTTCAAAGGCAACGACTTGAGTAGTGCTGTAGTTATGTCAGCGTTGGAAAAATATGACTTAACAACTGATATGAAGCCCACAATTGGATCACCTGGAAAGCAATCAGGAGTTATTACAATGTCAAATACACATTACGTTGTCGGATATGGTAAGGCTTCAGCTTCTTAGAAAAGTTCCGCTCATATTATTAATCGTCCTTCCTTGCAGATCCTCAAACAACAACGTCACCTACGGTCACAGTCAATGATGATGACAAAGAGTCTAACGTCAAAAAGACTGATATCGGGCCAGCACATAAGTTTGAAGTCAATACAAGGCCCCCACTTGCTGGACCTTATGCCTTCAGTCGAATTCCTAAGCCCTTCTGGAGCCGTCCACGAGTTCACGTTATGCAAGATGTCGCCGACACTTGGCTCTTCATGAACATATCCTCTGGGTGAGTAAAAAAAAACCTTTTGAACTGTCAGTCCCCTTCTTACTTTAATTGTCGTCTTAAAATTTATAGAAACGAAGGTCGAACTACAATTCATAAACGCCTCCCAAGCCAAATGCGTTCATGGGTTCTCACCGGATTCTCCCTGGATCCAGTTACCGGTTTGGGGCTATCAAATCCAAAAAGCAACCTACAGTCCTTTAGGGACTTTTACATCGCCACAGACCTACCCTATTCAGTGAGAAAGGGTGAAGTTCTATCTGTGCCTTTTACCGTCTTCAACAACATGGAGCGAGACTTGGATGTGGAAGTAACTCTTTACAATACAGCACAAGAATTTGACTTTCCACATTTGGAAAATAAAGTTGAACCCGCTCCAAGTAAGCCAAGTTCCTTTTTACCTACATATTTCGCAACTGATATCTGACTCTTTCCAGAAATCGAGCTTTACAACCGCAGATCGATCAAGGTATCAGCCAGGTCCGATCAGTCTTTGTCGTTTATTATACGGCCCAAGAAAGTCGGTCATGTGGTTATCAAAGCAGTTGCCAATACCCAACTCGCTGGAGACACTGTCGAACGAGCCCTTTTAGTTGAACCGGCTGGAGCCACAAAGCGCATTAATCGTGGCTTCTTATTGGACTTGAGCGCTAAGCCTAAAATAATGGAAAACATAACTATAGACATTCCCAGGAATTCAATTCCCGAATCGGCCATGATTGAAGTATCTGTTGTGGGTGATCTTGTTGGTAGTACTATCAAAAATGTTGAGAATCTTATTCAACTACCAGTTGGTTGTGGTGAACAAACTATGGTGAATTTTGTTCCCAACATTATGGTGCTAAGGTATTTACAGGTAAGTGCTCGGGAACTCCATTCCAAGACCTAATATTGATATTCAATGATATTTTTATTCAGAGAATCAGAAAATTATCGCCTGCAATCGAAAACAAGGCCAAGAAATTCCTGGAAGTTGGCTATCAACGAGAACTTTACTATCGCCACAAAAATGGAGCTTTTAGTGCTTTTGGAGTGAAAGAAAAGGACAGTAGCACATGGCTTACAGCCTATGTGGCCAAATCATTCCGACAAGCAAGTCCCTATACACAAATTGATGAATCTATCATCAAGTCAGGCTTGGAGTACTTGGCAAAAATCCAAATGGACGATGGAAGTTTTAAGGAGATGGGTGACGTGTTTGCACAATTGGACCAGCAGAACGTCAGCCTAACTGCATTTACTTTACTGGCTTTTATGGAGAATTCCGTATGATTTACACAAACTCTCATATAAAATCTGTCCTTCTAATTTGGTTTATGATTTTTATAGGAAGCTTATCCAGAGTACAAGAATCATATCGCTAAAGGATTGGACTATATTGCCCGCGGTCTAGACTCAACAAAGGATACTCATGCTCTGGCAATTGGAGCGTATGTCCTTGCCATTGCCAAGCACGGAGCCAAGGGTTCGTTTATTCAGCTATTGGATAGCATGTCGAATGTTGAAGACGGCAAGAAATGGTGGAACAAAACTACACCAGAGGGTGACAAGAAATCGCCTTGGTACAATCGGACGCGATCGATAAACATTGAGATCACATCTTACGCCGCAATGGCTTTGCTAGAAAGTAACCTCATTGCAGATGCCCTGCCAATTCTCAAATGGTTAGTCGATCAGCGAAATATGTTTGGGGGATTTGCATCTTCTATGGACACAGTTGTTGGCCTCGAGACATTGATTAAATTCTCAGAGAGAACCTCAAGTCAAGGTACGAACGTTCAGGTTGTTTTCAATTATGGCCAAGGTGCTGAGACATCATTGAATGTAAATGCCGATAATGCAATTGTCTTGCAATCCTACCAACTTCCTGCAACCGTGAAGAACTTAACCATCTCAGCAACTGGCCGGGGAGCAGCGCTAGCTCAAGTCTCATATAGATACAACACTAACGTGACCGGAGCATGGCCAAGGTTTATTTTGGATCCACAAGTGAATCGAATTTCGCACGCAGATTATCTGCATCTGTCCATTTGCACAAGGTTTGTTGGAAAAAATTTAGTTTATAACAAAAAGTAATGCGGTTTTTTCCTGGTAGTTTTATTCCCGTTGAAGGAGGTGCTGAACGATCGAATATGGCGGTAATGGAAGTAAATCTACCAAGTGGATTCACAGTTGATTTGGATACTTTGCCATCATTGGAGGCTAATGAGAGAATAAGGGTTCGTAGATGGAGTTTACATATTTTGTTGGGGAAATATGAACTTCTCTTCTTATTTCTAGAAATCTGAAACTAAAAATCGAGATACAGTGGTGATTGTATATTTTGATTATTTGGACCATAGAGAAATCTGCCCAACATTGGACGCTTACAAGACCTACAAAGTGACGAGGCATTTCCCAGCTCCAGTCGTAATATACGACTACTATGATAATGGTAATATTTACAGGGTGGTGCATAAATTACGTTATGATTTATTTGATGATTTTATTTGACCTTGACATTTATTAAAATTTGGATTATGGTTTGGAAATATTTTCACATTAAGTTTAAGGATAATATCTCTCAAAAGTGCCCATTATTTGCATCTTGTCAACGGCCTTGGCTCCGATGAACGCATCGCTTCCCATAGATCAGCGAAATCAAGCATCGTTGCGCGTGGTCAGTACTTCGATGGGGGACCGTCGGAAACCAATCACGTGCTGTTGACATGTGTTTCTTCTGTTGTGTGTTCTTCCTCTATCTGTTGAATTAATATATGTAATGTTGAAAAGCCAATAGTCGCGTTGCGAGTGCTTCAGTATCTCTACTTCGTAGATTTATCTACGCAGTAGTATAATAATGTAATGTAAATGTAATGTATTTGATTCCACCTGACATGACGTGCTCTTTCCATAGCATTTACCATTATTTTTCCTAGAATTTTAGGTTTCTGGCCGTAAGCTATTGCATGCAATATCGTCTTTACCATAAGGACATACGAGGCCTCGTGCTCAGGGCCCCCATCATCAGGGGGTTCCGAAGAACAGACAGGGGGTCCCTTCATTTTCATCACCTCAAGATAAAAGTACCTTCAAATATCAAAGAAAAAAGAGGTTACGTGTGAGTTAATAATTGCAAGCTTGATGAACGTATCTGTATCTTCTGACCCTGGTACGTACTGTGATGACATTTTAACGGAAGAGTGCGTGACATTTGGATTCGAAAAAGGCCAACATTTTTTCCAAAAAAAATTCTGACCTCGGAAACTTTTAAAAGTTTTCCGGATTCAAGTGCTAACACAAAAACTAGAAACTTCACTAAAAATATTGTTTACTCGTAAATTGATGAATGGGGCGAGTCGTTAGAAAGAAAATAGGTTCCTTATTCCACTATATTTATTTACGCTCTTTTAGTATATTTGTTAAAAAATGCGAATAAAAACTTCGTTGGATTAGTAATTAACTTTCGGACCGTTCAATACAAGTAGTATTGGACGGTTTCAACTCTGATATTCATAAAATAAATGCTGGTGTGCCCCAGGGCTCCGTTCTGTCTCCGACTCTGTTTCTTATTTTCATTAATGATCTTTTGTCTGAAACTTATAATCCATTATACTGTTTTGCTGGCGACAACACCCTCAGCTTTTCATATTCGTTTTTAGATTTACACCCATGTCCTTCGGATGAGGAACTTGAACGGCAGCGTATGATAAGCTCATTAAATCTGATCTAGACAGCATTGTCTGATGGGGACTAAAAAGCCGCGTAGAATTTAATGCTTCAAAAACGCAATGCTGTCTTCTGTCGTTAAAGCGGGACCCTCCCCCAATGCCGTTGTCCATGAGCGGCGCTTGTATCGAGGAAACCGAACATCTTTCAGTTCTGGGTATGTGCATCACCGTTCACCTTTTATGGAATTACCACATATTCGACGTCTTCAAAAACGCTGCAAATTGTTTGGGTTTTCTGAGACGATGCAAGAAATATTTCTAATCTTCTGATCTGGCTGTAATCTATAAAGCCTATATTCGTCCAAAGCTTGAGTACAACTGTCACATCTGGGCAGGTGCTCCCATAACTCACTTAAGTCTTCTGGACAGAATCCAAAAAAAGAGCTTTAAAAATGATAGGTGATGAAACAATAACGGAAACAATTGCACCTCTCGAACACCGTCGGAATGGTTCATGCCTTTCATTATTCTATCGGTATTTTTATAGACAGTGTTCTAGTAAAATAGCCAGTTGCATTCCTCCCCTTAAACAATTCAACCGTAACACGCGCGTTTCTTGGAATGCTCATCAGTTTACCCTTGAGCGCAACTTCGGACGTACTGTCAAGTATAGAGATTCCTTCTTTAGCATCAAGCATTCAAGCATTTAAAACCAATGTGAATAGGTATCTTTTGTCTAATCACATCCTATTTTCCTAATCGCTCGCACCGTGTTTTAACATTATAAGGGTAGTCATAACCCCTTGAGTGCGCGCATATTAAACAAAAAATATATTCCATTGTTTTCCCAACGTTTCGTTAGTGCCCCTTAGTTCTTCAGGGGTATATATTATATTTATCCAATCTAATACAACAATAAGGGTATTCATGAAACGGCGGAAAACCATGATAAACCTCAGAAACCAGATAATTTCAAATAAATTATCTGGTTTTTGAGGTTTTCGGGTTTTCCGCCGTTGCATAAGTACCCTTAATATTTATTAAGTTTTTTACAATAATATAAAATAACAGTAATTTTTATCTCTTTTATTTGATTATTACCAAATTACTATCTTAGCTTCCTTGTTCACCAGCAAAGAAATCTGTGTACTGCTATTGATGCCACTACTGGTACTGGACAAAATTTGAGTTCTATTGATGAGCATGAGAACAGTTGATATAATCTGTCCAACAAAAATAGTCAGTACAGGCCTTATGGTAGAGCTTTTTGAAATACACTGATGCCTGTTGATGAAATTCCCACTGAAAATAACCACTGAGTTACATACAAATTATTTTTGTAATCTTGTTAAAACCAGCGTATATTCCACCATGGCGTACCTACTGCCATGGGCGTATTTACCCTAGGGCTAAAAGGGCTACAGCCCGGGGCGGCAAGGCTTCTAGGGGCGGCGCAAGCCGCCCCCCACAATTGGGCCATTTATAATATTTTTTTGAAGCGATTAAACTTTCAAAACATACAAGCAAAAGGGCGCAAGCCGCCCCTAGCAATTGGCCGATTTATAATATTTTTTTGAAGCAATTAAACTTTCAAAGTATACAAGCAAAAGGGCGCAAGCCGCCCCTAGAAATTGGCCAATTTATAATATTTTTTTGAAGTGATTGAACTTTCAAAACATACAAGCAAAAGGGCGCAAGCCCTTTGATTTGCATGTTTAGTGCAAGGCAGAATGTGCACCTTCTAACAATGTTGCAGCTATTTCACATGAAACCAATGCAAGGGCTACTTTATTTTGCGATCTGATCTTTGCCAACAGCAAAGAAATTAGGACCGTTTTCCAGTGCCCCCAGGAGCATCACGTAAATTCAACCAAATTCCACCACAGCTTTCATCAAAGTATCGTATACGCAATTCTTTTTTGCAATTGATTTATATATATGTATATAGATTCAATCATTCCAAAACAAAAGAAATTACACATGACAAAAAAGGTTCTATTGAGCGTCGCCGACCCATCGCGGGAAAAACCCAAAAAAAGGATTTTTTATTGCAGGTCATAATCTGTCCCTCTATTTTTCCTCTCAGCTCACGTAGAATATTTTGAAAAGTTGTTTAATGATCTGTTGATTTACTTAAATAATTGATCCAATTAAAAAAAAAACTGAGCGGCAGCGCTTACAGAAAGAGAGCCTCAGAAAAAAAAATAAGGAAGAAAACCTTGTAAAACAGACCCATAAAATTGAAAATTTTTTTAATAAAAGTTCCTGTCATGTTGAGATCTCGGTAAGTACTTTATTGTAGCTAAATTATTTATTTGTTTATTTAAGCTTAATTCAAGTATGTTGCTTAAAATTCTTAAAACTAGATTAATAATAATAGTAATAATAGATTTGGGTGGAAAGTTGGGTCAGGAAATGAAGAGATAATTATTGGAGAGCATTTTTGAGGGCAATTTTTGAACTACTTAAATCAAAAATAGTTGGGTTGTTAGCACTTCTAAGAATTCTTGTAAGTGGTTCATATTGGCCGTACTCGGTTCGGTGAAGGGGTATCCAGAAGAGTCCAGACGCGATTGATTTGTGTTCTGCTTTATTTTGCGAAGCAAGTCTACGCAGTCGATACCTTCAGATAATAACTCGTGTAAAAATAGAAGGTCAGCATTATCTCGACGTACTATTAAGGTCTGTAAATTTATCAGTTTAAGACGGTTTTAAATGGGTCGTCCCATCCGAGGCCGCGCAAAGAAAATCTTATAAATCTGAATGGCTTCAATGCACTGGATGTGGGCATGATAATAAGGTTACCAGGCGGGAGAGTCATATTCAAGCAGAGGACGTACAAAAGAAACTTATACGGATTTTGTGACGTAGGGATTTGAGAATTCCTTGGACCAACGCTTTACGAATCCTAGAGTTGAGTTAGTCCTGTTAATAATAGAATCATAATGACCTTGAAAATTTAGCTAATTGTCACAAATAAGGGGGCGTTTTCGAGAATAAGTAATGACTTGACACTTACTGACGTTAAGTTGGAGAAAATTATGACGGCACCAGGTAAGGAAATTATTTAGGTCGGTTTGTAGTAGCTGGGCATCTGCTGAGCAAGTTATATGTTTAGAAATACGCATGTCATCAGCTTAAATATCCAGGTCAGGCTCTACCAGGCACTCATATCGTTTGTGAGAGAAAAACGAGAATGCTTTGATATTTTTGAAGAGATGGGAAAAAGCAAAACCTCTGAAAATTACAAAATGGACCAAAAAAGAATCGTCAAGAGGAAAAAACGACATGATGAGTGTCACGAAGGGGAGGTTCTTTTTTGTGGTCGTGAAAATTTCAAGATAAATACATTCATTCCTATTTGCGACCAATTATTGAGTGCGCTCAGAGAAGAAATTCATCCTATGAAGAAATAACAAATGGTTTTATTTTTTTATTTAAACTTGATGACATGAGTGAAGAAGAAATTCGAAAAAATGCAACCACTCTTCAGAAATTATACCCGGTTGATCTTGGGGAATATTTTCAAGAAGAGTGTGCCTTGCTTAAACATTTTCTGAAGCAAAACAACACTGAAAATATGAGTTTAAGGCAGCTTAACCTTCATATAAGAGAAAAAGAATTGAAGGAAGCATTTCCATATGTTGAGGTTGCTTTAAGAATATACCTGTGCACTGCAGTGACAAATTGTATTGCAGAAAGATCGTTTTCCGTATTGAAACGAATAAAAACCTATTTAAGGTCTCGCATTAGCGAAGAACGCCTTAATAGTTTAGCATTATTAAATATAGAAGCTGAACTTACACAAAATTTAGATAACGAATCTATTGTCAATGAATTTTGTAATCAATATACACACCGAAAAAAAATTTAAAAACATCAAATATTATGCATTTTTTGATTTTTTATTAGGTACATTATTTTCACTGTTCTAAAGGGCGGCAAAATTTATCAGCCCGGGGCGCCAAATTCCTAAATACGCCTCTGCCTACTGCACATCCAAAGTGTACACTGCCGCTTATGTCCTCACCACAGGCTCAACCCTCGTTGTATGCTTTATAATAAAATAAACACATTGAATCATAGTTACCACTGCTACGTTTGTGGTAATTTAGTATGCTTACTACTGCAACCCTGTAAGAGCTTTAAAGCAGTACGAATTTATTGGCATCTATTACATTCAGAGTGAGAGCCAAGCGTCCTATCTTCCCTGTACTGATTTTTTTGTTGGACAGAGTATAGTCACGAATTGATAGTTATTCACACATGCTTTATTTATCGTAGCTGAAGTTTGGACAGTAATTCGACTTTTAACGAATTCGATGCAATATGTTTGTTTTGATTTTAAGATGCCAAAATGACTTTTGCAATTTATTGCCTTCTATTGGAAAATCCCAGTCAAACCGTATCGTATCAACTTAACGAAACTCATTTTTTCAGAGGCATTAAGTGAGGAAAAGTTATCGCCTGAGTTACAGAACAGGGCACCTGGTCAGATAACACCCGAAGGTAGGCATATCGAGCTCTTTGCTGAGGTGAACAAACTGATTCAGCTGATTACGGGCCAACAAGAATACCTGACGTTGCAGGTTACTTCGCCAACACCCTACACTTGTTCCTTACCTCACAACCTGGTAAACAAACTATCGCCTTTAGGTACGTCGGACCATTGTGTGATATCGGTCAATTTCTCGTGCTCGAACTTCTCAGTTAAAAAAAAAAAACATTCCTAAGAAGAGCATAAGGCAATACGGTTAAGCCAACTGGGATGGTCTTAATAACTTCAGAATCTTTAACAGGTCACTATGCTTCCTCGATGGTGACGTTGACGCCAACGCTGGTGTGGAGGGAATTTCGTTTCCCACGGAGTATTTTATTCTCTCGAAATTTTTCCTGCGATCATGAATGCAATGAAATGACAGCAAAATTCCCTGGGAAAGCTTATTCCCGATATCAATAAATTCCGATGGAAGCTTTTGAGCATCATTATGGGAACGTTAATGATGCTTAAAAGTTTCCTTCGGAATTCGATTTGAAGCAATAATTCCAGGGAAATGTTTATTCACGATAACCCCCTTCTTATTCTTAAAGGGATGAAAGCTTTTATATCGAACAGAACAAAAGGCATAAGACCAAAAGATAACTCGTAATTCGATTTGAACGTAAAAAGGGTCCCAGGTTATAAAGGCAACCCCACTGAGGAAAACCGGAATAAGTTCAAACAATCTAGAAAGACCTGCGATAATCATACTTAACGAACCAAATTCTTACATGATCCAAAATTAAGGCACAAAATACAACAATTTCCCAAATTTAATAAACATTGTTGATAATTTGTAAACAAAAACGGGACGTGTCTTCTTTCTTACTCGTGCAGTTGTCAGAGTCCTTAGAGACCTTGACAAATCCTCTTGCCCGGATAGTATCTCTCCCATCGTTCTGAAGAGGTTTTCAAGTCTTAAATTCACAAAATAAATGCTGTTGTACCCCAGGGCTGTTCTGTTTCCGACTCTTTATTATGTTCATTAATCACGTCTTATCTGGAACTTCTAATTCACTAAATTATTTTCCTGACGACTTGCACGTACGTCCCTTTTTTCCAAGGTCATGGAAACACAGATCAATTATCAGCTGAAAAAGTATCTTGAAGAACGAAAGCTTCTAAGGACCGACAGTGTGGCTTTCGTAGTATAGTAACAGACCCACTGGTGATCTGGTGATATATCTCACCGAATAGTGGCACAAATCTTTAAATCGGTTTAGAGAAAGTAAGATTATTGCGCTTGATATTTCCAAAGCATTTGAGTTGGCACCAAGCTCTTATCTTTTTTTAATTCTGAAAAAAAAAATACGTATACAAAAAAATTATTCAATAATTAAATCATAACGTTATTTACAAAAGCGCCACCCTAGGCAAACTTATTATTTTTGGAAGTTACATTTCTGTCTTCGATTTTATATAAAACTGATGAGCTTACTCTTTCAAGTCCAGTTTGAGTTTTTTTTTATAGTTTCAAAACTTAAAAAAAATTATTTAATATCACCTTTTTCTTTTTTTCAGCCCGTAAAGCTCGAATGTTCTATCGTGCTCCGAAATCCACACTCTGCGACATATGTGACGGCAGCAACTGCGATAATTTCTGCGAGAAGGCTGAACAAAGACAGTCACGTCGATTGGATGATTCAAACGATGCCAGTAAGAAGGATGAATCAAGTAATGCCTACCAATGGCTGCCACAATCCATGTCCATGTGCAGTATTGTGATCGCTTTAATTATTTCAAGGATCTTGCAGTAGATTTTTCACAACATGCAAACCTTCATTCTCTTCTTACTAAAAAAAAAAACGAAAAAACATCAACAAAACATCCAAAAGCTTTAACCAATAACTGAAATCGTGATACTATTTTTTTTTTGTTTAAAATGTATTGTGTGTTTTTTTATTATTTTATTTTTATGTTCAATACAATAATTAATATTATGTACTAATATTTATTTTTTTTGAAAATACTTTCGAGTGATATTTTAATCAGCAGAGCAAGAAACGGTTAAAAATATTATTCAACCGTTATATTAGTTTTTTAAGTGAAAATGAAACAAAAAAATAAACTTAAGCACTAACTAAAACATTAATATTGTTTATGTTAAGATTATCATTAATTTCTAGAATTTTAAATATTTAAAAACTGTACGGCCGTACAATACAAGTATATTTAAGCTTTTCTTTTGGGCCGCTTACTCTCCATAAGACTAAGAATGGTTTTTCGCATTTCTTCAGTTTCGAGAAGTTCATTTTCATAACCTCGAATCGCCTCGTTCTTCTCTTGCAGTTGATTCTCCAAAAACGATATAACACTTTCGGATTTCTTCTTTGCTTCTTTTTGTTCCTCGAGTGACTTTTGTGTTTTGGCAAGTTCGCGATCTTTTTCTTCCAAATTACGGGTTTTGTCCTTGATGTCGTTTTCATAGGCTCCAATAGTTTTCTTAAGTTTTTCAATACGTTGGGTATGTTCCTTGGTTGTGGCTTGCAGACGTTCTAGCTCTTCAGTCTTTGTTTCGAATTCGGATTTTAGTTCGTTGTAGTCTTTTTGGAGAACTGAAATAAATGAGTGAGAATTTATTTAAAAAAACATTCAATGGAGAAATGATATTTGTTTTTTTTTTTTGTATGGGCAATAATAAGTGTGTTCCCGTACTTTGTGCACAAAAATGTGAAGACTGTCATTTTTCCAATAGTGGGGGTAATAATCACAAAAGTACGGGAACGATTTGAACAACAATTTTTGCCATTTTTTAAACGTCATCATAAAATTGTATTTTTGAAAATGTTTATTAAAGATTTACGTGAAATTATTTCTTAAAATAACCAATTTGATCTCACAAATTTCAATTTATTGCACTGATAAGCCCGACTAGACTATAAATTCCATTATTTTTAACTTTTGTAACGATACACTTGATAACTGACAGCTTATGTATTGTTTTTTTTTTTCTATTTTCCTTTATTTGACAGTCTTCATAATTTTGTCCAAAGAAATTTCTTGGACTAAGATTCGCAGCCTGGGGAAATATTTTACTCTCTCATGAGCGCTCTCTTCTGTGAAAAACTACGAAAATTTGGAACAGGATTTGACTGATTTTCGTAGATTTTCGCAGTTTTAAGGAGAACGAGAACGGACCTAATACAAGCCATTCAATCATTCATAACTCTAATTTAGGTTTTTAATCATTCAAACTTAAAATTTTAAAAATTTTCACACTCTTAATTATTGACCACGTTCAGAAAACGAAGTTGACATGAAAGCTTGTCAAGTTTCTGGTTTCTGATTGGCCAGTTTAATTTAAATTAATAAGGCTAGCTGAAAGTTGTCAAAAAACCAGAACGAAACTCATACCAAATAAAGTTTGCAGTCAGTTTGTTCTATGCATTTGTTCTCCGAAAGCTAGTTATTCCAACAAGTTTGGGATATTTCAATAAGAACCGCTCTGTTTTCATCAGATGTACGTTTGCACGTGTTACATCAACAGCAAGTACGAGTAATTCCAGATTCCTCATGGGTTTTTCGTTTGGTTTATATTTTGATCTATAAATTGATTTTTGTCGTAACGGATCGATTACGTTTTCAGATTGATTTTTATTTGCCATTGTATATGTAGTTGCATATTTGTGTCTTTGAACGAGCTAGCGTTATCAGTTGCCAAATATTGACTCGAATGTTGTTTTTAATTTCAAGTTTGTAAATCCGAAAATGAGCTGGACGAATAAATTAATTGACTTAAGACTGCTTCCATTTGAACTCAAAACTATTTTAATTCTTTCTTTCAACCGGAAGAAATTATTATCAAACAAGAACTTGTCAAACGGATGACTTTCAATTATGATGCATATTGGTGTTAGTAAAACAGGGGTAGATCTAAAATCAAAATATAAATCAATTTCTTTGGCCTATCGAAGGCAAAAATTGTCAAAATCAATTTTTGACAGATGTAAATCAAAAATAAATTAATTTTTGTTAATAAACGAAAAATTAGTATCCACTTAAGTTCCTGAATAAAAACCATCGGATAGATTAAATTTTTATGGGTTTGTTTTTGACATTTCTTATGGGATACAAAAGTACATATCAAAGTTTATAAGATAGCTTGAGATTTTTTTTGCAGCAGCTGTTTTGTCAACAGCTGGTAAAAAATTGGTGTGATTAAATATGTGTGTTCAATGAGTCTGTTTGAAACAGTTTGGAACACTTTAGAACAGGATTTTCTGCACTTGCTTTTTAGGTAGAACAGGTTAGAACAGTGGCCTGATTAGGGAATACGAAGCGAATCTTTTTAGGTGGCGAAAATGAGATTTGATATTACTGTTTTCGTTTTCGTTTTACATTCGCCCTATTTTCGGAATCGAAAGCGAATTTGATTTGACATTTCAATTTGTAGCGCGTGCATTTTCGATAGGGTTTCTTTGGCGGATTGGTTTATCGACACGGTCGAAAGTGATATTTTGTTGGATTTTTTTCATTTAAATAAATACAAATGTGAGTTAACTATTATTTTTTTGTATAAAAACAAACTAAAGAAATGAACAATCATTTTTTTGTAATAAACGTGTAGGCGCCGAAGACAGCAAGACACCAACCAGCAATAATTTTCTCCGCTCATCGAATTTATGAGGGAAAACGAAGGGATAGCCAAAGGACACAACATACAACGTTCTCTGCAATATGTCTAGCGCTTCGGACATTGAATTGCATATTGTGGGTTGCGCCATTCCAATGTTTGTATCCTGCCCAACCACTTTCTTGTATGATCCGTCTGCAAGGAATCTCAATGATGCAGCTAATTTTATAATTGGTGGTGTCCCATTGTTGTTCTGTGGTCTATATTTTTATTTTATTTCGTCAAGACAATTTTAAACGTTTCTTTGAAAGGCGAAACAATTTATCGAACCAAGTTTTTATAAAATAAAGCTAATTTAACAAATAATAAACACGTTAAGCAAAAACACTGACTCAAAGCAAGGAAGATCAAAAGGTGAAGAAGCACTTCTTAATAATTTTCTTCTCAAGTTTGAATTTTAAGATTCTTTTTCTTCCTCACGTTAAGCATTTATATAAATAACATTTGAGTCCATTTTTTATTTAAATAAATATTTTATTATAAAATTAATGCACCTCGCACTAAGCACAAATGATTTTGATTTAAATAATAAATATTCTCTGGCAATCAGTTGTCAATTATCTGGAAATCTTGGAAGTAGCATTTACGATTCGCTTCGAATTCGTCAATTGATCAAAACGAAGCGAGTCGAAAATGAGATATCGAATTGAAAGCGATTCGCTTCGTATTCCCTAATCAGCCCACAGATTTGTGAGAACTGTCAAAACCAATTGTTGTTGTTAAAAAAACATTACGGTGTTAGATTTATGGCCTTTTCGATTAGCCGTCAGGAACACGTTCCCCCAATAAAACAACAGGAAACAATTTGACTGATTCTGAATTGTATGTGAAATTTAAATTTTAAAAAAATCACATCGGCTAAAAAGAATTTCCAAAACACTTGATTTCAATTTAGATACACATTTTCTTGTATCAATAATAATTAACTTGCTTCTTCTTATGTTATTTTACCAGAAAAGTATTTTAAATTCAATAAACACAGAAATTACACACAAAAAATCAACCCGATAATTTTGACATTTTAATTGTGAGTGTATTAGTTATTATGTTTTCGATTCTGAAATGAAATCCAGAATCGTTTTCTGTTCTGTTCCCTTCAAGCAAGCGACTCCGTTTTAGATCCGATACCACTTCATAAATGAACCCAAAATCGGATCCAAAACGATTCCAAATCGGATCAAATTAGTATGGAAATTAGAATCACCAGGGAGCCATTATGTGAATGTATTGTGAGAGAGTTTTCTATTTCACCATACTCAGCGAGAACGGAACCTAAATGGAATCCAAAACGGATCCAAAAAAATGAACTAATCTAATAAGAAATAGGTACATATATGCTCTTTTACACATATTAAAAACTTCTTTGTTTATTTGATAATAATCCCGTTCTTCCATTTTAAAATATTATTTTATAAACTATTTATGTTTGTTATTATGTACTTTGGTTTTCCTTTAAGATAAACATTTGCTTGTTGCTTGCAAAATTGAAAAAAAAACAATAACTGTCTCTCCATGTGTCTTGATTTCTAGTCCATAAAAATACTCCCCACTCGAATATCGACTTTCTCTCTCTATTTCTTGGTCCATAAAAAAATAGTCTCGATTCTAGTTCTCCTTTTTACATGCGTACACAGAAAATGTGTTAATATGCGTGACACTTTTTTGGATTCCAAAGTGATTCCAAAGTGAACCGAGAAATTCGGGTACGTGTTTTTGCTTGAAGTGTTTAGAGTAACAGCTGTAATTTTGTGGGGATCAGAACAGTTCTGGACGGCCAATCCTAAAGGCCATTAGTTCATTAATCATTTTTCGTGTCGGAATCATCTCAATTTCATGAAATATATTTTTTTAATAAATTCAACTCCATTAAGAATGATTCTGCAAAAATAAACGAACTTGAATTGTAGGTAAACAACAATAATTTTTTTACAAAATTGTTCAGTAACGAAAAAGTTAGAACAGAATAGAACAGATTCGTGAGAAACTTCAGAACAATATAGAACAACTTAGAACAGTCAGTCATCTGACAGAGATTATAAAAAAAATTATTGCTCTTTACCTACAGTTCAAGTTCGTTTATTTTTGCAGAAATGCTCTTAAAAATAATCTGAAATGGAGTTGAATCTATTTAAACAAATATTTTTCATGAAATTGAGATGATTCCTATACGGAAAATGATTTATCAACTAAATCTTACACCGAAATGTTTTTTTTTAACAACAACAATTGGTTTTGACAGTTCTCACAAATCTGTTCTAACTTGTTCTACCTAAAAAGCAAGTGCAGAAAATCCTGTTATAAAGTGTTCCAAACAGACTCATTGAACACCAAACCAGAACAGTTTAAAACAGAAAATTTCTCATTGAACAGCAAAATCCTGTACTTTTCTGTTCTAATGTGTTCTAATCTGTTCCGAACAGCCTCATTGAACACACATAATCTTAATGTTAGCTTACCACTGTTGCCTTTGATGAAAAACAACGTTTTTTTGTAGCGCAAGTCTTAAAAGAAAAGACGTTATTTTCTTGAAAATAAGGCTGAACTTATTGCATTTTGTTTGTGCTATGATGAGATGTTTTACTGATTTGTTTGCTTTAAGATTTGGTGAGTTTAAAAAGTTGGTAATTAAAATAGGTGCCAAGCAAATAAATCAGGCGACCGAAAGGAAGGATTACTACCCTCGCTATAACCAAAAAACGATTAAACAGGGAGAAGCAAATATTATGGTGTCTAGAGATGTTTCTCCTGGTATGTTGGGGGTCCTACTTATATTTCGTATCAATAACATCTCAACTAAATACGGGTATAGGGATATTTTGGAAGATGTACCTAATGCAGGAAAACATGCCTGTACGTTGCAGCAGGATAACGATCCGAAACATACGGCGGTGGGTCTTGTATATAAAAGATTGGTTTAGAGAAACAGAATTCTTAATTGTTTCATGGTCAAGTCAATACTCAGATATCTATCTACCTGATTGAAAACTTGTGAAATGAGTTATCTGAGTATTTAAGAATTTTGGTATGAAATAATTGAACCACATCGTTTGGAAACTGTATATATTAAGGAAGTTATGTTGTTATGAGCCATATAATTATTTGCAAAATTGATTTGGAAAAAATAGAGTTATTGAATTTTGATTAAAACAAGGTGGATTTATGTGATCAGGGCCACTCAAGGGCTAGAAAGTCTATCTACATAGATATGTGCTTTGAAGACCAATCGATAGTAAATTTTTTTGGTAACTTTTCTAAGCACTCAACTCAATTTGGCCAAAAATGGACACGTTGAGTTGACCAAACTCCCATTTAAAAAAATCTTTGTTTTTTGGCAGGTGTTGCCTTTTGCGATTAATTGAATCCTACAAGAGTATTTCTTGTCTGTTCTGATTCGACAAAATATTATAGCTTCTCTCAATTACTCCTACTGTACGATACTGTGATTATATCAATAACAATTATAAGAATAATGTTGTTAAGTATGCCCGGGCTCAATATTTAAACAAAACTTGCTCACATACATTTAAAAGAATTTTATCAATTTTAATGTGCACTTACCAATCATTTCGGAAATTTTAACTTCTAAACGTTTTTCGTTGATTTTGAGGGCATCAGTTTGTTCACTTAATTTTTTCATTAGATTTGTAATGTTTGTTTTGAGATTATCCTTTTGAAAAGTGAGATCTTTACACTGTGTTTGCAATCTGTAAAAGAAATATATTTATTATCAAGAACGTGTTTTTTTTTATATAATATAATTCTATATACTACTGAAATTACTCAGCCAAGTAGAAGATTAACGGCTAATTTCTTGACAAAGTTCTAAAATCAATTTAAAACTCAATCTAGTAGCTCTCGGTTAGTTTTAAAAATATTTAGAACTCGGTTATTTCTTCACTTCAAATAACGTCGAACTAAAATCATTTTTGAGTTTTAAGAACTCCAGTTCTCGGTTTTAAAAACTAAGTTCTAAGGAATATTTTTCAGCTTTTTAGTCAGCCGGTGATTTATTTTGACAGAAAATTCTGATTTTTTTTTTGAATTATTGAAAAAAAAACGTAGAAGTGTTTCCAGTGTTTAATTGGTTTGTATGAAGCAGATTACATATATATATGTACGAGTATATATACACTGTCGCTCATCTAAAGAGGTTCAACTTTTTTTGTACCTAAAGCTAGTATCAGACGGTCCTTGTAATGTGTCATTGCCGTGACACTCTGACGTCACAACGAAATAGGTCATTGCCGTGACAAAGGTAATCGTGTCATGGCGATTAGCTACAATGACTATCACACGAATGACACATGTCTGTCATTGTTGTCCCAAAATACAATGAACGTCAGTGTGTCACGGTGATATTTGTATCTCGGCGTCAGGGCAATGACATGCAAAACAATGACTATCACACGACGTGACACTTTTAGGACAGACAACTACGTCATAGTGACGTCAGAGTGTCACGGCAATGACACATTACAAGGACCGTCTAATACTAGCTTTATCATCAGCAGTATTATCTAGGGGATTCCCTTCTCCTCTATCAATGCAAATATTGTGCAATAAAGCACACGACACAATAATTGTATGTAAATTTGCATCTGACGATTATTATAAATTTCGGTATAGATAAAAGGTGTTTGCATTTCCCGAATCACCGATCTCGTATAATTGAGTTTTTAAAAGTCGTTTGATCGTGGAATGAGCCTGTCCAACGAACAACGATATTCAACGATATTTTTAAATTGACAGATAAAATAGTTTGCACGTTGAGGGAGAAGCAACCTTTCCGATATATAAATAATTGGGATATTCACGATCCGATGCAACTGGTCTAGTATCATTGTAAAAATGCAAAATTGCAACTTTTTTTGCACCACAACAACAACTTACACTGACTAAAATTTGACAACACTTTTGCCTATTGCAACAGAAAAATACAATGGTGGAAAATTTGCCTGGGTCGTTGACAATTTGGCAGCTGTTATTTTCTGTCAGAAATGTATTTGTTCAAACTGATTTTGCATTTTTACTCCAGAGTTACAATAGAATAGAAAAGGTGAGTTCACGATTTACAGAAAAAAATTAAATTTCGCAATTTTACACCTTTTTGTTGCATCGGATCGTGAATACCCCTAATATAACATGCGCTGAACCTAACAACTCTCCCCCTAGCGATTGTATTTTGACTGGGTATTTACAATCAATAACAGCAATTGTTTGTGGAATCTGACCAATATTGTAAAAAGCAACTGCAGCTTCTCTGAGTTCCTCTGCATTTGTAGACATTTTGAGATATCTGTGAAAGTAGCACATTAAAGCTTTGCACACTTATGGTACCATACAACACAACACTGGTAAACGACACGACAAATGCATATTTCCACGTGCCATTAAACGCAGCAGTATAAGCAATTGTTTTTCTTCCAAAATATAACGCGCTCTGTACTTTAGCAGAATGATTAAAATTGAAATAGAAAAAAACAATAAATGCTGCTGTGTTCCTATCTTGGCTGTGGTTGCAGCAAATCTAGTTACAGATGATGAGCGTTGTTTTCGTCAAGCGAAATCGTCATCGATATCGTCCCAGTAATGGTAGCACGTTGGGACATATCATAAATGCACATTTCTTCTACATAATTTTCTTTCTCATTGTCCAGAAAAATCAAATCGGCGAAAACCAAAATCATTTTTAATCAAAATCAAAAAAAAATAAGAACTAATCTTATTTAATATATAAAAGAATACATACCAACATAACTGAAACATTTTTTTTTTTGCTTGAAAAAACAAAATTATAGTTAAACCGAGTTCTAACGAGATAGACTCCCAATGTTGAGGGTCCAGATACATCGAAGTTCTAACTAAAACAAAGTTCTAAATTTGAGTTGTAAGGCGCTAAAACTTGTTGAAGAAATGAGTTAGATCTCAATCAAGTTCTATTTTTTCGTTAAACTTAGTTTTAGGGGTAAGAACTTTCTCAAGCTGTTAGCATTATATTTAATTGCTCTTGCCTAATTATTGATTCAAAATAGCTTTTAACAGCCTTTAGTCCACAAAATTTGCGTTTCATCCCAGAAATCTCACTTGGACTCATAAGTTGGTTAGCGAGCGCCTTACATTCTACTTGGGTGAGTAACTTCAGTAGTATATAGAATTGTATTATATAAAAAAAAACACATTATTAACTATGTCTGGCCACGGACAAAATCTTCCAATTTTAATGATTAAAATTTTAACTTGTTGGATATAGTTCACATTGTTTTTTTGTCAAAAAATTCATGTAAGTTGAACTGAACTTAACAAAAATTGCGTATTGGTAAGGCGCTCACTAACCAACTGATGAGTCCAAATGAGATTGCTGGGACGAAACTCAAATTTTGTGGACTAAAGGCCGTTAAAAGATATTTTTAATCAATATATTCACTATCTATAGACTATTTGATAAAGGCTTCATATTTTATTTATAGCAATTTATTTTATTTTTTATAATTTATTGTTCAATTTTAGATTTAGTAATTCTCTTCCTTTTGCATCATTAGCTGAGTTAATTTTTTTTAAGGTTTGACGCTGCGGAAGAGGGCCGCGTGGTTATAGAAAATTTGAAGAAAATACTTCCGTTCCTGATGGAATATCAGCGAAGCTCTTCAAACACGGATGCGATGTTTAGTTTTTAGGGCGCAAATCATGAACTAAATATGCTCAATGATTGGACTAACCTATCGAATCATATCCCTGCTAAACGACACATATAAGATCATATCCTATACAACACTGTAAGAGCATCTTAAGTCATTTTGACACAATTTAATGGGCAAATATCAGTGTGCCTTTCAAAGCAACTGATCGACCAGACCAAATCTTCGAAAAAAATATCAAATTACAAGACGAGACCAACAATCTCTTCTTCGAATTCAAAGCAGCTTATGATAGCATTTATAATCTCTACATTTATGGTAATGGCGAATTACGGATTTGAAAACTAATCTAGTTGTGTCGGGTAATACTAGAAGGTGCACAGTGCAATGTACAATTGAGATATAGTCCTTCAGAACTATTCCAAGCATTTACAGGGTTCCGGAAAGGAGATGTGCTATTTTGTGACTTCTTCAACTGCTATTAACAAACAAACATGAATCTGCCCATCGCTTACTACAAAACGTCACTATAACAACAATTTAGTTAGTTAAAGAGTTTACCTACCTTGGAGTGATTATTAACACCACGAATGGCACCTAAGCGGAAGTCCGTCGCCGCATTACCCTAGCAAAGCGCCGCTACTGCGGTTTGGCAAAACAAATGGGTTCAAAACTCCTCTTGCGAAAAATTCTTATACTGTCAGTCTTTTTTGTTTTACGGGACCGAATGCTGGATAACAAGCAGTAAAAGAGAGCTGGGATTTTTGAAAGAAAAATTCTTCGAAGGACATTTTGTACTATGTGTGAGCAGGGCGAATGGAGGAGATGTGCAACGATGTTGATATACTCCAAAAATTCTAAATACGCCAACTACATTTGTTGGAATGGTCACCAACGGTCCAGCCACGAGTCTTCGAATTCCAGCCCCCATCTTCGTTAGAGACCGCAGGGACGGCCGAACCTTCGGCTTAGAGACCAAGATCTGGATATCTGGAAGCAACTGCCTGCCTGGGATATAGAGGAATATGGAGGAATGCTGGGTCTCAGGCGAGGACATTTAACGGTTCGGGAGCTCGTTAAGCAAGTAACTATTAATATTTAACTATACACCTGTAAGACCTATTTTAATGAAAGCTACGTCGGGCGACACTGGCTAGAAGGAATAGAAAGATAGGGAAGAACATCTTAGTAAGAATTGTCTAGTGTTGATAATAAGGTTTTTATTATATCAAGCCAAGAGTTGAATTAGAACCCACAGCTCTAAATAAGCAGTTAAGCACTACATCCACTATTGCGCAATTGTCCTTGAAAGGTAGTTTCTCTCATTATCAATATAACGAATTAAACCGCAGCAGGTGGAATAGTTTAACGAAAAAGTCTGAAGATTTAGCTATCCTTCAATTTTACGCAGACAAAGACAAGTCTTTGCTACCTGTAGCGGACACTGCCCAATACAACAGAAGGCATTTCTTCAAATACTCACAGTCGGAGTTGTTTGGAGTAGCAAAAAAAAAGGTAATAGCCTTTAATTTCCTTTGGAAATGCTGTGTTCTAGCCAACATCAGTATATAATTAATCATAAGCACATTAAAGATTTTCCGGAAGTGAAAATCAAAGCCTTGATCTCTTTTCTTAACGTGACGAAGTTACTCCAGGACGAACTTCGGCTACTTTTGTTCTGTGACCTTCAACGCGTTCCTAAGTCTAATAACAAGCGGACGGGGGTTTTGATAACTCGATCGGACTAGTTGTCACTTAACCACCAGTCAACTAACTGCCTGGTGAAACCACACGTTATGTGCCACAACCATCAGGCAAATCAAAACCTATTCAACCTATTTTGAGTTCAATCTCAATTGAACGACTCCCTGGGGATATATCCACAATCCCCCATATCAAAACTGGCTGCCATTTCTATACACCACAACTTAGAGCGGCGCGCACCAAACATTCATAGTTGGTTGTCTTTCATTTAAATTATTTATAGTCAAAAATCTTGAAACATTGAAAAACATAGCCCACCTTGTACACAAACGATACGTAAGCAAAATTATTGTCTTGAGAATTGTCAGAATTTAGTCAAGTCAATTGATTTATATAAACAGGGCCTATTGGCATGAAATCATTATGTAATTATTTTCAACTTACCTCTCTTGATTGATGTGTAATTTAAAATTCATTGTGTGATATTTCTCCAATTCGGCCTTTTGCAAACAAACTGTTTGTGATAAATGTGTTACCTAAAAATATATCAATAACATTAATTCTCCTTGATTTCTTGCTCTACTCTTTTTGCTTATGCATCACCTCAATGCTTGCATCCTGTAGCCTTTTATTCATGCAACTTTCAGAGCCTTTAAGGATATTCATTTTGTGATTGTATAGCTCAATCAACTGCGACGTTGCCACATTGTTTATCTAAAATTACTTTATCATTAGAATTATACAAAAATTATTTGTTTGTGTATAGAACCTGTGAGTTTGCATTTGCTTTGGATATAAGTTCAATCAAAGCATTTAGTCTCTCCTCCAAGTCCTTGCTAACCATTGCCTGATTAGTCTTGAGTATTGAATTCAAATTTGGCCATTGATCGTAAGGTGTTTTGGGGCTAACTGCAGTATTCAATTGAGCTATCACCTAAAACCAAAGAAAAAAAAAGAAAAAACAATGTTTTAAAAATTTAAACCAACAAAATAATTCGTCACCTTTGCAACTTCATTTCTTGGAAAATGTTCAAATTGAGAAATCTGAAAGATGGCATCACAAACAAGCTCACTACCTGATACCATTGCCTTGGCGAAGGCATATTGAAATTGTTTCATCTGCATTAGAGTACAGACTTTTTCGAAATAAGCTTTCTTTGCAATTTCTGCAAAGTTAATAAGCAAAAGCATAGACATTATGGATTTTTCCAATATCTCCCCAGCCAATGAGGAACAACTGAACATTTCTGGTCGCATTGTTAAGAGTGGTGCGAACATTTTATCAAAATACGATTCGGTTATTTTGGAGAGAATTAGTTTTTCTGTTTTTTGTTTGCCTAGGAGGGTTAAAGTGAGCTGGAGAATGGCTGTTGTATGATAACAATCGGTTTCGGATTTCTCTGAGATTGCTATGAGTTGAGAGATCAGTTGGACATCTTTGGCGATTTTGATTATTAGACTCTCTTTGGTGGCTGGAAATTAAAAATTATCAAAACATTATTAATTTTCTATTAGCTTAAATATATACATATACTTGTCAATAATGAAAGCAAATATTTCAATCATTCACAATAATAAAATCTTAAGGGTATATTTTCTTGCAGAAACTGAAACAATTTAAACTGTTATTGTACGAATTTACAAAATTAAAAAAAACAATATATATTTGCAAAATTATCAAAGGGTACGGTGCCCATCAAAATTCCGGCAGTACACCCTTTTTACTGGATCAAACGTAGGCAATTTTCGACCTCCTCTTCTGGACTTTCAGGACCAATAAAGTCAGAAACTTCAAACTGGCAGCATTTGCTAAGCTCACCAAATTTCAATTCATTAGCATTAGTGGTACCCGAGATATAAAACTGCAAAAATCGCAAACACCGTAACACTCACTCACTAATAGATCATCAAAATTATGGAGCACTTCACGACGTGAAATTTCGCACAATGGTAGGCCTTGAGATTTCGCATTCAGGGGGCGTGTTACTCGCCAACTCCATAACTGCCGTTCATATCTTATGGAGATGGCGCATCAATTCAATATTCAAATATGTTGGGTGACAGGGCACAGATATATTCCAGGGAATTATAAGGCTGATAAACTTCCTAAAAGTGGAACGACACTACTTTATTACCTGACAAGGCAACTATAGGTTTACCCATCGCTACACGTAAGTTAATGATGAAACAAGATGCTTTAGAAAGGACAAACCTAAGGTGGAAAAATGCAACCAACTGTCTGACGTCAAAACAGTTCTGGTCAAAACTTGATCTGAAACGCCCCAAGTGTTGGATATCCTTAATCAGATTGCACATCCGTAATTGGTGGCATAAACCGGACACTGCCTCATAGTCCGGCTTGGCGTTTACTCAAACGATTTTTGCAGAAGCTGCATGGACGAAGAAGAAGTAAAATCAAAGGCAAAATTTTAAAATTTGAGATATTTCATTCAGGGGCGTGGCACCCTCCGATTTTCTCAGAATTAATATTGAATATATTGAGAACACTCTAGTAAACCAACACAATTAAAGTCAGTAATCATTAAATAACAGATTTCTCTGATAATTTTGAGGTTCTTCCATATTACTCTACTTAAAATATTTGATATTGGACATTAATAAACTTACAACTTGGCGTACTTTTATATCTCACTACTTTTCACGGCTGACTTGTTACGCAAAGGTTTTTGGTATATAGAAGAACTTGGCCACTTTTTTAACATTTATGTTTTTGGTGTGATGTATTTATTTTGATAGTTCTATAGGAAATCAGCCTCCAGTTGTTTTCTTTAAAAATTAATAGCTTCACTTTAAATTGGATTTCCTTCGACTTAGGAAAATTCTTTCCCAACTACCAATCCCAATCGGTTCTTTAAAATAATATAGTAGACCTTGGACGGAGTCATGTAGTGAAATTCTAGAACTTCTTGTCTACGCTCATTTTTAAGGGTTCAATGTGAACAACGAGTTGGAAAACATATACTATTCTGAGCAACCAATACCTCCTGGGGCCTGTACCACAAAACTAGAAGTACTGTACGAGAGACACATTTTAACGAATTAAAAAAGTTTGTTTAACAATTTCCCATGTTCTGTACCACAAAGCTGCACGTGTAAATAAAATTTAACAAATCATTATTAAATAGTTAAAAAAAACTTAACGTACTAAATGAAAATTGTTAAGTGTTAATTTTTTTAAGCCTTTATACATACATTTCAATATTTTGTCTCATATAAAGACATTACACACTTGTTTGCTTTATTAACAAACCATTTTTACTTGCGAATAGGTACTTAAGACAAGTTATGTATTCGTAATTTTTTTTTCTAACAATCAAATATGACATTACGATCATAGAGAACACCAAATAAGTGGATCCCCTAATTCCGTCTGTCTGTCTGTCCTCAAGTCTGCAGCCTAAACGGTTCGTTGGATTTGTTTCAAACTTGGTACATATTGTTTTTTCGGTAATATGTCCACGCGTTTTTCTCATTTTTTTAAAGACGACAAATAACAGTAGCTTCCATACATTTTTTTTGGCCAAAAACAAAAATCTAATTTTTCTCAAAAACGGCTCCAACGATTTTTATACAAAAAAATCAGTTCATTAATGAAGGGAAAGGGTACCTTTTAATAATTTTTTTTTGGAACAAAAATTGTTATTTTTGGTACCTCTAGTACACATTTTTTTGGTTTTCGATTTTCTCGGAAACGGTTAATCTGATTTTTTTGAAATTTTTTACGCAGAAGCTCCTAGAAAGTTTAAACACTATTGTATACAAAAATTTTTCAAAAAAATGTTTTTTTGGAAATAATTTTTTTTTTGAAAATTCAAAATCTCGAAAATAGATTTTTTCGAAACTTCGTATTTAGTGATTTTTTGACATTATCTTGAATAGTTAAAAAAAAAAAACTATTTTTATAAAATAAAAAACAACGGTACCTCCCATAAAAATGTTAAAAAACCGTTACGTTTGTCTTTATTTATAGATAATGTTATTCGTGCCTTTTAATGCGTTATACACATCCGCATGTGTTACTATTTTTAGAAAATGCACGACTAGGACGCATGTACTTGTTCTTATGTTCGATCACATCGTAAAGATAAACATTTCTATTAAGAATCTAAATATATTTTTAAAGTCGTTTTTACAACATTTTTAAATTTTTAATAATAATTTTAAACATTTACTAATATAAACTTAAAAACAAAATTTTCAAAAAAAAATCACCCACACGTTTTCGAAATATTTAATTTTCAAAAACAAAACAAAAATATTTTGTTTTTTCGAAAATCCAAAAAAAAATAGATTTCGAAAAATTGGGTATGCAGTATTATTGATAATTCGAAGGACCTCCCATATAAAAAATTGATAGAAATCTATCGAGGAGTTTAGGAGAAAGTCGAAAATAAAAAAAATAGTTGTATGGCAGGTACCGTTAGTAACAAAATATGTATGTAAGAAAAATGTTGTCCAAAATGTAGAAATATACATATATGTATATATTTATATATATATATATTTTTTTTTAAACGTTTGGGCGCACTAAAGGGGTTTTGACTACCCTTAATATGAACAAGCACAGTGCGAGTGTTAGGAGATTAGGGAAGGATACAAGAGGAGATACTGATACACATTGGTTTTGAATTTCTGAATATCAAAATGGGAGGGGAAAATAGAGCCGGGTAAAGTATTCCACATTCGCGTTGTACGGCTAAAGAAAGAATCTCTGTACTTGACAGTACGTCCGAAGTTGGGCTCAAGGGTAAACTGATGAGCATTCCTAGAAGCGCGAGTATTACGGTTAAAACATTTAAGGGGAGAAATGCAACTGGCTATTTCGCTGGAACAGTGTTTATAAAAATAGCGATAAAATAATGACAGACATGTAACATTTCGACGGTGTTTTAGAGATGTAAATGTCTCTACTATATTTCTATCGCCTATCATTCTTAGAGCTCGATTCTGAATTCTATCTAAAAGAATCAAATGTGTTTTGGGAGCTCCTGCCCAAATGTGCGAGTTATACTCCAGCTTTGGACGAATGAAGGCCTTATAGATTACAGCCAGATCAGACGGGGAGAAGAATTTCTTGCACCTTCGAAGAAAGCCCAGACACTTTGCAGCATTTTTGGCGACATCAAATATATGGTCGTTCCACAAGAGGTGGTCTGTGATGCACATACCAAGAACTGAAAGCTGATCGGTTTCTTCAATGCAAGTGCCGCTCATGGATAGCGGCATGGGGGGTGGGTTCTGCTTTAACGATAGAAGACAGCACCGAGTTTTTGAAGCATTAAATTCTACGCGGTTTTTTATTCCCCATTGGATAATGCTGTCGAGATCAGAATTTAATGAGCTTATCATACGCTGCCGTTGCAGTTGCACATCCGAAGAACAAGGAGGCGCATCTGAAAACGAATATGAAAAACTGAGAGTACTATCGTCAGCAAAAGAATTTAGTGGATTAGAAGTTCCAGATAAGAGATCATTAATAAAAATGAGAAAAACGGTCGGAGACAGTACGGAGCCCTGGGGACGCACTTTTTTTTTAAATCTTTAAAGCCGTTTTTGAGATAATTCGATGGTAGAAAAAATTTAACGACAAGTACCGTTATTTTTAGGGCTAAGAAAAAACGGTTGAAAAATGTATTTGAGACAATCATCTTAGACGCTTAAGTACCAAATTTGACGAAAATCGCTTCAGCCGCTTAGGCTGTAGATCATCCTACAGACAGACAGACGGAATTGCGGGACCCACTTTGTTTGTGTTCTCTATCATCGTAATGTCAAGCTTGATTAAAATCTCGTGTTTGATTTTTTTCCAAATGCAAAACTTGCCATATAGTACCTAAGGTTTTCCAATGTGGTTTTTCAATGTGGAGTTGTCTCGCCACTTTTATTCTTGTTATGAATAGTCAGAAGTTCAATAATATGAAATCAGAAATTCAACAACTTATTGTGAAGAGGGACTACGCTTTCAGATGATGGACAACATTTAGATTGCCCCAACTATTTATGCAGTATAAAAACCTACAAAACAGAGTTAATATTGAAATTAAAAAGTCTATGGGCAAACATTAAATCTCTTGGTATCTCAGGGAAAGAGATGATTGTTGATAATGATTGCGATGTTGATGAACTCAATAAACAGTTTATAAGTTCTGCCACCAACATAGATACCTGCGCTATGGTAAACTTAATTTCTCAAAATAATAATACTCGTTCTCCCCTAGTTTTCAGTTTTAACAGAGTGTTTGAAGTGGATGTATACAAGGCAGTCTGTACTATTAAATCAGAAGCAATATGACTAGATACTATGAACCCTAAGTTTGTAAAAATAATTCCACCGTTTATATCCCCCCTTTTAACGCACATTTTTAATTCAATAATAACTAAATCCTGCTATCCAAAGTTTTGGAAGGCTTCTAAAATAATTCCGACTCCTAAAAAAACAACCTCTAAACAAAATGAGTACAGACCAATATCTATTCTGCAATTCATTTCAAAAGCATTTGAGAAACGTATTAGTCAGCAAATCACATCTTATTTAGATTCACATCAACTTATAATTACTTCGGAATCTGGTTTTAGATCAAAACATAGTTGTACAACAGCACTTCTTAAAAAATTTTTTTAAAAACGTTCGATACAGTTTCACACGAAAATCTTTTGAAAAAACTCATGAATTTTTTTCTTTTTTGACACTTCAGCCTTATCTTTGGTTGAACAATACTTAAGGCACAGATCTCAGGCGGTTTTTGCAAATTCAAAATTATCGACATTTCTTCCTAACCACACTGGTGTCCGCAAGGATCAATTCTGGGCCCAATTTTATTCACACTTTTCAACAACGACTTACCCTCAATACTCAAACACAGCAAAATTCATATTTACGCAGACTATGTGCAAATTTACTTGAGTTATAGAATTGGAATTGTAGAAGATGCAACGGTCAGAATTAATGAGGATCTAACACGTATAGGACAGTGGGCTAGAGACAATTCCTTGAAACTCAATTGGAACAAATGCCAGTCAATTGTGATAGGCAATTCTGTTCTTGATACAACTACCCTACCTACCATCGAGCTCAATGGAACAAGTTTGAACTATGTCAAAACAGTAAAAAAATTAGGAGTAATTTGTAATCAAACGCTTACATGGGAAAATCACCTCATAAGTACTATTGGTCGAGTATACGCTTCATTGCGTTTTCTTTACCTTTCTAGAAGTTTCCTCCCTACCTCAACTAAAATGATAATTGCCAAAACAGTTATTCTACCAATCCTATTCTACGGTAGTCCTATTTTCTGGAGTTTGGATAGCGCTAGCAAACGCAAACTTCAAGTAGCTTTTAATAACATTGTCCGCTTCATCTACGGATTTCGCCGTTTCGACCATGTTTCTGCTCAGGCAAATGCCGTTTTCAATATGCCTTTTGACAAGTATGTGGACTTTCTTACACTGACATATCTGTTTAACCTTATTCATACGAAAACTTTGAAATTTTTTTGAAAAGCTCATTTTTCCAATATTTCAAAGTAGTAAAATTCTCATTGTTCCAACATTTAAATATAGAGATTCCAAACGACACAGTTCTTTGAGCATGCTGTGAGCTTTGGAACTACTTGCCTGCCGCTCTGAGAGGACAATATAACTATTCAAATTTTAAAGGCTTAGAAATCTATACAATTGCTGAATGTTTTTCCACTTCTATTTCTGTTTCTTTTACCTCTAATCCATGAAAACATAATGTAAAATTATCTTTAATTTTAATTTTTAATTTAATTTAATTATTAATTTTTAAAATGTTTAATATTTAATAATTTAAATTTTTCTTTAAATCTTCTTATAAATATATAAAGAACAATCCAAATTATGTTTGTGCGCTATCTTCTTTTTTTCGCCTTAATCGATTTGAATGAAATTTTCAGGAGATCTTGGAACATGTTTGGAGAGTGTATTAAGAAATCTGTTTGCCGTCCGATGTCTAGAACCGGAGTTATGACCAAAAATGTCACTCACATGTTTGTTATTGCTTTATTAGTATAAATAATGTGTTTTATTTTGTAACCCTACACTTTCATTTCGGTTTCTCTTTGTTGCCGCGTGTATGCACACAACTACACCATTTGATTCCCATTGAATGGATTTTGATATTTCATTTTGTCGGTTGTCTAGAATGTTCCATGGATTTTTTGAACGACTTGAAGATGGAAAATTTCGCTTAATTGTGAAATTCATTATGATAGAAGACGTTTCACGTGCATTTTGTGTAAAGAAGTTTACGAGATATATATAAGATGACGCCGTGCTGCGATCAATGCCACGACCCGATAGATTGTGTTATACATTGACTAGGCTGTGCGCGATTTGACAGGTGTCACATTATAATTTTGTATTCAGAAAATGTGCTATTTTTCTTGCTGAAATTGGTTCGGGTTTTGCTTATTATTGCACTGATTCCGATCTAACCTTGGACGACCTACCTAATTAATCAGAATGTCCGTGATAATCAAACGGAAGAGGTTCGTGCACGGCTTCAAACTGCACAATCACCACCACAAATTCGACAAAAAGTTATTAAAGAAGAAAAGTGGTAAATGTAGACTTCAATCGCGCTGCTTTGGAGTACGATTCCGCAATCGCATTTACTTTCTCGATGCTCCAGGTGGGATATGGAAGACATTCGTCATTTAGTTGATTTTAGCAACAATTCGGACAAGATCTCTTTGGTTGCATGGTACATTCTATGGCATCTATGGAGGTAGTTGACCGAACAACGAAGGGCTTACGAGGTGATTCTAGATGATTTGGTGGGCTACGATATTGCTCTTCGGAGATTTTTGTTAAACGCTTCCATCTCAAAATCTACTACTCACGATAAATTTAATGTATGCCTAAAATCGTCGTCTTTGTGGCGGCATGTTAAAAAGTTAAGTTGAAATTTGCCAGGAACATGGGAGTCGCAATGCAGAACTACACATCTTCTGCTGAATTTTCCAGACAACTGCTGGCGCTCGGCAATTGCCAAATTCCTGTTGATTGATAAGTCTAGCAAAATTTTTGCGAGTTAACAACATGGAAGGAGAAACTCATCGCCATAGTAGAGTGTACCCGGCATTGCCAAAAATTATAAAAATCTTCATTGGATTTGGGAAGGTAAGGTCGTCACTGATGGTTTGAATTTTACTATTCAAAGTAAAATCGCTGGACAACTGCATTCGTACAAATCCGTTGACAGCATGACCGACGAGGTAGAATCTACTGACGCATATTTTATCGATTATAATCATGTTGCGGTTAAGCCAGCCATGATCATCTAGGGCAAATAAAAAGGACAGGAAATCCATTTCCCACGGCTTCCGATTATTCCAATTGACCTTCCAATCCAATTCAAGCGGATTCAGTTCCACGCCGCGCGATTGGCTTTTGCGATGACAATCAATAAATCGAAAGGCCAATCGTTGTAAGTCTGTGAAGTAAATCTTGAATCTTTCTGTTTTTCGAACGATCATCTGCACGTTGCCTGTTTGCGTGCTGGCAAAAGACGACTTTGCTGTTTGTTTTTTGCGACGGAAAACAAATCGAAACACATTATTTATGATATCACTCTCTACAGATTTGTATTCCATTCAAATAAATCACATTGAAATTTGACTCATCTGTGTTTTATTATAACTCTGCAGTTCATTTGAACGCGTTAAATTGTGGCGAGACGAAGTTCGCCTGGTCCGCTAGTTGTTTATATAAGGAGTTTAAACAGAGAATTAAACTCCTTATAATTTAATGATATTACCTACAATGTTTTGAGTATTATGTAATAAGACATATTGTTTTAAAATACTTTTGTTAAAATAAATAAATACAAATACAAATAGTAAACTCATAAATAGTGGGATCAAAGTATAAGCTTTTGCCGTTCATTTAGCTCTATTTGCGAGAATTAAATTCCCAACCACTTTAAGTGAGTAACTAAAACTAGAATCAAAAGTCTGTATTTTGACAAAGCAATGTGGTTTAAAGACTGAACTGATGGTCCTCTCCACAAATAAAAGGTCAAGAAACAGATTTTTTAGCATAAGAAGCGATCAGACTCAATCCAACCTATAGATCCCTTTTGACTCCAACTCTGTTTTTAATGATCATCTACCTACAATTTCTAATCGATTAAATTGTTTTGCAGTTGATAGTACATACTCTCAGCTTTTCATATTCGTTTCATGATTCACATCCTTGTTCTTCGGATGTGGAATTGGAAATGTAGCGTATTAAATTCTGATCTCGACAGCCACCGGGGAATAAAAAATCGTGTTGAATTTAATGCTTCAAAAGCTCAATGCTCTGTCGTGTCATCAGAGCGGGACCCTCCCCCAATTCCGTTATCTGTGAGCGGGACAGACAGCCACGTCACTCTAAATGCTCATATATACTTAAGGAAATAAAAGGAAAAGATAGGGATACAAGGTAATATCTTATGCCGATGATGTTGACATTGTTGTATCAGATAAGACCTAGAAGAAGTAAGAACGGCGATATCCAAACTTAAGTCGCACAAGGCCGCGGGTTCAGATGGCCTGTCAGCTGAACTGTTTAAGGCAGCGGGAGATGACTTGGTCAGGAACATACACCAACTCATTTTTAGAATCTGGTCGGAGGAAAGTATGCCCAATGAATGGAAGCTCGGCATAGTGTGCCCTATCCACAAAAAAGGAGATGCTCTGAACTGCGCCAACTACAGAGATATAAGTCTCCTCAACATCGCATACAAAATTATGTCGGCTATTTTGTGTATCCGCCTAGAATTTTTTACCAAGGACCTGATCGGATTTTATCCGTGTGGTTTTAGGCGACCAAAATCGACTAACGATCAGATATTCACACTCCGGCAGATCCTGGAAAAAACCCAACTTTAAAACCGCCTATGATAGCGTTGATAGAGACGAGTTATACAGAGCCTTGTCACATCTTGGCATCCCTGCCAAACTTGTTCGCTTGTGCAGAATGACAATGAGGAATCTCGCTGCTCCGTCAGAGTCGGTAAGAACTTCACCGACGACCTTGATGTCGAGAAAGAATTGAGACAGGGTGATGCGCTATCATGCAATCTCTTTAACATCGTGCTGGAAGCAATTATGCGCAACTCAAATGTCAACACCAGAGGCACAATTTTTCAAAAGTCTGTCCAACTCCTTGCTTATGCTGATGACATTGACATCATAGGCAGAACAAAGCGAGTTGTCATTGGAGCATTTGCAAGTATTGAAGCGGAAGCGGCGAAGATGGGTTTGACTGTTAACGAGACGAAACCTAAGTATATGCTGTTATCGAGGAGAGAAGTCCAGCACCATCGACTGGGACAAGACGTCACGATTGGCGGTTATAACTTCGAAGTAGTCAGAGACTTTGTTTACCTGGGATCCACTATTACATCGCACAACAATATCAGTGCGGAGATCAAACGAAGAATCACACTTGCAAATGGCTGTTTCTTCGGGCTTAGAAAGCATTTGAGTAGCCTCCATTGCAATCTTCTGTTGCAAAAAAAGCAATTGGGAATAAATAGGGCATATCCCCACAGATTACTCACTGGTTGTACACAGCGGTCATCAGACCGATATTTACTTATTGGGTAGCAGTATGGTGCACTGCATTGGGCAAAGTCACATTATTGTGACAAAATAAATAAGGACCAACGGTCAGTCACCTTATATATTAGTGGAGCACTCTGCTCTCCACCCTCGGGTACCCTAAACATACTTCTTAATCTTATGCCCCTCGATATTTTTAGCAAACAAGTGGCCGCGATTACAGCTTTCAATCTCAAAGCCTCCTCTCATTGGACTAGCAATTAGATAGGCCATTCTAATATTCTGAACACATTCGGATCAAAACTAATATAATCCGACTATACCACACACCAGTTAATCTTCGATAAGAACTTCCAAGTTAACACCCCACCAAGATCCATTTGGGAGGAAGAGAGGTTCTTAGAAAATGATTTAGCTCACCCTTTTATGGACGGCTAAAAACCGAAGAGGAAGTGGGTGGCGGTGTGTACTTAGACAGAATAAATCTTAGTCCCTTTTTCCATTTCCCTAACCACTGTAGCGTTTTATAAGCGGAAATTCTGGCGATTAAAGAAGTTGCATCCTGGCTGAGGGAAAACTTGATATCCTCATCGGATATCCGTTTCTTCTACGACAGTCAAGCAGCCCTAAAATCACTTGGCGCTGGCTATTTCCAAAAACTTTATAGCCGCCCGCAACAGTTTAACATTCACCTGATTTTGGTGCCGAGACATAAGGATATTTTACGAAACTGCAAAGCCCTTGAGAAATGGAACCCAAATACCAATTCTACCTAAAATGGAAGAAACCGGTATGCCTATCGCTACATGCAAACTCATGTTACATCAAAACTCCATAAAACAATTAAATTTCAGATGTTCAAACACCACTACTTGCCTGGCTACCAGACAAATCTGGCCAGTAATAGACGCAAGCCTGTCAAAATGTCTACTCCCTTTGGGCAGGAATCATGTTGGCTCCGTAATAGGTGTCATAACTCGACACTGCTTAATTGGTAGACACGCCAAATGACTTGGTGTATTTTCCAATGACTTTTGCAGAAGTTGCATGGATGAGGAGGGAGAGGAGACATCTTCTCATCTTCTGTGATCATTTCTTATTTTCTCTCAACGACGTAGATTACATCTTGGAGAATACTTCTTAGTGATCTAAGACACATAGAGATTCACCAGCTACATTGGTTTATTAGAGGCTCCAAATAGTTTTAATTAAACATTTAATATCTATCCACGTGGTACCACAATGGACATATTTAAGGTTTAAGTGTGTCAGTCGTTTTCCTGACAGCCACTTCAACCTAACCTAACCTAACCTAACCTGTCAAAGATGGGGGCAATGAATCCTTTAACGTAACGGAGTTTTATGATTCCAGGGCTTTCCTACAGAAGCGTTTACGCCTCAAGTATGTCCAATGGGACGAAGGTTATAGAACTCTTGAAGTAGCAGCTAAGTTTCCTAGAAAAATAAAAAAAGGATACATGTTTATTTTACTTACTTGTCCGAACCATAACAACAAGCAATCGGACCGCATCGATCCCAGCCACATCGTTTTCGATCCATTGTCCCAGCAATTCATAGATTCTGAGAATAATCGATTCTAAGCTAATTCGACTCTCGCTACCATCCTCATTCGAAAACTCGGATAGCTCAAGGACATATTTTATCAATTGGAACAACAGCGACATGCAAATCTGCTGCGATTTGCGTGACTCATCAGTGGAATCGTCCATTTCGGATCGACTATCAATTCGCTGTGGAAAATAAGATTCATAAAAATCAAAACATAATGCTGCTCAAATACTTTACATCCAGAAGTCGCTCTATGTCTTCACAGTAACTCTCATAAGTTCTCATAGCGACATCCAGTCCCTTATGTGTCTTGGAATCCAAGAGGAACTCCACAACATGTCTCAGATAGGGAACATTCCAGGTTTTGATGCATTCCTCAATGGTTCCGAATGTGGCACGAACAAAAACATGCAGCTCTTTTACCTCTGGCGAGTTGATATCCTCCGAGAGGATTATCATCATCTTATTAGCCAGCACTCCATAGTTGGTGATCTTTCGACTGAAGCTCGATATATTCACAGTCCGCAGGAACAAGAACAGAGCTGGGAAGTTCTTGTAGCAGAGATTGATGAGAATCGACAGAGCCAACTGCGATTGGGGATCCTGTTCGGCGTAGATGATTTGAACAAGTGATTCGACCAGGCCGGTCAGGTAGGGTTCCTCCCAAGTGATCCTAATGCCATAAGTGAGATCTTGGATGATCATCAAAAGACGCTGAATCTTGTCCTAGAACGAGGTGTAACACTAAATCTTAAAAAGGACAAACTCATTCACTCATATTGACTTACCTGGGCTGTGGTTTTCTTCAAGACAGAAGCCAACAGCGGGACAAATCGATAATCGTTGACAATGGACCGACGGCATTCGAGATTCTTCGAATAATGCTGCAGGACATTGATACATGCCCACATAACATCCGAATCGGGATTAAGGATCTCGATGACGGCATGCAGATCGACAAATAATTTCGAGATTTCCAGACAATTGGGCGCGAAGTTTTGCGGCTGGATTGCTGTGCAAAGAAGCTAAAAATCAAGTGTGTTACTTCTAGTTCTCTAGATTTTATATTTTACAACTTACAGAAGCACTTCTATTTAGTAAAATAAGGTTTTCTTCAAGTTTGAAATGTTTGTAGTTTTCGGCTTGTAGACTGAAATCGCGAACGTACGAAATGGCAACATCCATTGATGATTTCGACATTATTATTGGATTATTGTAAAGTCCAATTCATGCACTTCAATTAATAAATTACTAAAAACAACTAAATTACACTAATTACATGCACAATGATAAAAAAAATGCGAGGAAACTTTTTTTGTTGGAGGATGAAAAAATAAATTATTTGAAATTGAAATTTTTGCACTTAAATGTCAAACGGCCTGGAAAGGGGAGGTGAGATTTCGTGAGTACAGCGGCTGCTCTAAAAATGTGGGTTTGAATCTCTAATAAATCCGAAGTCGTTCAGCCACTGCGGGCGTTCACCTACTAGATAGATATTTAACTAGATACCAAACTATGGGTGTATATAAGGTGTGTTTTATTGGGAATCTATCTATTGTACCGTAGGTTATTCCCCTAAAATGTATCGACCGTAGCATGGACCGTAGCTTTTTTATTTTTGTAAAATTGGTACCCCTGCACAGCAGTCACAAGTAATGAAATAGTCTTTTGCAAAGTAAAATTAAGAAAATATCAAAGTTATGAACAATAATTAGCTTTTATTCATATAAAATAGAAAGTAGAAAAACGTACCAATATTTAATTTATGTTACAAACCTATTTCTTGTTTTCATTTTTTCTGCAATTGCAGTTTTAAATTCGAACATTCATTTTGCACCAATAGAACGGAAATGATGAGTGAATGGCTTTGTTCATAAAATCCGGTACATATTCAGATTTTTTAAATTACGACCAAGCTTCTTCCAATTTTTCTCTCCTCTGCGATTCGCTATACCATGCCTATCTTGACAAAATGCAGAATTGTCTTATCTCAGAACCGAAGCGGTTTTATCAATTTATTAATGCAAAAAGGAAATCTGATGGTCTTCCATCTACCTTCAATTTTAACAACATTTCATCTGCTGATCCCAAAGTAGTTGTTAACCTTTTTGCTAATTTTTTTTAGTCCGTCTTATAGTGATCCTGTTAAAAATCCTGATATAGAATATTTTGACTTTCTGTCAAACAGTTTTCAAACTTCAATAGTTTCTCTCGAAATTTCTCTTTCATCGGTCAGTGAAAAAATAAAACTTCTTAAAGATGACTTTTCTCCTGGTCCTGATGGCATTCCAGCCATTTTTCTCAAAAAATGTTCTAACGTGCTATGCGAACCTCTCACAATTCTATTTAAACTCTCTCTTTCGCAAGCAGTTTTCCCTACTTTGTGGAAAAACTCATTTATTTTTCCAATTCACAAAAAGGGAAATAAGAACGAAATCTCAAACTATCGTCCGATAGCAAAACTTTCTTCAATACCCAAGCTGTTCGAAAGTATTGTCTATGACGCTCTTTGTTTTCATTGTAAGTCATTAGTCTCCCCACTTCAACATGGTTTTATTAAGGGCAGGTCCACTACGACGAACTTAACCCAATTTGTTTCCATGACACTTTGTGCTCTGGATAAAGGCTACGATGTTGATGTGATCACTACTGACTTTAGCAAGGCATTCAATAAGATCTCTCACCAAATTATCTATATTAAACTTGGAGCTTTTGGTTTTCCCCCAATATTCATCCAATGGGTGAGATCCTACTTGGAAAACCGCCAATATAGTGTTGTATTCAGATGCTCTGTGTCCAAGCCTATATATGCTACCTCACGTGTTCCTCAGGGTAGTCATCTCGGGCCACTTTTATTTGTCCTTTCCATTAATGATGTTGAAAGCATTATTTCCTTCTCAAACCTCTCTATATATGCCGACGACATGAAAATTATGAAAGTAATATCTACTCCTACTGATTCTTCCCTGTTTCAAAATGACCTTAATTCTTTTCACACATGGTGCACAAAAAATTTCCTCGAACTCAATGTCACTAAATGCCAACACATGACTTTTTCTCGTAAACGCCTGTCCTTACCCTCTCGTACTTATCACTTTTGCAACGTTCTGGTTCCTTCAGTTTCCTCCATTCGTGATCTCGGCATTTTATGTGATAAAGAGCTCAATTTTCGTTCACACATAGATAATATTATCGCTAAAGCAAACTCTTCCCTTGGATTTATAAAGCGCTGGTCGAAAGAATTTTCAAACCCATACGTAACAAAATCACTCTTTACCACATATGTTAGACCTATTCTCGAGTATGCCAGTCAAGTTTGGTCTCCTTATTATACCACCCACTCGTATAGGATTGAAGCCGTACAACGTAGATTCCTCCGTTTCGCTTTACGAAACCTCTCATGGTCTGATCCTCTTTTCCTTCCCCCTTACGAACATCGTTTACAACTGATCGACCTAAACACCCTTGCCAAGCGTCGTGATGTTGCAGACATACTTTTCGTTCACCAAGTCATCACAGGAGTAATAGATTCTCCGCCACTTCTTAAATCAATTTATTTTAACACCAATCCACGTAACCTCAGATCTGTTCCCTTATTTCGCCTTCCTACTTACCGAACCAATTATGCTCACTTTAACCCAGTTACTAGAATGTTGCGATTAGCCAACAATGCACAGCAACTTCTCGATTTTAACCACAGTATCTCATACCTTAGAAGAAACCTTTACTCTAACTATCCCTAATTCCCTACTCCTTAGTTTAAGTTAAGATTATTACTAGACGGTTTAAGTTATTTAAGTTATCTTCATAGACTATGGTTAAGTCCCTTTTTACACAGTCCAGTTTTTGTATTGCTTTAAAAATGGTCTATGCATTTCACACGAGGAAACAAAAGTGCCGGTGATTTACTTGTTTCCTTTTAATGTTTCTTGGTTTGGAACGCACACTACAACGTAGTTTAAAATGTTCACTCCCCTTATATTTCATGCTTTTATTTATTTTCTGAGCTTATCGATAGCTAGAGTTTTATTTTTCAAGTCAATTTATTTTCTGAGTATGTTTTGCTTTCAATTCAATATTTACTCATCAGACTGCACTTAACATACGCGGAGTAAGTAACAAAAAGTTAACATTTGGTTTGTCATTTCACCATTTTGGATCACAAAAATATATGCCCAGTCCATGTCCACATAGTGAATAGAATACCGCCCATGGCCAACGTCCATTAAACAGTGAAGAAAAAGCACACTATGTGAGTTCAGTTTCCGCTTAGTGCGTTTAGGCTAGGCGCACACATGCAATTTTTCCGAAACGAAATAGTTTAATCACTGGTGATCGCGCACATAAGCAACTTAAAAATCAATCAACGAGATAAACGAACACACAACATCATTTTGATTTAATGTGCGCGCAGTTACATTATAGTTCGATGTGATACAACCTGAAGAACTTATTTGGGGCGATCGTTCGATTTGTGACAAAACACAAACTCTTAAGTTGCTCGAATCATGGAGTGAATAGTTTTTGCATGTGCGCGCACTCTCATATAAGTCCAGGGTATTCACTTTTCAACAAACTGTTGAAAACTGAAAGTTGCATATATGCGCGCCTCTGGCCTTATAGCTCATAGAATTTTATACAAATAAGTATTTTGCGGCGCAGTGTCAAGCAATTCCTCTATAGTGCAGTTCCACCCGGTTTGTCTTCTCAAATTGCTTTTTTGTAGATCTAAATAAAAAGATGATTTTTTTCACCGGGCTTGGTTAGTCAAAAATAAAAGTAAAACGGAATTCATTCGATAAATATTGTTTTTTTTTCAAAATGGATAGCAAAATTTGTTAAGATTCATTAATTGACATTAGGGGTTTACAAAATTGCAGATATAGGTGCAATTTTAGACGAACTTCAGAAAATAATTGAGCAACGAATACAGTTTTTAATAGTAAAAGTCAGAAACCTTTCAGAAGAACAGCTTATAATATATTAAAAAATGGAGTTATCTAAGACTTGAGAAATATAAACTGTCCAGCTATTAAAAAAAAAGAATCAAAAAGATGGATTTGTCTTACGAATGAAATTAGTAACTATAACACTCCATGAACACATCCATCGAGATTCAATTCAATTATCAATCGTACCAACAAAACTAACAAAATCAGAATCGTGTCTCGACTGAGCGTCAACCAGCCATCCACCATTGCTTCTATTTTAGCTTTTTATCGACCGTAGCGAATTGTATGTAAAATGCTACGACGGATAAACTTACGGCGGATAAATTTCCCAATAAAACACGGCTATAGGAGGCTTTACATGGATCTGCATCTGCAGACTTGCAGAAAAGTAGAGCGGGCCAATAACAGGCGTATTTTTTTTCTAAGCCCCGGGGAAATTGGACGAAAAAAACAATTTGCATGTTAAATCCAACAACAACTAATTCCCGGGGGTGCTTAGCTTAAGCCCAGAGAATTCTCGGGGCTTAGCTGTTGGAGAGGATAAAAACTGTGCTACCAAAAACTTTTTCACTAAGTTATCGATAAAATGTATAGAAACTTCAAAACTGATATTTTGACGTGTTTGGTTGAGCATTTGGTCTAAGTATGTCAGTTGTTTTCCCGACGGCCATGTCAACCTAACCTAACCTACCTTTTAATATACATTACGCAACACAACAACAAATCAATTTTAATATTTTTCGCTTTTGTATTGCCTCTATGGTTTTTTCCACCTCGCCATGAGCACAACCTTCTACAGCGATTTTCATTTTTGCGTTTATTTTTATTATAGGTATATTAAAACTTGACTGTGAAATTATTATTAAATAAAAAACATTTCCTGAAGTTGTTATTCGTGACCGACGAATGGGGTAGTTTTCAAGTAGTTGAATTCTGTGTACCACTGTATTTGTGAAAGTTAAATTAAAAGAAAATCACATCGGCTAAAAACAATTTCCAAAATACTTGATTTCAATTTTCAAATTACTTGATTCACATTTTTTTGTATAAATAAAAATTAACTTGGTTCATTTCATGTTATTTTTTAATAGAAAAGTAGTTTAAATTCAATAAATATATCGAAATTACACAAAACAAATCAACCCGATGATTTTTAGAAGAATGAGGATGCGGCAAACATTGATGTTTATTTTTTTCTAGCATTACAGCCCTTCAAGCAAGCGACTCCGTTTTGGATCCGAAACCACTTCTAAACGGATCCAACAACGGATCCGAAACGATTCCAAATCGGATCAAATTAGTATGGAAGTTAGAATCACCACGGAGCCATTATGAAACGATTCCAAATCGGATCAAATTAGTATGGAAGTTAGAATCACCACGGAGCCATTATGTGAATGTATTGTGAGAGAAAAGAGACCCTTCAAGCAAAATCACTGACCCAACTTTGTCGGTCTTTCTTGGATCCTTTCAAAACGGAGTGGTACATGCTTTATTTGAACAATTTTGTGTGTGCAAAAAGAAGATCGAGAATCGAGCGTATTTTTTTTTTTTTTCATTTACTGAGAAATAGAAAGAGTGGACGATACACTAGTATGGTGAGTATTTTTTATGAATTGGAAAACAGAGAGGGAAGACAACAAACAGTTATTTTTTATTTGTAAACGTTAGTGCCAGGCGCAACAAGGTAAGTGAAATCCTCCAAAAAATAAAAACAATTTAAAGATGTTCAAAAACGATTATTATAAAATAAATCGCGATGTGTCGTTTATGTGCAAACGAGCGAAAATAAATTCGAAAGAAGATAAGGAAAGTCCCTGTTTTTCTAGCCCGAAATCAATTTTCCAGACAATAGATGAGGAAAACTTAGAAAATTTCAATTTTTTTAATAACACAACTACTCATTGTTCAAAAAATGTTTTGGGTTCCGATGATTCATTGAAAAATTTAGGAAATGAAATAATGGATTGGACAATAGGGCACAACATAACAAATGAAGCAGCTAATTCTCTTTTAAGGATTTTAAAAAAATATCACCCAAGCCTACCCATAGATATAAGAACAATTAAAGGTGTAAAAAATAATAACGAAATAATAGAAGTGGATAACGGGAAATACTACCATGAAGGAATTGAAAAACACCTAATGAAATTCATACAACTCTATCATCCAACAGAAAATATTATTAAAATGGACGTTGGTATAGATGGAGTTCCGGTTGCAAAAAGTTCAAACAGCCAACTGTGGCCAATCTTAGGCAATATTATCGGAGAAAACAAAGTTTTTGTTATAGGTGTTTTTCATGGCAACAAGAAACCTGAATGTGCCAATAAATTTTTAGAGCCCTTTGTTAAAGAAATGCTGCATATACAGCTAAATAAATTAGTATATATTGACCGAACTTACGAGCTTCAGATACGTTCTTTTATTTGTGATGCACCAGCTCGAGCTTTTATTTTGGGTAAGTAAGTTAGTCAATTATATATTTCTGGTCGTTTTTTGCTAAAATAAAAAACGATTTGGATATTTTAAAAGCAAATAATTTATCTTTAACCTTTTCATTCAAGGTTTAACTATTTTGTACCATCTCCTTTAGGAGTGAAGTCTCATTCTGGATATTTTAGTTGTACTAAATGCACTATAAAAGGCGTATATCAAATGCATAAAGTATGTTTTCCTGGGACTGACAACATCCTACGTACGGACGAAAGCTTCAAAATGAGGAAACACACGGAACATCACATACGTAACAGTGTTTCGTTAGAAAACCTAAACATTGGACTGGTATCTCAGTTTCCCATAGACTATATGCATTGTGTGCTCCTGGGAGTCATGCGTCAAATGCTACAATGTCTACTCAAAGTACGAAAGAAAACGTTCTCACTAAAGACAAATGCAATATTTGCAATCAATCATAACTTAAAAAGTTTCAAGAAGTGCATGCCCAGAGAGTTTCCAAGAAAGCAACGAACATTTAAAGAGTTAGAGTATTGGAAAGCCACAGAATATCGTATGTTCCTTTGCTATACCGGAATGGCAGCACTTAAAGGAATCTTACCCACTGCATATTACGACCATTTTTTGTTACTTGTTTGCGCTATCCGAATTTTAAGTCACCCGCAGTATTGCCAAGAAAATTGGGAATGTGGAAATGAGCTTCTTAAGGACTTTGTGAAAGACTTTGAAAAATTGTATGGGGCAGACAATCTATCGTACAATGTTCATAGTTTGCTACGTATTCCGGGTGATGTGACAAATTTTGGTGACATCAATGGTTATAGCGCATTTAAAATATTGAAAACTTTATGCAACTTCTTAAAAAAATGGTTAAAAAGGGTTCCTTCCCAATTCAACAAATTTGCAATAGGTTGGCAGAAAGAGAGGAAATCAACATTGACTCACTGCCATCGCAATGCACTAAATTATATTCTCTATCAAACACATATCCGAACAACTATTGTGTGTTAGATATAGGTATAGTAAAATTTGAAAAAATTGAAAATGAAAAAATCATTGCAAAAGTTTTACTTGACCTTAAAAACTTTTTTGATTTTCCAATGGAATCTAGTGGCCACTCAGGAAAAATGTCAACGGTATCGCAGATGTTTGACCTAGCCGAAGTTAAAAACAAAATTGTTAAACTTTCCATAAAAAATATAATTTTATATATTCCACTCCAACACCTGGCATAAGTACTTATTTTCATACATTTAAATTTATTTTTAGAATGATGTCCTCTTCAAATATGTATTAACATTTTTTGAAATTCAAAATTTTAAATAATATCTTTTATCTCTTTTTAAAATCTATTTTCAGAAATAAAATTAGAAATTAAAATGTCATCTTCAAACATATATGAAATCCGTAAGTTCATTTTATTGTTGTGTAAAATCTTTTTCTATTAAGGTGTGGCCCTATTCTGACTGTGTCGAAGTTCTTTCAAAATTATTCTTATCAAAAATCTGCTTTTGAAAATTCTTCCTTTTAAATTTCTGTTCCACAACATTCTGTGAATAAAAGCAAAGTTTCGAAAATATAATATAGGTGAAACTATTCAATAGTACACTTGACCAAAAATACTAATTTTTCTCTGTAAAAATCCAACTTTATCAAATATACTATATATTTACATTATATAATTACATTATAATTATAATGAACTAAATATTCAGAATTATTTTTTTATTAAATATATCTGGCAAGAATTTTGAAAAACTGAATTTGCAGAACAATTTTGAAAAAAAATCTAAATTTGTACCTACTTTTTCTTTTGTTACCTACATATGTATATAAGTGCCTGACTTACTCTTAACTGAACGAATTTCTTTTTATACTTAGATGAATTTGAAAATTCTCAAGAGTTCGGATACGACGAATCAGAAAATTACGAGGAATTTTTAAAAATAGATTCGTCAAATATGAAGCCAGCAACCAGCTCCAGTCTTCACAAAAAATATATCCCTATAAAAGAAATTACCAATATCCAAAAATAATTCCAAAACCCATACAAATAATTTCAAGTAAGTACCATTTCAGTTGAATAAATTATCCTTAGAACTTTAAAATTCGTCCGTGCACCTATTATAACAAATTAGATTGCAATCTATAAACTTATTTGCAGACCCACCAAACAAAATAGTATTAAGCCATGGACAACCTTTAACATCACAAAAACAATTTTCCAACACCAATTATACAGTAGCCCTACCACCCAAAAAGACACTCAGTTATATAGCACCGCAACCTCCATATAATACCCAAGATATAAATACAGAACCCGCATCAACGACACTAGCAAGCGATTCAACTCCAACCCTTGTGTGTACACTTATTAAGAGCGTGGAAGAGCTGCGAAATCTTGTTGCGAGCAGCATAAAGGAAATTAAATACCTGCGTAGGGAGGTACAAGAACCCAAGACAAAGTCAAATGAGAACGACACTCCTACAAAGCTGCCATTCATGGAAATCCCATGCTCCACCATGGAGCATTTGACCTCATTCGAGGAACAAATACGAGACCGAAATGGAGCATCAAATGCATTGGTAACAACACTTTCTATTTTATTGTTTTAAATCTAAAGATTTGTTTACTACAGGAGATTTTGTTTAAAAAAAATGCCAGACCAGGCTCTCGAAAAATTTATTAGGACCAGCCTAAAAGCTATGTTCACGGATGAAGTTGCTTCTCAATGTTCTTTTTACGGCAAGAATAACAACGTTGCAATCCAGCATTATGGATGCATTGCCATTTTAGAAGGTTGTATTATCACATATAATTATTAAATACTCGTATATACCAACTTTTTCTTATTACAGAATGTGCAAGGAATAAATTTCCGAATGCTAGAGCAAGCGACATTAGCTGCATCATAAAGAAGTGGTTTCACTATTCCAAGGATAGGATCCGCCGACAGCACAAAAATCCTGGAGTTACATTGTTATAATTGCAACCAATTACCATTCACTAGCTACTGAACCTGAAACTGCAACTCCTTCAACATTCATGTACATACATACCTACTAATTAATATTTATTTTTATTTTTTTTTTATTTCTTCGCAATATTTTTTTCTATTGAGGCAGAAAAAAGACCTCTTTGTATTTAAGTTTTTTTTAAATTAAAAGAAAATAATTAATTTAAAATGAATAGAAAACTAAAACTACTTTTATTTTGGTTGCAACTTGCAATATTTACAAATGTCAAATTGTTTTCGAGACTCGATTTTCACATTTCAACGCCTGCCTCGGTATTCGTTCATTTTTGTGGATCCAGTTTGGATCCGCTTTGGTATCGGTTTACGCTGAGCTGTGGTGATTTCACAAAACATACACAAATGAGTCCGTGGTGATTCTAATTTCCATACTAATTTGAGCCGCCAAACGCAGTTTTCGGATCCGTATTTGGATCCGAATGCGAAGTCGCCCATACGTTGTTGACTACGTGCGCGGATCCAAAATGAGCTCGATTTCTTGAAGGGGAGATAGTCTTATACTTCACCATACTCAGCGAAAACAGAATCTAAATGGAATCCAACAAAAATTAGCTAATCTAATAAGAAATATGGTCTTTTACAAATATTAAACACATCTTTATTTATTTTACAATAATCCCATTTTTCCATTTTAAAGTATTATTTTATAAATTCTTTACACGTATTATTATGTATTTTAGTTTTCCTTGAAGACAAAAATTTCTTTGTTGCTTGTTTACTTTGCAAAATTGAAATAACAGAGTTTCTCTCCATTTGTCTTCATTTCTACTCCACAAAAAAAAACTCCCCAGTCCCCACTCTAATATCGACTACCCTACCAACTCTCTCTATTTCGTTGTCCATAAAAAAATATCGATTCTCGTTCTTCTTTTTACATGCGTACACATAAGATTTAAGTGTGTGAGACACTCAGTTCTTTTGGATTCCAAAGTGATTCCTAAGTGAACCGAGAAAATCGGGTCCGTGATTTTGCTTGAAGGGAGCTGTTCTTCAAATGTCATCTTGCAAATTAATAGTGCTACCAAGTATTTCACTAAGCGCCTAGGTCGTTTTTTTCAACAAATTCCCCCGGGGATTGCAAAAAAACACACCTAATATAAAACAAACATAAAAGTAAGACAGGGTACACACTCATAACTTAATCGAACTCTGCTATAACTTTCTTGACACATCTCACAATCACATGTTCTTAGCGATAATTTTTGCTATTTTCATTGTTTTTAAGCAAACTGAGGTGAATTGGTAAAAAAAAACTTGAAAATTCGTTATCTGAACGGAACAAATTATGGTGCAGATGAAAATGCTATAATGAAGATGAACATGTTCATCTTCACTATAATCTGCAATCTTCAGATTTATACTTCCTATAATCTTCATACATGAAGATGATCTCCATTTTGGTTTTCGCTCTCTATCGCACAAGTATGAATTTTTTATTTTGTTACCTCTTTTTTTGCAGATGTCAATGCAGATGAAGATGAAGATGCATGTAAAGCCTCCTTAAAGCCACCTTATCTGTGGACGAATCAGCTAGGTAAGCTGAAAGCTGTCAAAAATCGGAACAAATCGCATACCAACATTGTATATAGATATTAATAGTACTGTTTTTTTTTTTTTTTTTTTAAATTCATTTTTATTTAATATTAACTTATAACTATCTTAAAGCCAGACAAAAATGTTTAAAACTAGCCTAATTATCAATAACTTACAACTAATTTACTGGCCCTTTACGAGCGCTCTAAACTAAACAATAACTCTTAGAACTAATGTCTTTTGACCTAAAAACTATTTTAATTAAATCTAATTATTTTATTTTTTTTTAAACCAAGAAAAGTTATTGCCAAAAAACTCGGTATCTTTTTATATTTTTCTTTTTTACGTATAAACTAAACCTAAAGATAGACTAAAAATTATTAAAACTAGATACAACTAACTTATACTAACTAAAAATAACTTAAAATACCTAATAATACCCAAAACCACTTAAAACTACTTAAAAACTAGAACAGACACAGCAGCATTTTTTTTCGTTTTTAAAATTTTTTTGTTTATTTTTTTTATATGCATGCAGACACACAACAACATGCAACCCATACATACATGTACATACGTACATACATATACGTACGCACATACATGTACAGTTACGCCTGCAAATGCACATATGCCTCCGCAAACATCCATATTTTTAATTTTTTTTGGTGCCACCCCGACTGTTCCCTATACCTAATTGCCCTAAATCTATGTAAGTCGGCCAAGATATTCCATCTTCATCGACTTTAAATATGATGCTGTTCAGAGAGCGTGGTAGATGAGCGGAACCGCCCCTCCATCCTGTATCAGCCCTCAACTGTCTAAATACTGCGTGTTGGACAGTTTTTTGGTTGCAGACATAACAGAGTGGACCTCATCAACGTTGGCAAGTTCAAAAACATAGGCTGGTCTGCTGTGTTATAATGATTGTTCTCCGTGGCTTCAACGTGGAGAGTATTACTACATACTTGTTGGAATTGCTGTTTAGGTTCTTGGACAGTTTCTGCATTTAATCCACTTACAATTACATTTAACCTCTTTGAAAATTTGTCTGCTTCTTCAAATCTTTTCTGGAGCAATTGTTCACCATCTTTTAGCTTTTTAATTTCCTCCCTTAGTACTTTGTTTTCCTCTTGAAGGGCAGCCACAACGACTCTGATACCGTTTATGTCATCCTTTATAGCTATCTTAACAAGTTTCTGATCAAAGGGTTTGTCCATTTCTGCAATTAGAATAGCCATTGAAATGTGAATTTTCAGGTTCGGGTGAAGTTTCTCTAAAAATTCTTTTATCTTTTGTAAACTCGAAACTTCGAAACTCAATTCGAATTCGAAAGATCAATAAATTGGTTTCCGTTTTTGCTAACAATTGGATTGTGTATTTGCTAAGAAGTTTAAATGAAATTACACCAAAAACAAGAGAGCTTTCCTTATACACAAGTTGACCAGAAAATTTATGAAATAATATTCGGCGGATAGGGGCTCTTAAAAAATCCGTATGAAAGTAGAGGTAGAGCTTTTTTCAGTTTTTTTTCTTATTTTGTCTATCTCGCTATTGCTCTGTAAATACTCACAGTAATATTTTTTGTTGCGCTGTTAAGCGAATAATGACGGACAGTCGCTTATCACCTCAATTGACTCAAATGTCGAAGAAGTTCAGCGTTGAATTCACCACACCACAAAACAAATTATTTTATTTTTCTTTAAACTGAAATAAATATTAAAGAGCTTTCCAATTTTTCAAATATCGTTGCCATACTTCTTAATTTGTATAGTTATATAATTTTATGTTTTTTTTTTAACTGATTTAAATTTTAAATTGAGCAAATATTAAATTAATACAGAGCAACCTTAAAACACTTCCTCACGCCAATCTAAGCTTTTTCGAATTCATACATATGTACCTACCTAAACAAAAAATATTGAAATATTTCAACATTGCTTTGCTATTTTCGCATAGAAAAAGTGAAAAATAGCAGCGTTGCTACAATTCAAAATCCTAAAATACACCATATATCCTATATTTGAACGAAAAATTTAAAATAAATCTATAATAACCTATACATGCATGTATACCCATAATCATTCTTACCTCAAATTCATGTATACGGTAATAGCCTTGATATAATTTATTCATACCCGCCATATTTTGAAGGTTGTCATGGCAAATACAGCATACCCGGTTTTCTCCCTTACACTATATGGTTGTCAGAACTATTAAAATTCGACCGTCTCCCTTGCTTGTTTTCCTTTTCGCCTCTACCATTTTCTTCTTCCACATTAACAATCCAATATTAAGAAAAGAGGAACTAGCGCCACTTTCGTCGGAACTACCAGCTAAAAAATTCTCTCTCATAGTAGTACTATAGGTTTCATATACAAAGATCCCATGAGAAATAACAAACACATATGCACAAACCCATACAAATTTAACCTATTCGATGGTTGTTGTTCAGGAACTTCAGTGATACTAAAATATCTTAGATAGGCTATCGTACCGACATCTGAATGAGGTCATTAGCCATCAGCAATCTGTAATAACTTTCTGTTGTTGTAATGGGGACGTTCACTGAATTATTCTCACCAATCTGGAATAACTTTCTGTTGTTGTAATGCGTGCAAAACCACATCTGATGAACAAACAGCTGTTCTCATGAAAGCTATCTTGAGTTATCCCAAAAAAATTAGAATAACTAGCTATCCGAGAACAAATGTATAGAACAACTGACTGCAAAATTCATTTAGTATGCGTTTTGTTCTGGTTGTTTGACATCTCTCAGCTAACCTATCTGATTCGTTCACAGATATACTTGGCTATAGCTTGGTATCCGAGATAACATATCTAATTAGCGAGTGAACGCCCAAAATTTCTCTTGACGGAAGATCTGTTCGTTTAATTCATCTTTGAATTGCAACAAATTTTCAAGTCGCTTTCTTACAAAAACGAGTCGTTTTGCAAAACAAGTAGTTTATGAACAATGTATTGGAAAACGAGTTGTTTTTAGTATTCATCTTGAGGAAAACGAGTAAAATCCCGTTTATGTTTTTTTTTGTCTGGGATTCCACCGCATGACCTACCTTGGATGTGCGATACAAGTGCACACTCCTGCTTTTGTGCACAAAAAAGTCATACACAATCAGCATTCAATATAATTCGACAGTTTATAGCGAGCTCTTTCGGCAGGTACTCAGTTTATCAGTCCGATAGTCAATCAGTTAGTCTGTTTGTTAGGCATGTCGATCTACTGTACGTCAAACACTTTCCGACATCGACTTTCTTCTTAACGGCTCAGCAGATTTCCATACATTTTTGCGTACAAGATATCCTTAAAATTGTAAATAACACTGCATTCAAAAATTCTGGGAAATTATTTTTTGCTCAATTTTTTTAAATGTATATTATAAAATATTTAAAATTGACAACTTCTTTTTAGAAAAGAAAAATAAAAATAAATAAATTTTAGCGCAAAATTTTAAACATTTAAACCCTACACTATATGAATCTTAAAATGTGAGTCGACTCTAAAAATGAGTCTTAAAATGGTGGTCTACTTTTTGACAATTTTAAACTACAAAAAGTATACTTTAACGGTAAAGAGGTCGTCTAATTTTAAACAGAGCATAACGCTTTTTTATCTTTTTTAAACTATACTTTTTCCATTAGACGTTTGACATTTCATACAAAAAAGCCTAAGAAAAATGTTTTCTGAAGAAGAATTATATTATTTTTGAAGATTTTGAGCTTAGAAATCCAAAATAAATAAAGTTCGAGCAAATCCGTTCGAAGAACTTGAGGACCTTGAATTTTATTCAAGATACCGATTTGGAAAAGAAACAACGGTTCGATATTTAATTGAAAAATTGTACGTGAAAGCCCATTGTTAATACAGCCCAAAGTTTGCGCCTCTGTATTTAAATTAAAAATTGAGTAAAAAGTCTTTAAAAATATATTTAACTGTTTTTACTAAAACTTTTTTGTTTACAACGTGATCGAACACAAGATCAAGTATTTTATTTAAACTTCTCTAATCCCGGTGTTGGGAAGTGCTCCATTACTTTTATGATATGTTGATCGAATTGCCTAACAAACCTACTGTCGGACTAACTGATTGACTATCTAACTGATAAACTGAGTACTGAAAGAGCTCTAAGCTGTCAAATTGTATTGAATGCTGATCGTGATTTCGATGTAGTAGAGTTTTGTAAGACTGACAATATGCGTGTTAGTTTGATTTTCAATCAGAACGTCATAATGACTATGTCAGTCAGTTCATCAGTTAGATAGTCAATCAGTTAGTCTGTGCTTTGCAGATGAACGGATACGATTAAAGCAAGAACAAATATCAATTTAGTTTTTAACTTTTCGACGAGACTAATAAAATGTAACATATACTGTGTAATACGTATATGTTGAAATTAAGAAACTTGCATTTAAATATATCTTACGTGAAAAACAAGAACATATTTTCCAGTGGCAAAATGTGTTCCACATATTGGCAAAATCTTAAACCAAATAGAAATTCTTATAAACGTAGATACCTTTGTATATTAAAACAGTACTTATTAATTATTTATTTAAAGTAAAGTAGATAAAGTAAATTGGAAAACAAAAATTAGATATTTGCTTGTTTTATTTCGAATGTAACTCTAAAAGCAATGGCGCAAAATTTTAAACAGTCTCATGTTAACGACTTAGCATGATACTACTTAACAGTTTGCTCATACTAAATCACTTTACTAATATTTTCCTAATTTTAAAGATTTTTTAACTAGCACCATACTAAATCTATTTTCTTATTAAACTATACAACTTAACACGCCTAAAATAGTGCAAAAAAGTAAGCGAACATAACTTTTTGACGTTTATAAATGTCAAAATGGAATATGGATTAAGTACGATACTAAAAAAATAAAGTAGCTATTTTATGATTTTAACTTTAGTCAAATGCTAAGAAAATAGTCTATACTAAACTAATTTAAAATTAGCAAAATCCTCTTTTTAGCCTAGTATCATACTAAAAATGGTTTAACATATTACTAAATCGACTAACATGTTGCGCCAATCTCTTTTATAAAATGAGATAAAAGAGAATTTTTCGTAGTGGTCCAGCACTGCATCAATTGTTGACTTTCTATAAACAATATCTATGTCAGGGCTTCTTATACAAAATAACATTATACTACGTTTTCACCTACCACTTAATCCAGATTTAAGTGGATTAACCATAAATCCTCTTTGTAATCTTCTAAATCTTGAAGATTTCCCATACAAATTTTAATCTCCTTAAATGAAGATTAGAAATTAATCTCATTGAAATCTTCTTCGAAGTAGAAGATTCTCAAAAGAAACAAACCTTATTTCATAGAACGCGCCTATTCTAATGTCATATTTTCTCCATTGACATTCAACAAAAAAAAACTGTCCAACATTATTTAATTTGTTTTTGTCTGGTATAACTTCGTTGCCAAATTCTGTTTTTGTTTATAAATAAGTATAAAAATAAAAAATGCAAGAAAGCTACAAAGACCAAAGCGGTCGGTGCCTCGAATTTGTAATGGAAAATGTTTAAGCTATCCTACAGTAATACTTTGAAGTTGTTCTTTCCCAAATATATAAAAACCAAAACCGTGCAAAGGCGATAACAGTATTTATGTAAATTTATCTATATGCTGCATGTTGGGATAACAATATTTTAAAGTTATTACTCATTTTTATTTATTGAAATTAAATTTGTTCACTGCACCGAAATTATTATTCTTCTTCCCAATTATTTTGTTTTTGTCTTGTTATATTGACCTTTGAATGACAATTCATAGTGAAAACGTCAAACTAATCTTTTTTTCACTGGTGAAAACACTTGAAGATTAATTTTTAATCTTCCCAATTTAAACCGGATTATCTTTAGGTAAAAACGTAGCATTAGATGGTCCCAGATTATTTGCCAATATCAACAGTGTCCTAATTTTAAACACTTTTAAATTAGCAGCATCTATTTTCTTAATAAACTATACAACTAAACACGCCTAAAATAGTGCAGAAAATTAAGCGAACATAACTTTTTGACGTTTGTAAATGTCAAAGTGGCATATTAACTTAGTACGATACTAAAAAAATAAAGTAGCCATTACTTTAGTAAAATGTTAAGAAAATAGTACGATACTAAACTGGTTTAAAATTAGCAAAATCCTCTTTTGTAGCCTAGTATCATACTAAAAATGATTTAACATATTACTAAATTGTTTAAAATTTCGCGCAAATGTTTTTTTTTTCAGAAATGTATGGAGCGAGAAACACAAAGCACAGTATCAAGAATTTTGTTTATCATATCGTGGAAAACTATTCGGAATTTGAGGTAGGTATATGATTACCTTATGCAATAACTAGTTGTGTGTGTCATTTGGCGTTTTTCTTTTTTAGCTCCGAATAAAGAACACAGCTGTCAAGAAAAGATCTGTGTTTCTTTTTTAGCTCAGGCACATTTAATCTCTCAACTCGAGTTTCTTTTTTAAATCAGAGCCAAATCGGGGCATGAACCATTAGCTCAGAAGAAAATGACCGATCAAACGGAGCAAAGTGCTGGGGCGGGTAACTACTCATAATTTAACAATTATCACTAAAGTAAAACCAATTAAAAACAAAAATGAATTCGGAAAACGAAAGCTTTGGATTTGCTGGTAAATATGTTTTAATAAAAACAATTATAATAATATATTACAGTTCTGCGCTTAAGTTTATTTGAAAATTAAATCGGAGATATCTGACCATGCTCTACTCAGATCTAAATCGGTTTACTCAGGCTCTGCTCGGAGATAAAAAAGAAAAACGCCAATTCATTCACCAATATTACAATTTAATCTGTAACCAAGTTTCATTGAAAAGATCAAACCTCGATTTTGAGAGCAGATCTTTGAAATTTGAATGAAACTCGCTATAAGTATCACTTATCCAGACTGTTAAGCCGAGCACCAATATATCAAGTAATATGTCAAATGTGCAGTGACAAATTTGGGTCTAAAGCGCCAGTTATAGCCTTAATGAAACTTTGACTATCAATTCTGAACAAATAAAACTGATGTTGTTTTGGTACCAAAATGAAGGTTATTAGATGTATAATATTTTTTGTCAAAACAATATTTTTTTGCTCTACCACTTTCTTGTAAATGCACTTTTAATTTTTCAATGATGGAAAGCATTTTCAATGATCATTCAATGATCATTGAAAAATCAAAAGTGAATTTACAAGAAAGTGGTAGAGCAAATGAAATATTTTTTTGACAAAAAAATAATTGATTTAAAATAGCTTTTAACGGACTTTATACCAACAAAAATTAGCGTTTCGTCCCGGCGATCTCACATGGACTCATTAGTTGACTAGTGAGGACCTTTGTAAATACGTAATTTTTGCCAAGCTCAGTTCATCTAACATAGATTTCGTGAAGAACATCACGTTTCATCTGTGAGATTGATGGACAAAAGGCCTGTTAAAAGCTATTTTGAATCAATAATTCAACAAGTCCAAATATTATAGTGCTAAGTCTTCTACTTGGCTGATGTATTTCGGTAGTATATAAAATTTATATTATTAAAAAAAAAAACCTTCTTTAAAAAAAATTATCATCGCTATTAGTGAATGCGGCTAATGAGATATAGCCACAATTTAATTAATTTTCGCAATTGCTGCTATTAGCGAATCCATCGAAAGCACCGACATTTTCTTCAACTAATTTGGTATTACTGAATCCACAAACCTTTCGCACTCCATACAAACTTTCTCATTTTATTTCCGCGCCAATTGTGTTGCGAATCTATTTTGATGTACTTTTTGCCCAAAAATCATAATGGATAGCACAAAAATGTAAGTTGAAATTAGAATATTTAATTACTAGGTACTCGTGGTTAATGTTCTTCTCTTATTTAAGAAAACAAACCACTAACCGATACCACTTTAAGGAAATGGTGGAATTACTGAAAATACCACCTGATATTGCCAATAATTTAACCAATAAATCCGCAGAACAACATCAAGAGTTTTGGAAAAAACTTAAAAAATCAGTAAACGGTTTGGGTCCTCCTTTAAAGTAGGTTTCCTAATGGAAAAAAGCAAATTCAAAAGATAGGATTCATTAACACTTCAATGATTTTTTTTGTATGACTACAAGTTCTCAATCACAAAACTTGCTCAAACAAGAGGTCCAGGTGGTGGAGAAAGTGAAAATCATTTCCAATCGCCAGTTGAAGAAGATGTGGTCCAGCTGGTGTGCTTAAAAGATTCGCATTTCAAAATCTCCTGAAATATAATTATTTAAACTTACAATATATCGGAAATATCGAATATAATCCTAGTTTGGTAGCGTATACCCATCCGATTAGTCCTTTGCAAATGTTCCCGAAAATTCAAATAAAATATGCAATAGTTTCTATTTCTTTTATTTCTATAAAAAAAATTACTTTAATCCTTTAGCAACCATTTAAGATTGCGTGTGACGTTTAAGATGGAAGCAAATGACAGCAGCGACAATATAGTTCGGAAAATGATAAGGCAGTTCAAGAATCGATAGTACAGTTCATTTGAGGAATTCTACTAATTTACTTAGGTGGCGCTACAGTTTGGGGCGAACCTTGGCCTCCACCAAAATGCCTCTCCAGCTAGCTCGGTCTTTGGCTAGCTGCCTCCAGTTACGCACTCCAAGTTGGTTAAGGTCATCTTCTACTTGAGCGCGCTACCTTAGGCGAGGTCTTCCTTGACTGCGTCTTCCCTCTGGGTTGGAATCGAAGATCCTGCGAGCCGGAGGATTGTTGTCCATACGCTATATATGACCTAGCCATCTTAAACGTGATATACGTATTTTTTGTACCAGGTCAATGTCGCTGTACAGCTCGTATAGTTCGTGGTTGAATCTTCTCCTCCGAAGCCCGTTAACGCAGATAGGGCCGAAAATCTTGCGAAGAACCTTACGCTCCAAACGACTAAGGATATCTTTATCCGCTTTTGATAGAGTCCATGTCTACGCGCCATAGAGCAGGACTGGGATGATCAGAGTCTTATAAAGAGTCTCGTTTGTTTTCCGAGAGAGGGCCTTACTACTCAATTGCCTCTCTAGCCCATAGAAACAGCGATTGGCAAGAGTTATTCTTCGCCTTATCTCTAACGAGATGTTATTGTTACATGTTATAGCGGATCCGAGGTAGACAAAGTCCCTAACTTCCTCAAAGTTGTACCTGTCTATTGTGACGTTTTGTCCAATCCGCCGTTGTTGTGTGTCCATATACTCAGCACCAAGTTTCCATTCCTATCTCTACAGGCTTCTGTGCGGTTTTTTTTTGCCTTGACACGTTCTTTTTAGCTGTTGGTAAAACTTCCGCACATTGTTCCTGGAGTAGCATCTCGCAATATCTTCGATCGCGCGCTTCTCATGCTCTTTTTCTTCTGGAGAAACCGGTGTTCTTCCCGTCTTTTCTGCTCGTAGAGCTCGCGAGCAGCTCCCGTCCTTCTTTGCAGCGCCGCATTATATACCATTTGTTTAGCTGTATGTGCCTGCCTGCATTCTTCATCGAACCAGCGGTTTTGTGGTGGAGGTCCGGTGAAACCTAGCACATCAGTTGCGGCACGTCTGATGGCTTGTTGACAGCATTGCCACTGGTCTTCGGCACTTGATGCTGGCGGCAATGGATTTCTTGAGAGGTTACGGGATATTCGATCGGCATAGGTTCTGGCGGTCTCTTGCGATTACAGTTTTCCGACGGCATACTTCCTCACAGTATTACTCCGTTGTTGGGACATTCGGGTTATTCGCATTCTTACCTTGGCTGCAACAAGGTAGTGATCCGAGTCGATGTTAGCTGCTCGGAAGGTGCGAACATCCAGAATACTGGAGGCGTGCCTTGCATCGATTGCAACATGATCAATCTGATTGACGGTTATTTGATCTGGATGCCGCCCAGTCCCTTTGTGTATGTCGAGATGAGGGAACCGTGTGCTTGCAATGGTGACGTTACGTGCTCCCGCAAAGTCAATTAGCCTAAGTCCGTTTTCAGACGTTGTGTCGTGTAGGCTATGTTTTCCGACAGTCCTACCAAAGATTTCCTCTTTACCTATTTTGGCGTTAAAATCACCTAGTACGATCTTAACGTCATATTTAGGACACTGCTCATAGGTTTTGTCGAGGTGCTCGTAGAAGTCATCCTTGGTGGCGTCATCCTTGTCTTCTGTGGGGGCGTGAGCGCATATTAGAATAATATTGGCGAATTTAGCCTTGATACGGATTGTCACAAGTCGCTCACTCACGTGTCGAAAGCCCAAGACTTCTTGCCTAAGTCTGCCGCTTATGACGAATCCGCACCCAAATAGACGCTGTTGTCTTCTTTCACAATCACCGTAGTATACGTCACAGTTTTTTATCTTCCTTTTGCCCGGCCCATCCCATCGCACTTCCTGGATGGCAGTAATTCCTGCTCTGTAGCAGTCTAGGGCCTCCGCTAGTTGTTCGGCTGCACGTGGTCTGTTAAGAGTTCTAGCATTCCACGTGCAGATCCGAAGGTCGTTGTCCTTAATGCATTTTGCCGGGTCATCAATCGTTAATCCGTCTTTTTCCGAGGCTATTGGTCGTTTACCAACTTATCTTTTCTTACATGGCGGGGTTGTTAACCCCACGCACAACGCCCAACCTGGAGGGCCAGGACCTTTGTTGGACTCCTTGGACGAAAGGAGCCGGAAAGTCCGGAGTCAGTAACCCGCTTCAAGGATCTGAGCGCTGCCGTTGGCCCATTAAGGGCTCATCCGCCACCATCTCTATTTCAATGCCCCGGCTATGCCCTGACTTGCATTGAATTGTCCCAAATACTTCGAGGTAGCTCATTAGGGCATCTGCTTTGTTGACTGTTGAAGCCGCCGTTGGTCCAATTATTTGGGCTCATCCGCCGTACTTCCTCTTTCTGAGGAGCTCATGCAAGACTTCTGCGAGTCGATCAGAACAGTCATTAAAACAGAGCATTATAGTGTTGCTTTCTTTTCTGTGTTCAACACTCGCGCTTATAAGTTTAGCAGGAATGTCCGGATGGACAAGCCAGTACCCGGTGGTTACCGCAAGTAGGTAAAATAAGCGCAATTGATGTGTACGAGATAGTTACAACACTGGGCATCGCCTGGTTGACGCCGATCAGGACCTGCCCTATTCATACACACCCAATCACATTGACGAATTCACTAATTGATATAAACGCGGAAGCGAATCTAGCGCGAATCTGTTGAGCTTCCAGGGAATAGAAAATTGCGAATTGACTAATCGGCAAGTATATATCTTCTTACTTTCATTTTGGTACCAAAACGACATAACTTTTATTTGCTTAAGCGCTTCAGAAGTTTATTCAAAGTTTTCAAGGATGAGTTTCAATGAAAGCTATTACTGGGGCCTAAATCAATTATTGTCTTACGAAAAAAAAATAAAGATTCGTCTTTTTGTAAGGGTAATGAAATACGATTTTAATAATACATAATAATTATATACATTGTTTTTCATTTTTTTTATATCAATATTAATTCTTATCCTAAATATATATTTTATTTATTTTTTATGAACGTTTGTAGGTAAATAAGAATCGAATTAAAATTACATTTATTTTCATTGTACTCTCACTCCCATTTCAACTTCCTTGCTGTGACTTCTGAGGAATCTCTCGTATTCCCTTTTGTGTTGATCATCCGCGGGTGTCCAATCGATAGCCTTCGAATAGTATTCAATAATTTCTCCAGCCGATCCATCTTTCGATACAATCATGTATGCAAAATATATTGGAATACATATAATGGATGCTCCACAGCTACACCAACCAATAGCAATAGCCCAGCTTGGATAAATTACTCCATTGTAGGTGACGTTGCGGTTAAATATGATCGATGTGAAGAAAATTCCCTATGATAAAAATCAAATTTACTAAAAGGAGGACAAAATACAAAAATCAAAATCAGTGTTGTACTTACAACGAGAATCACCGGTGTAATGTATTTCCAACACATTATCCATAATCTTCCGGGATATCTGCCTATCATAAAGTAAATGTCATTGGTGAATTTATCGACGCCATAAAACCATCCGACGATGAAGACTTCTATCATGCAAATTAAAATCACTGACACCGAAGCTGAATACCAATCGAAAAGTTGCAGTATATACATGCCACCCTGAAAGTTATATATATATATATTTAATTTCAAAAATAATTTTGCTGTCACTAAATAATAGGCCGTTTGTTAATTTAACAATACTGCCAATTTCTACCAATTTTAAATTCATACATATATAGTATGGAGACAAAAATTCCGATTAATATGGGTAGAACTTGACAATATGTGATGTCCAACATTAAACAAACAGAACTAATTTACACAATTTTTTGATTGTGTATTTCGTATTTGCAAAATGTCATTATTTGGCTGCCATTTTCACTTTGAGGTTAGCGTTTATGACTGGTGAACGCTTTTGGTGTGTGTATTGTTATAATTCCTTGTTTTTTTGTTTAATTCCTTATGTTGAACGTTTTTTTAAATCTTGTACTTGTAATGCTAATAAAGCAAGAACACGTCGATACTTCTTCCCTCATGACATTTGGGTAATTGAAATAGTATGCTAGGAAATGCCCAATGCCAAATTTTCTAGCATTCTATTTTTCTTTCTTTCTATCAAAGTGACCGATATTATACTATAAAATATAGAACATGCAGACACCGTGTAAAGAAATAGCTTCCATGTTTTTCACAAAAATGTGTAACCTCAAAACAGATTCGAAGAAACTGACAAAGCGTTATTTGGACAGTTGTTGTTACACATCTTGCACAAAAAAAATTGTAGGTATAACTATATACAGGAAGGTATACTACTTTGTTTGTTTATAATATTTCATTAAATGGGAGAGAATGGATCATATATTCATAAATGTTTTATTAAATGTCGACAATTATGTATGGAATACAATATCAGGTAAATGTCCGCCTCTGTTCATCTCACAAACACGAGCCCTTTTGAGCACATTTTTCATTACATTCTCACAAATGTTACGCTGTATTTCATTAATTTCATCACGAATATTTTGTTTGAGTTGCTCAAGCGTTTCTGGTTTGTTTGCATAAAGTTATATATTCAGAACTTGGCAGCATTATTATAGCTTGTGTGCATTCCTTAAGAATAATTTGAATGGATAAAACCTACAACTGAAAAATATCATTTTTATTCTGCCACATTTGTTATCCTGCAATGAATTTCCTGTTATGATGTATAACAGATCTCCACCATAAAAGATATTTTATAATTGGTATTCAGGAGTTCGATCTTTTAAAAAAGTCTGTTATGGAACTTCGAAAAAGAAACATTTATGCGAACAGACCTAAAATCTGATCAAATTATCAGCTGTAGTAAATAAAAATTCTCGGTAGTCGGCACTGACGAAAATCAAAAATTAACCTGTGGAATGATCGTATTTTGTTTCGCGAAGATAAATTTTTGTTTTCTGTAATTTTTCCATAACAGTTCCTGAATTTAATATATCCATTATAAAAAGTTGTACAAAATGCACACCGGCAAGATAAGCGACTAATTTCATCCATCAAATGTGTTCTGTGCTTTAGTGTATTGAAATAATTTAGTTTTCAAATTATTTACATATTTGAGTTTGTTATTATGCATTTTAATTATTTTTTGTTATATCTGTCTCCTTTTAAGAAAAATTCATTCACGAAATAAAAGTTTTTACTACATATATTTAAATATTTTATGATAAAAGTAACCAAAATGTGTCTTTTATTCTGTTATAATTCATAAAATATTCCATAACAGATTGTGGCATGCTGAATACCAAAAATGCAGTTCGTAAAAGATTTCTGAGAATTTCGAAGTTTTGACAGCTCATTAGCAGATTTCTTAACAGATTTCATAGCAGATTAAGCATGGAGAATACCAAAATTATAATTCATAAAAGATTTTTTGACAGTTTAAACGTTTGTATGAAAATTCATAACAGAATAGCAGAATAACAGAATAAAAGATCCCGCCGAATAGACCCAATTGGCATTGTAAAAAAGTATCTGAGAACAAAAAGTACGTATTGAGCATTATTATTTAATAAGGAAGGTGTGGTTAATTAAAAGATACAATATAATATTCGTACTGACGAATACAATACCTAAGGACAAAAGTACCTAAATAAGCGTGAAAAATAAATACATTTAAAATAATGCCAGGGAACAATACAAATCCCCAAGGACAATCAGAGGTGGCTGATCCTGATAACATTAATATACAGGCCTTAGTAAGAATTTTACAATCTCTTTGAATGCCCACAACACAGCAAATGTCACAGCAAATTTACAATTCGAAGGTTTTAGGGAGGGGAAGAGACATTCGTGGTATACAAGCAGAGGCTTGAGAATTTCTTTCAATTAAGAAACATTACCGATGGCGTCAAGAAAATGCAAGTCCTAATTAACTGCTTTGGGATCAAGCACTACCTGCTCTTGACAAATTTTACAGCAGCGGAGTTACCAAACTCAAAAACTTACGAAGATTTGATTAAAATTCTCGAAAATCATCTCTGTCCAGCCTCAGACGAAGTTATGGAGCAACATAAGTTTTCACTTCGCGTTCCACACGAAGGTGAAACTATTGCAATTATGTTGCTGAGCTAAAACATCTTACTACGTTCTGTAACTTCAAATGTGTATCCTGCCAAAAGTCCACCATAGATATACATCTACGTGCACAATTTATCAGGGGAGTTAGAGACAGTGATATCCGAGAAAGACTTCTACAAGAGAAGATACAAAATTCGATGATGTCATTAAACTTGATCTTGCTATACAATCATCAAAAAGCCAAAGCAGAACAATGCAAGGTGTTCACCAAGTACGAATTTGTCCCAGCAAAACAAAAATACTATCGAACGGAAAAAAATCAAATACAAATTCCACAACTTCCAAATCATGTCAAACCACATTTCACCGATGTGGACCATCGAACCACAAAATCTTTCATGTTCATGGTGTGGCAAAATAGGACATGTTACATCCGTCTGCATGAAACGTGAAGCAGACACACCAAGACGACGTACGCAGAACTCAAGACAGAGAACCACACATGCACTACAAATCGAGGACCAACCCATCAGCTACGATGGAGTACATACCATAAATTCCCTACAGCTATATACAAAATCCGGAGAACGAGGTAAGTTTTTCATAAAACTTATTATACAAACAAACCATACTCTATGGAATTCGATACGGGATCGGCAATAACGACAATGGTTGAAGATAGTTTCCGAAAACTCTTCCCAGAAACACAAATACATCCGACTTCAATATATCTCAGAGTTTTTGATAAACATGTTTTCCAAGCAGTAGGTGAAAGGAAAGTACATGTTACACACCAGGGTAAATCGTTCATAGGGAAAATCTACATAGTTCTATCTGCGGACGGAAATGGATCAATGAATTAGGCCTTATATAAACCATGAACATACATAGTGTCGAAAATGCATATCAATATCAAGACACTTACTTTTCAAATAAAATAATGCATGATTACTCTGATTTATTTCCACCAAAAATTGGTACTATACCAAATATACAACGTTTGCTCAAGCTCAATCTTTGAAAAAGTTTCGCACTCCAATTGGGGTACACCCATCGTGCCGGTTGTAAATCTCCAACTGAGTTGCGTCTTTGTGCCGATTACAAGGTAACATTAAACCCGTGTATAGTCAATGATAAGTACCCCATTCCAAAAATTGATGACCTGTGCAAACAATTAAAATACGGCGAGTACTATTGCGTATTCGATATACACAAGGCATATTTACATATGGAAATGACCGAAGAAAGTGCACTAATGCAAACTGTTAGTACGCACAAAGTTTCATACAAAGTTCGGAAACTAATGTTCGGGGTAAAAACAGCACCCAACATTTGCCAACGTTTCATGGACGACTACATTATGCGAGGACTCGAAGGAACTGTCTGTTTTTTCGATGATTGTCACGGGAAGTTCCCTAGAGGAGACTGATAAACGAGCTAAAGCAGTTTTAGATAGATTACGTACAAATGACATATTAATGTAATGTAAAAGTAAATTTTTCCAAAAATCCGAAAATTAATTAGGTCATACAATCGATAAGGATGGATTGCAGAAGAATAAAGAAAAAATACAAGCAATTCTTGAAATAAGTGCTTCTACCAACATTAAACAACTACGCGCATGTTTAGGTATGGTCAACTATTACAATAAATTCAATTCATGTCATGGCAAAGAATTCAGATAGACTTTGCAGGACCTTTTATGGAGTACAATTTTCTTATCGATGTCGACGCAGAAAGTAAATGGCTAGAATTAGTTATGATGAAAAGTATTACAAGCACCAACACGTTCACAGCACTACGCGAAATGTTTGCCAGATTCGGACTGCCAACAACAGTAGTATCTGCTAATGGCACTAATTTTTCATCAAGAGAATTCCAAGAATTCTTAAAATCTTATGGAATTATACACAAATTGACAGCACCCGCGCATCCGATTACGAATGGCCAAGGCGAAAGATACGTCCAAACTGTGAAGAATGGACTTCGAGCAGCAACAAACGATCCAGGTGACTTGCATATAAAGCTACAACGCTTATTAGTGCAATATCGGAAAATAACAAACACAACAAGAAGCCCAGCCGAGGTGATGCTGCGATATAATCTGAGAACTCGACTTGATCTGATAAAATCTACAAACGAATATTTAAGTTATATTGAAACTAATACCAATTTGAAAGCTCTTTGCGGGAGATTACGTACAAATCCGATATTACATAAATAAACTAATAAGGTGGAAGTTTGGAACGGTTATTCGGCAAGATGGTTCACAACACTACATCGTTGACGACGATTGTCAACTTAGCAGACGACACATCGACCAAATCAGATCTACAAACGTTCACGAGGAAACGCATATTTCGCAAGCAACTAATCCACATTATATGATACCATCATGGGATTGTTCAGTGATGATAAAGTTAGAACAGAATAGAACAGATCAGGACAGAACAGAACAGATTCGTGAGAAACTTGTTTACCTACAATTCAAGATTTTTATTTTTGCAGAATCGTTCTTAAAAATAATCTGAAATGGAGTTGAATTTAATTAAGAAAATATTTTTCATGAAATTGAGATGATTCCGACACAAAAAATGATTTATCAACTAAATCTAACACCGTAATGTTTTTTTTTAACAACAACAATTGGTTTTGACAGTTCTCACAAATCTGTTCTAACCTGTTCTACCTAAAAAGCAAGTGCAGAGAATCCTGTTCTAAAGTGTTCCAAACAGACTCATTGAACACCAAACCAGAACAGTTTAAAACAGAAAATTTCTCATTGAACATCAAAATCCTGTACTTTTCTGTTCTAATGTGTTCTAATCTGTTCCGAACAGCCTCATTGAACACACATAATAACACGAACAGCGCAAAATCAATCGCATTATATCCAGACGAAACAAACAACACCGAAACTGATTTGACACCAATGCAAAATACACCAAACCCAGATGTAACCATTGTGTTTTGATTTTTCGCCATTGTCTTTTATCTTTTTTTTTAAGTTAATTTTCCAATATTGTTAATATGGCAGCCACTTTTTTTGCTTTGAGAGAAAATCATGCTTAATATAGATAAAATTTTATTTCAATAATTTTCAACAAAGATGTGTGTGACACCGACATTAAAAATGTTTAATCTATATGTTTACAAGAAAATTATGTCATCAATATCTGAAGCTTATAGTACGTGCGTTGAACGCGTTCCTCAACGAGGGCGTCTTGGTTAGGTGTACGAAGGTATCAACACGCCCATCAACTTGTTGATTAACTTGAAAATCTTTTTTTTTCAAAATCGAACAAGCCTTTTAACTAGTGTACGAGGTTCTTCAACTTTTGAGTAAGTTTGGCAACTATATCTACGAAGCTATTTAGTAAGTTGATCAACTAGGTTTACGGAGTTCTCCAACAATTGAACGAGTTGATCAACTAGGTGTACGACGTTATTCAACATTTCACTAAGTCTGTCAACTATGTGTACGAGGCTCCAAACACGTTTTGTTCAATTTTTCTTCTGGCTTCGTTGCTCAATGTGAAGAACGCAAGTTTGCGCACTAGTGTAAGAGATTGTAAGTTTTGACATCCAACGATGGAGTTGAATGAAAAGTTGAATGAAGTTGGTTGAGCTTGTTGCGATCTTAGTGGACGACTGGCATTATATATCACGACTTGGCAGCATTATTATAGCTTGTGTGCATTCCTTAAGTCCCCTTTCACACAGGGAAACCAGTTGCTGTAGATTTTTTTGACTTTTTCCTTTAATTGCCTTGTAGCTTTCACACGAAGAAACTGGCACCAAGAAACTTAGGAGGAAACTGGGAAGATTTTGTTGGGCTAATTGGAATACAAAGCAAAACGTCAAAAAAATCTCTTCAAATCGTTGACCGGGGAGATTTTTTTCATTTCCCTTACTTCTTGCCCTTCTCGCCATCAAACTCCCAATTGTCAGCAACTCAGTTTCCATGTGTGAAAGGGGAATAAGAATAATTTGAATGGATAAAACCACCAACTGAAAAATATCATTGGCATTGTTATAAAGTGTCCGAAAACAAAAAGTACGTATTGAGCAGGTGTGGTTAATTAAAAGATACAATATAATATTCGTACTGACGAATACTATACCTTGCTTTCAGATATCCCCACAAAAAGAAGTCCGGAGCAGTCAAATCAGGTGACCGTGGAGGCCAATCAACATCACCATTTCTTGAAATAACTTGTTGTGGAAAGAGATCTCGCAGTAATTCCGCTATAATGTGATGTGCCACCTTCTTGTTGATACCACATGTTAATCAAGCCCAAAGCATGCAGTTGTGGCGTTAAAAAGTTTTCAATCATATCACGATATCGCTCCCCATTCACAGTTACCGTTGCGCCAGACTGTAACTTTTAATGGATGCAAAGGTGATTGATGAATAATTTGAGACTATTCTGTTTATTTACATATCCATTCAAATGAGATGTGCCTCGTCACTCATTATGATTTTTTCATGACAATCGGGGTTGCCATGGGCTAGCTGTAACATCCTATTGGCATATGTACGGCGGCGTAAAAATGGTCTTGTGGAAGTAGCTCTGGTGTCAAATGAATCTTAAATGGAAACAAATGCAAATCTTTGTGCAAAATTGTGGCCAAAGTTTTTCATTGAAGACCAAGCTCCTGAGCATGACGTCGAATTGAGGTTGATGGATTGTTTTGAACACTTCCTTGAGCAGCAGTAATGTTTTCATCACCTACAGACCGTCTATTTTCGAAATCATTCACTACACGATAAATAGTGCGTTTTGTTGGCACGTTGTTTCTACAAAAAATTTCACGTAACTTTCTCATCGTCACAGCAATCGATGATTGATTTTGATAAAAGGTTTTAACAATTAAAACACGTTGGGTTAATAAAATAAATAATAAATTTGCCACGTGTCTACTTCACGACTGCCAAATATGAACTGTGAAGACTTATGTTTGCCAAAACGGCGGCAAAACAAAGAAGTATACCTTCCCGGCGGAAACCCTGTATTATAGCTATGGTTGCTACTATTTGTACTTAACATACTTTTGACTTATTTTGTCAACAAGTCAAAGAGATGCTTATGATAAAATGTATACATATAATTGTAATATTCTTGAATGTATTTTATTGCAAATAGTAATGGGTGTAAAATAACGGTAACTTGTCAATATTGTTAGAATTCAGAATAATGACATTTTCGACGAAATTTACCTGGGTGACCATAAGAATTGACATCAAAAACATGACGGAGCACGATCCTAATGTCACGATAAATTTATATTTTCTTAAACTAACACACTCATCAAGAACTGAAGAAATAATGGCCTCGATCTGGACAAACTATAAAGAAATTAAAAAAAATCAAAGTTAATAATAAATTTTATTGAGATGTTAAATATAATGATGTAACATTTTATTTACTCCGCATTTACACTACTGCCATTTTATACCAACTATTTGCGCCATATTAAACAAAAAAAAGGGATTTACACGAGTGATAAACTGCCAATAATTAATTACATTAAACTGGCAAAATAATGGTAAAATCAAATCATTAATGATAAGCATTTACACGGGCAAAAGAATGAGCAAGTTATTTTTTTCGCAATGCGACATTATTTTAAAAATGGTGTCACTGGGCATTTACTTGACGCCATTATAATGGCAATATTTAATGCCAGTCTTCCTTGCCATTTTTTTTTTCATATTTGTTATATTTATCTGGAAAACTCGTAAAGCTGTAGCGTAGTTGTATATACTGACAAAATGGCAATATATGTGTCATTTTATACAAATTGTCGATTATAAAATAATTTTGACAGAATACCATATTGCCAGGCGTGTAAATGTAAAATTTCAAAGTTGTCAAAAGTCATTGTCTACTAGTTAGTTTGAGATGCTTTATAGTCATCTACGTTCTTAAACGTATTCATACGCATTCACTGATATGTGTTTGGCTGGTTTTTCAGTGAACATTTAATCACTAAGAGCAGGAGTCCAAACGGTTACCACTGTCAATAAAAAAAACCTACCAAGTTTTCCGAAAAAAACTACCAACTCAATGAGAAACCTACCAAAGCTTAATTTGATTTTTTTTTAATATAGAGCATTTGAGGCATTTAGGAAATAAAATACATGACTGGATCGCACGAACTTGCTCTTATATTCGATCGCACATAAACAATCAATAGCACAAGATTTATAGTATGTAATCAGCTTAATATAGGTATACAAAATAAAGGGCTATTTTTTTAGACGCAAGGTTTTCAATGTGGCAATACTTTTTTCGCAGTCGGTCTTTTTGACAGCTGTCACTTGATTTATACTCAGTTTGGTTTGCCATTTATAAATGCAAAATTTATAGTAATGGTTCGTGGGCTACACTACAGGCCCACGACGCGAGATAATCCGCTCACCAAAATTTCCTTCAATAAATTGATTGTTTCGTTGGCTGTATGGCATGTAGCTCCGTTTTGTTAGAACCAAAGGTCGTCTCCCGAACTATTATTTTGGTAATAAATTAGCACGACTTGCAAACGTTGTTCAGGAGTAAGTCTATTCAATATGAAATGGCAAACCAAACTGAGCATAAATCAAGTGACATCTGTCAAATAGACCAACTCGGAAAAAAGTATTGCCAGACTGAAAACCACACGTCCAAAAAACACCTGTTATATACAAACATATTTATACAAAAAATATTGGTATGGCAATTATAAGCATATAACAATATAAATTCCAAATATAATTTCAAAAAATCGTGCACCCGTCTTCAAAAAAAAAACAAAGATTTTTTATTAAAAAATCAAAAAAAAACACTCTGGTATGTATGCAGTATTATTTAGAATTCGAAGGATCTCCTATTTATATACTTTGCTCGAAATCCGTGGAGCCGTATATGAGAAAGTCCGTTTTGAGCTTCGCCAATTTTTGGCCCAGAACTGATTAATTTCCATCATAGCGCTCAAATTGTTTTTAGAAAATTTTAGAAGATTCCATTGTACCCGACCGTAATCGGTTTTAGGTTTTTTTCTTATTACAAATTCTTAAACGAATTTTCATTTCATATTAAACGCCAATTATTCAATTATTTTGATAAAATACCTGTCCATGATTTTGTATTCTAGCAAATTAGAAAGCTTGAATACCCAAATGGAATACATATTATTTTAATTTAACCTGTCAATTTACACAATTAATTGATTCAATTAGTTTCTAGTTACAAGTGTACTTCTATTGAGAAATATTGTAGAGATTAATCAATTCATTATTAAAAAGTTTTGTTTTCGATATTTCATGTAAAAACCTAACAAATTGAATTGAAACCTACCAACCTACCAGAGCTGAAAAAACCTACCAAGTTTGGTAGAATCCTACCAAACCGGCAACCGTGGTCCGATTCCGCAATCATAAGCACAATCTACTCACCTCAAAATATGTTTGAATAAATTTGCCTATCTGTGTACACTTTATCAGTAAAAAAAAATTATTCTACCCATTGCGAAATCGCAAAGATATGTATGTGTAGGTGCACGATTTTATGTGTACACGCAGAGAAAACTCACTATTTCGGAATATGGCCCCTGTGTCAAAATTTCTAGTTTTGCTGTTAAATACTGACAACAAATTATTAGATCTAAGTTTCTGAACTGTCCAATTGGATTCCTTCTTTTTATGATTGGCATAATGTCAAACGTCAGTAAATTAACTTCACATATACATTATTAAGTGACATTTATACAAGTGTCAAAGGTGTAATTAATTCAATGGTAAGTTTTAAGTTTTGGAAAATATAAAAAAAATTACAATAGATAAATAAGTCTTCAGCTGAAGTCAATTAGGTTCAGTACACGTCGTTAAAAAAAATGTGTAATAATTGTACCTTTAAGGTGGTAGTTGTTAGAGAATATTTTTTATAATAAAAAAAAAATATATTAAAGAAACAAAACATACCACACTGTCTAATCCCAATAAGAAGAGCATGGTGAAAAATAACCCAGCCCACACATGTGGAAGTGGAAGCATAGCAATTGCTTGTGGATATGTTACAAATGCTAGTCCTGGTCCAGAGGTAGCTACATCAGCTACCGGAATACCCGATTGTTCTATGAAATAAATATGTTATGTTTAAAGAAAGCCTAAGATTGATGTTTTTTTTAAAACCAAAAATAAAACTATAATATCAAACGTATGTGGTTTTCCATAGGCAAAATAAATCAATTTGTTTTTGCGCTCTCCAGTGGGCAATATAAATTGATTTTTTAAATCTAGATAATTAAGTCCTACTAACTTGAACTCATGTTTTCTTTCCTACAAAAACACACCCTTCACTATTAGTGAAGGTTTGCAATCTAGTTCCATTGGGGGCGGACAAAAATGAACTTTTAGATTGAAATCTGGATTTACCAATGAAAAACCACATAAACTAAATATAGAATGTAAACAAATATAAGTTTACTAATTATATTTTACCCGATAAATAACCCAGAACCGAAAAGACTACAAAACCAGCAAAAATACTGGTAGAACAGTTTATGATCGGAATTAAAATTGCATCACTTTTCGCATTGTTGTGGAATTTATTGAAGCTTGACATATTAACAATGCCTCCCCATCCAGGTCCAAGTGAGAAGAATATTTGAATTGCTGCATCAGCCCAGACCTTTAGATCCAACAGTTTTATCCAATCTGGTTTAATATAAAACAGGATACCTTTCATTGCACCTGGCAGTGTTATACCACGAATGAAAAGAATAATGAGAATGAAGAAGGGAAAAGTAGCTGTGAAATAAACTACTTTTCCTACCTGAAATTAAAAGAAAATTAACATTAAGCTTCCAATGATTGTGGCTCAATCAAACCGTTTTGATTCCTCCGATTATACTAAAGTAAACAACTAGCCATGTGAAAACCAAACACCAAAACAATGGCCACACAACATTGCCAATTTCTTCGATTCCACTTGAGATTTTTAGTAGTTCAAGACTGTATACAATGAAAACAATCCATTAATCATATAGTTCATAGAGACGGAAATGAACATACTTACTGGAAAAATTCATCGGCTGGCGTTCGAAAGTTATTTTTATCTGTGTAGTTTCTCTTTGCAAGCTTTGAAAGAAACTAACGTTTAGTTTGACAGTTCAGTTAAGTAATTTGTAAAAGTACCTCAAGAACCTCAACACATTTATCTGTATTCCATGCATTATCACAAGAATCCCATGGCAAATCCTTATTTAAAATTCTCTTAATAAACATAACGGGATATGAAATGATCACAGAATAGTAGCATGTGCACAGGAAATTCACCACAACGATGGCATATCCGGTACCTATTATTTTAACATCGGCTGAGTAATTAAATTCTTATTAATACAACTTACCCTTAAATATGGGTGACAGTCTAAACATTTCAATACATCCTGTACTTGAAAATTGGCCTATTATGATTTCCATAAAAAATAGCGGTATACCACACAGAAACAGCATCAAGAGGTACGGAACGAGGAAAGCACCTAGAAAAAGAATTACATGTGATTTGCATAGAACATGATTTTCATACTCGCTATATGGCAATGAAACATGACGGCTGCTTAAAATGTATTAATAAGATTAATACCTATACAGATAATATAGGCCGAACATTTTTTGCTTGAGATTTTTATATTTCCTTTACGTTTTTTTACAATTGATCACTAAACTTATATATGATTAGACATTTGTTTTTTAATTTTAAACTATTGTAATCGCAATTAGAATTCATTTTAATTTAATTTTCTTTACGAACTTACCACGTTTAATTTTTAAATGCAAATTGATTGAATGTTTTAACCTGACGGGACGTTTCGACCAAGTTCCATTTTATTGTGACCCACGACAAATGGATCTGTGTCGAAACGTGTCGGGTGAAAACAATCAATCAATTTAAATTTAATAATTTAATTCGGTAAATCCGTGAAGAAAATTAAAGTAAAATGAATTTGACATTTTGTCAAAAAAAGTAAGCAAATATTATCACGTCGTTTACGATGAATGCTCTGCAGAGGGAATCGTATTTATTTTTGATATTTTTTCTATTGTAGAAATGTCAAAATTGAGCCTGATTCCCTCCGCAGTTCATTCATCGAATTTTGAAATCGGCATAATATTTCCATTACTTTTTTCCAAATTGAGGACTGGTCTGTAACATGACTAGACATCAGTCACACTAACAAATTTAATAATAAGTTAAACAGAAAAGAAATTGTAGAGTTGAAGATACACGGTATTCTCACTGTAGAGTTTATTTATTTTTAAAATTTTCCGTATAAAAAGAAGACTAATAATTTTGTCTTCATAATATTGTATATCACGGTATGTAGGTACTTTTTAATATTTTTTGAATACCCTAGAATAATAAAATCGCCAATCAACCAGAAAATTGTTCAAACAAACAAAATTCAAACAAAAATTAATAAACTCACTGTACTATTTACTTCTATGGAAAGAATCTACTCTTTACCTAATCCAAAATGGAGGTTGGGATTCACTTCTTCATGCGAATTTGTGTCCGTACTCTCTAATAATTCGAAAATCTTATTTAAATCTTGTTCCAGTAGGTATACCAAATTTTCGCATAGAGAAAATATCGGCCGTGGCGCGATAGTTGTGTGCTCGCCTGTCAACTTTGTGGTTGCAGGCTCGATTCCTGCCAGAGCCTATGTCCTCTTATTTTTCCATTAAAAACCAATTCTAAAATAAATGCCATACAATGAGTTGCTGGTTTAATCATTACATGCTGTTCAGGCATAATACTAGCAAAATGTGATTGAGTAAACTGGTATACCAATAAGTATGACACAGAAATAAATAAAAATAATGGGAATTATAAGAGACATATAAATATCAGAAACGGTAATTTTCACCGCATTAGTTCAGCCGCCATCCCTGGAGATAAATCTGAGACAACAACCAGCTCGCGCCACACATCTTTCCTATCCCTCTTTCTCTTCTTTCACATGACGACCACGCTGTGTTAAAAACATATAAAGCCTAGTACGCTGCTGATGCGAAACGAAATTTTTCGGTGGTCTCCACTAGGAGAGCGAAATGCTAACGAAAACCACAGCGGAAAAATATTTGCGGAGAGTTCTGTAAGCTGTCAAAAACAATTGACAAGTTGTAAAAAAAAAGTAATTTTGTCACCAAATTATTTTTAGATGGAAAATTTTTTGTCGTCAAATTACTTTTAGATGTAATTTTCTTGAAATAATTCTTGGATTTAAAAATTGTTCTTGTTCCACATAGAGGATTTAAAATAAAACTCAGAACCGTTTAAATGATGGAAATTAAGCAAATACTTTGGGACTTATTAACTGGCTTATCTGCCGATTTGATGAAATTTCTATCAATTTTAAGAAAATCAATGAAATAGGGAGGTAAAGCGCTCTATAATTCGAAAACTACGTCCTTCATTGGGATGGTGTAAACGGTTATGAGTTCTAATTTATGGTTTCTTACTAATTCCGAATACCATTTTCAAGTCCAAGAATTATTTCAAAAAAATTATATGTAAAGGAAATTTGGTGACAAAAAAATACATCTAAAAGTAATTTGGTGACAAAACTACTTTTGGTTTTGTTAATGCTTCCTTTGAAAGTATGAAGTGCTGATTCTAAAATGATATCGCTCGCCTTTATTGGACAACCCGTTCCAAAGATATAGTTCCAAAGCTATTCACTGTTCACCTTGAAATACATAATCTGAAAATACTTTGAAGTGTATCTTTGGAACGGGTTATCCTAAAAACTTGGTTGATACCTTTTTGTAATCTACTCTTGATGCTCTCAAAATTAGCATCAAAAGTTTTTATGTAGAAGCCTTATTGCAAAAAATCACTCTTGAAAAACGCATATTTAGAATGATGTATGCGTATTCCTGGAGCTATTTTTTTTAATACAACTTCTTGGCAAAAAATGTTGATGCTTCCTTTGAAAGTATGAAGTGCTGATTCTAAAAAGATATCGCTCGCCTTTATTGGACAACCCGTTGCGATAATATAGTCCATTATATTTATAGTCTGATTATATTTTTCAGATTATATATTTCAAAGTGAATTCACTATTCTAGTTTTGGAACTATATCTTTGGAACGGGTTGTCCAATAAAGGCGAGCGATATCATTTTAGAATCAGCACTTCATACTTTCAAAGGAAGCATCAACATTTTTTGCAAAGAAGTTGTATTAAAAAAAATAGCTCCAGGAATACGCACACATCATTCTAAATATGCGTATTTCAAGAATGATTTTTTGCAATAAGGCTTCTACATAAAAACTTTTGATGCTAATTTTGAGAGCATCAAGAGTAGATTACAAAAAGGTATCAACCAAGTTTTTAGGATAACCCGTTCCAAAGATACACTTCAAAGTATTTTCAGATTATATATTCCAAGAGAACAGTGAATAGCTTTTAGAATATATTTTTGGAACGGGTTGCATTTTCACTTGTTCATCAGTGAGTTTTCTTAGTGGGTTTGTACTTGACCGCTCTGCTACGCTGCGAATGCTCTTTGATCGATTCCCATTTTAACTATAGGTCTTGCTTCCTCAATTAATACCAAAATCGAATGAATAGTAAAAATGCATGGCCTTATATGTCAAATCCAATTGACAAGTGCCCAGTTTGCAAGGAACTTGATTTGCTATCAAATCCACGAGCAGGGCATCTGCCATACGATGGTTCAATTACATTAAAAAACTTCGTCCAGAAAAGAAAAAGAAGGTAGCGATGGGAATGCGAGGTAAGTGATTTGTCATCATCTTCTTTCTATCAACACAACAAAGGACTTGCGAGGTCATCACCTGAAATTGTAGACTAAATAACAATGTCCATCCCGTGCCGATTTTCACGAAGTAAACATTAAACAGATTATCTTAACTTGAGAAATAAGTTCTGGGGTATGGTATAAAATCGCCAATCAATGAGATCGGAAACAGGCTTTCTAAATGTAGGTGGGTATCATTTAAGATGGCCTTTTTGCAACCAAACATTATTGTGGTAACGATGATTACCTTAATTGTCGTCGGTGCAGCGGAAGGCCGCTTACCTTTGGCTTCCGGCCTGGATACATCTTGTCCCGACCAGGTCGGAAATTCATATTCGTACTGCCAGTAGCGGGCGGTCGATTTGATTTTTTCTTTGTGGCAATTGAGTTAATTTATGTGTTGAAAGTATGTAGTTAGAAATGGTGAGTGTTTTTTTTATATATATTTTTATTTGGTGTCAAAGGTCGCATAGAATTTAAAAGTCGGAGTAACAAATGTATTTTAAAAATCATGACATGGACAGTTAATTGCAGAACAAACTACTGAATCTTGATTATAATATTTTTATTTAGTAGTCACTTAAAATAAATTAATTTTAAAAGGACATTGGTTATTTTTAATCTAAGCACTAGCACTAGGTATGAGAAAAGTCGATAGTTGGTTATAATCAGCATTCCAAATAAAGTTCAGCTATATCTTTTTCGCCGATAAGATATGTGAAGGGTGTGCTTCTTTCCAACTTCCCATTTTCATTTTGCAGATTTAGTTTAGTCGATTTTAAAATTGGTTTTGATACAAAATTAGAATTGAATGTATTTTGAATAATTTAATACAGGAAATGCACAGAAAAACCAGACACTAGAGAAAACACAAAGCCCAAGAAAAATCAAATAAGCATTACAAGAGCTTGACTTTTTTTTTTATAAAAAAAATGATATGTCAAAATTTCGCAAGCAATTAATGTGCAGGTCAATTAAATTGAGAACGAAAAGAGTGGAGAATTGTACTAAGAAATCTAGTACAGCTATCCACTAAAATTACACATTTCGTCGTTCAGCAGCGTACTGGAAAACGAAAAGTAGAACGAAATTTTTCGTTCATGATTTCGTCGTGTCATTTTTGTATGGGATTTTTCGTTTCGCATCAGCAGCGTACTAGGCTTAAAGGGTAATCATAATCCCTTGAGCGCGTGTAAAATTATAAAAAAAATAAAATGCCCGACTGGATTGTACGAACTTGCTCTTGGAGCTAACAACTTTAATGTAGATAAACATTGACGCTTTTAGTAGGTAGATAATTTAGTTATCCTAGTTATTATATGCAGTATAACCTTATAATTTAGGTGAAATATGCATACATAAGATTCCTGTGGTTTTTAAAGATACATAAGTACATATATATACATAAATGTATGAGGACCTACATTGTATTTAGTATTCAGTGTCGTACGCAAAAATTCGTAAAGAGGGAATAATAATAAGGTAGACATACTACACATAATTAAATGTTTTTATATTGCTTAGTCGTTATAGTTTGAGGGAAAGTAAAGACGCGATTTGAATGCATGGGTAAATAAGAATATATCAAAAAAAAAATTCAAAAATCGTTGGAGCGGTTTTTTAATAAATTAATTTTTATGTATAAAATTTTGAAAACATTTTTAGAAAAAAAAATTGAAACGCCGTTTTGAAGATATTATTAATATACATATGAAATTAAAACTTAAAAAAAATTCTGTGACTGGTTTTTGAAAAATCGGTTTTTCAAAAAAAAAATTTATTCATTTTTTGAAGATCGAAAAACATTTTAAAAATTTGAGTATGCAGTCTTATTAACAATTTTAGGGAGCATTTGTAAAAAAAAATTATTTTAATCGGCCCATCCAATAGTGAGAAAGTCGAAAATATGTAAAGTGGTTTTATGGGAAGTACCGTTAATATGTGCCTACGCAAACAAAATATTTTTATACTTAAAAGTGAAGTGTACTAGTTTAAGAACACACAAATTTGTTAATAAAAATTCTTGGAGCCGTTTTCGAGAACTAATTTTTTTTCCAAACAACGATTCAAAAATTTATTTTGGACAATCACCTAAAACGCCTAAGCACCAAGTTTGAACAAAACCGGTTCAGCCGTTTAGGCAATAGATCGTTCTACAGACAGGCATACAGACAGCCACACAGACGGAATTGCGTGACCCACTATTTGGTGTTCTCTATCATCGCAATGTCAACTTTTATTAAAATCTCGAGTTGGATTTTTTTCCAAATGCAAAACTTGAAACTGAGTTGCCGGCAACTGGGAGTTTGACGGCGAGAAGTGCAAGAAGTAAAGGGAATAAAAGAAATCTCCCCGGTCAACGATTTGAAGAGATTTTTTGACGTTTTGCTTTGCATTCCAAAGTCAAACATAATCTTCCCAGTTTCCTCCTCAGTTTCTTGGTGCCAGTTTCTTCGTGTGAAAGCTACAAAGCAAATAAAGGAAAGCTTCAAAAAAATCTCCAGGAACTGGTTTCCCTGTTTGAAAGTGTACTTACTGTACTTTTGTGAAACTATTTCGTTCTCTTAAGCAGCGTACACATTATCGAACTTGCGTGACATTCCTGTTTGTCTTATTCCATACTGACAATGATTCAACACTGAACAACAAAAATACTTATTGAATGGTGTTCGATGAATGAATTGCATACACATCAACATCATCGATCAAGAACGCTGCCTGACAGGCAAAATCAAAAAATTTTGTGAGAAGTCCTTCATTAGTGTCATGTGATCATGCAAGTGTACACATTATCGATTATGAGCAAAACTGTCACACATGCTCGATAATATAATTTGTGCTAATTAAATTCAAGTGGTTCACTAAAGAAAAGATCAGACTAAAGATCAAGATCTTAAACAAAAAAGCAAACAATTCATAGAAAAAAGAAAGAAAAGAAAACAGAACAAAAAAATGGCAGTTCTCACGAATGTGTTCTGATTTATTAGCTTTGTATATTGACCAATATCTTCTAAGAATGGTAATAGAATGTAACAGAAAGATTTACGAAAAAAAAAACAAACATTAAAACCTACGTCTCTAAATCGTGCATAATAACATACATATATGTATATATATATATGTATACATAGTTCGGAAAAGATATATTCATGCTCATAACGAGAATTATTCTTTAAAGTGGTATATCGTTGAATTTTCGGTTCAATCTACCCATCTCTTTTTAACGCTCATAAGATCAGGAAAAACTGTTCGATTAGGGATCCCAATCGACTAATGAACACAATATTCTCGATTTCGAAATTTAATGTGACTGTATGTCATAAAGCGCTTAATGTCAAACCCGCAATGTTTGAACATGGTAGAGACGATGAAGTTGATTTTGAGTTTGACATTTGGTGGGCGTGTATTTGTGTGTGCTTCTAGTTTTGATTTGGACTTCAAGTTTCTCACCTTTCCAGGAAAGGTACTGTTATTTGATACCAATCGAAATCTTCCAGGAGCAATCAAAAGCTTTCCGGACCACCAACCGGAACGATATCACTCTAACGTGCTTTGCAGCTGAAAACGTGTAAAGTCGCATTTCGGTTTTGCTTTGGTAAATTCAGATTTCTGAAATTTTAGTATTGTCGTAATACATAAATGGATATCGATTTCAGTTTGATTTTTGCTTGCGATATAGCTACTATATGGCAAGTTTTGCATTTGGAAAAAAAATTTAACTCGAGATTGAAACTTGACATTACGCTGATAGAGACACCAAACAAAATTTGTCCCGCAATTCCGTCTGTCTGTCTGTCTGTAGATCGATCAACAGCCTAAACGAGTGAAACGATTTGTTCAAACTTGGTAATTAGGCGTTGTAGGTGATTGTCTAAAATAGATTTTTGAATCTATGTTTTAGCCCAAAAATAACGGTACTTGCCATACAAATTTTTCTACCATCTTAATTATCTCGAAAGCGGTTCTAACTATTTTGATTAAAAAAAGTGTGTATATGTATATTACTCTAGGTATAGTCTGCATTTTGAATAAATTTTTTTTACATATTATATTATTAAAGGTACCTGTCATACAACCATTTTTTTGATTTTCGACTTTCTCATAAACGGATTTCGATGAAAAAATTTTTAAACATGAGGTTCTTCGAATTCTAAATAATAATGCATTTCAATTTTTTTTGGGATTTTTTTTGAAAATCCGATATTTTGAAAACGGATGGACAATTTTTTTAAAATTTTGTTTATAAGGTTATATTATTATATTTAAAATTGTCATAGCAATTTTTTTTAGAAAAAATTTAAGAAACATTGTATATAAAAAATTTAATAAAAAACGAATTTAAAAATATATTTAGCCGTTTCTATTAAGAATCGTTTACATACAATGTGATCGAAAATGAGAGCAAGTACGTGGCATCCAGTCGTGTATTTTATTTTTTATCATGGTATTGGTATTGATTATAATCAATTACAGTTCCAATCTCAAAATGTTTTATATGTACCTCTTTTTTGTTTCTATAAACTAGTTTCGTACACAGATTCTTTGGCCGCTAGTTGATTGACAACTGAAAATTATTCCATCTACCACGCCAATGTCAAAAATGTATCCTCGGATAATTATTATTAGCTCATATATTGAAATATGGTCCAAAACGTTTATTAAAAACTCTCTACTATAGCTAATTAGGATGTCAGACTTACGATTTTTTGTACTTCCAAATTATCGAGGGCTTAGAAAAAAAATTATTTTTTTTTTATAACTTTGCACGCGCTCAAGGGGTTATGAATACCCTTTATATGTTTTTCTTAACACAGCGCGGGCATCTGGTGAAGAAGAGAAAGAAGGATAGGAAAGATCTGTGGCGCGATGTTCTGATACAAAAGCTGGTTGTTGTCTCAGATTTATCTCCAGGGATGGCGGCTGAACTAATGCGGAGAGAATTATCGTGTCTTATTTATTTATGTCCCTTATAATTCGCATTATTTTATTTATTTAGTTGTCATACTTTATGGGTTTGCTAGTTTACTCAATCACTTGTTGTTAGTGTTATGCCTAAACAGCATGTAATGAGCAAAGCAGCAACTTATTTTATAACAATTTTAAGAATTGGTTTTTAATGGAATATAAGAAGACATAGACAACGGCAGGAATTAAACCTGCAACCACGAGGTTGACAGGCGAGCACACAACTATCGCGCCACGGCCACCCAAAAAAAAAATTATATTCCAAAATATGAGGTAAGATAACGAAAATAACACAACCACAGAAGGTGCGTGCATTTAACTTCACTACAATCCCGGTTTTGTTGATAACACCGAGAGTTGTCAAAAACTTAGTATTTCGTTGGCTCTCACAAAGGTTGTCAATTGTGTTCTTCAAGTTTACATATGTAAGCAGGAAACATGAAGTTCTATCCTTTGATAATTAAATCTTGAAATTTGTTTTAATTTCTCTTGTGAGGTGAATATTTGATTTAGACGGATTCACCAAAGCACATTAAATTTGAGTATTCTTTTAATTTTAATTCAAAAATAGCAAATTACATACAAACTGCGAATAGCACCATGTTACTTTAAAAGTATACCTATATGTTATACTTCAAATCGACAAGGCTAAAGGCCTCTTCTGTTCTACTTTAGAACGAGTCCAGTGCGAGCCCAGGTGTCTAAAACCACAGAATTTGCTCACCATGACAAGTTCTGGTATACCAAAAACATCTTTAGGATGACTTTAGGCTTCAGCTTTTTTCCTAATAAAATAACATCTTCCAAAGAAAATTCTGACATTTAAAAATCTGTCAGCCATTTGTAATTTTAAAATCATGACATAAATTAATTTTTCCCTACATTTTTAGTCGCTGAAAAATAAACCCAATGTCAAAAAATACAATTTATTCACAATAATCCTGTTTTCAAAGCGTCATTATTTTCAAATTTCAAAGTTCGAATTCAAATAGAACCACAAGCTTGTTTCCTATGAATAAAAAACGCTTTTTTCCATGAGCATGAATTCAAATTTCCTATTAATAAAAATAGAATGATCGTGCAATAGTTAAGTGACGTTCGGTGGATTATATTAGTAAACGTCACTTAAAAAAAATAGTTTCTTAATAACATTTCGCATTTAGTATACGGAATAAGCCCTAAGTCTTCTTTACTCCATGCTCATTATTTTGGGTGTAAGAGCTTAGCTACGAGTAAGTTCAGATATAATTGTTGGTACTTAACTCATGTTGCGGAAAAATATTTCAAAAAACTTCTGTTGGGCTATTTGAAAATTTAAAAAAATGTAAAGAGCCTTTATTAAAATGTTTCTAATTAAGTAAACTTAACCTATTTTCTTGACAAGCACCAACTGAAAGCAGTAGGTACAAACAAAACAACGAACATAACTTTAAGCCTACAGGTTATTTTATCTTTAGTAAAATATTATAAGATATTTCTATGATTACAATTTTTTATCTTGTTTAAATTTAGCAAAATCTTGTTTTTAGCTCAGTGTTTTAAGGTCTTACTTTGTAAATCGTCCAATTTTATTTTTTTGGACCAATTCCTTATGGGTTTAACAAAACTAACGAGCCACTTAACTCCTTTACAAAGTTAATTTTTTTTTTAAATTAAGAGACGACAGTTTAAGAATCTTTGTAAGGGAATTTATATTTTAGAAAGTGCAATAAGAAAACTAGTAGTTAATCATCACTTTCTTAAAAATGAATTCCACACTTTAGGGTTCCTGTTTTCCAGAAGGCAACTTACCGCCTCCACTTCGATAGCATAGGTACGGAAATCGCCAAACGTTTCCTATGCCTACAGCATATCCAATACATGACAAAAGAAATTCTGTCTTCGAAGCCCATTTTCCTCGATTTTCGTCATGTTCGAATCGGTCGTGAGTATCATTGTCTGCTCCGCCACTTCCATCACCTGCATACATCAATTTATCTCTATTTCTGATATCACTAGTCATGATGGCTCAAAAAAAAAAAAGAACCGACAAAATTTTTATTTTATTTGGAAGATATGTGATATAACGGTATTTCTATTAATTCTTGTGACAAAAATTTAATTATTGGTATTAAATAAAAAACTAAATCACATCACATAACAAACTCAATTTTACTTTCGAAATAATTGCACTTTAATTATAACGATCGCGTGAATCGAGAATCCTGACTGTGAGCACATCGCGTTATCACTGATGGAGCGGTCCAGAATTTAATAAGAGATCATCTCCCTAGAACGACCGATTACTTTGTGTTGATAATGACTTGTGATTTGTGAATCAGAGCCTCCAACTATTGAGTCGCGATAAAATGTTCTTATTTAATTTATGTTAAAGGTTATAGCTGTAAGCCTCTTAACTATGTCCCGAGTTGAATAGTGAATACTAGATATGTTGTCGTGATGAAAATAATAAGGTGTTTCAGCGTTTAAGTTTAAAATTGATTGAGATGTATAAAGTGAATATTTTTTCCTGATGGTTGATTATAGCAAACAGGAAAATTATGTCAGTTGGCAAGCCTCACTTCTAGTGTGCCATCAAATTTTCCTGATTGAAACACACACGAAAAAGTTTTTCGTCCACAATTCTGTCAGTGGAACGAGAGAAATTGGGACCCAAATCATTGGAATGATTTGTTCCATTTTGTGTCAAATTGCAATCATCTGCCACGAAAAACTTTTTTCCTGATTCGTTTACCTGTTCGCTATAACTGGTCCCTAATTCAAAAATAAATAAATAAATAAATACATTTTTAACAAAAAATATTACAATTCTATTGTAATTATTTTTTGCAAAAACTGATTTATTTATCAATATAGCATTTGTATTTCAAACCGCCAAAAACATCATTAATTATCCATTCTAACTTTTTTTCTGTTTCGTTTTCTTAATCGCTATAAATACTTACATGCTCTTTTGCATGTTGTCAAAATTTTATTGCCATATATGTATGAAACAAAGGTTTCTGAGATTTGACAAATCCACGCTGATTTTTATAGAGATGGGTCAATATTGCAGTGAGAGGTTTTCAGTAACAGGTAAGAGCAGATCGAAAATACCTGTGATTCAAATAACCACAGATGAGGCTTTCCCGAATAAAAATCCCTATTGGCAAATAGAAAATGATATAATTAAAATTTAGCATCAATAATAAAGTATGTCCTATATCTAAGAACGTTTTGAACACATCTCAAAAATAGTAATTCACATTAATTCATCGACGCGAAATAAATTATAAATAAAACAATAGTCTCGTGACAATCACGTGCAGCAAAGTAAAACATTTTCACTAAAACGATGCACATTCCACTCCAACTTGATTTAATTTATTTTAATATGGAGGGATTTTAACAGCTGTGATTTTTTTCTGTCAAACAGCACACAAAATACAAGGAGAAAAAGAAATACAAACATACATTACTAATAAAAATCACTTCAATGCCCTCTATGATTGAATAGACTAACTATCGGAACTCAATTATACATCGGATGAAAAAGAAAAGTAATTGCCAGTATGTTCTTATTTGTTGTTTTCCTTGTAAAATGTTTACTTTGCTGTACTTGGTAGTCTCGAGACCACGGCTAATGTAAACAAATAGGTGAAACGTACGAAGGATTCTAATCTTTGTATTACTCATCTGTGGAAATACCATTTAAAATTCCTAAAGTCTGTATGTCGATCGTACTCGTACCTAATAGCGGAATATGTGTAAGTCACTTTTCACACAGGGAAACCAGTTGCTGGAGATTTTTGTGACGTTTTCCTTTAATTGCCTTGTAGCTTTCACACGAAGAAACTGTCACTAAGAAACTGAGGAGGAAACTGGGAAGATTTTGTTGGGCTAATTGGAATACAAAGCAAAACATTAACAAAATCTCTTCAAATCGTTGACCGGGGAGATTTTTTTCATTCCCCTTACTTCTTGCCCTTCTCGCCCACAAACTCCCAGTTGCCGGCACCTCAGGTTCTTTGTGTGAAAGCAGAAGAAGTGATAAATAGTTTATTGCAAAATGTGAGTACAAAGTAGTTAATTAAAATGGACAATGTTTGTTCCATAATTGTATTTATAATGTTACTTAAAAGTAACATTGGCCGATATTGCAACTAGCAGTTTGTGCCTTTATGCCTATGACACGTACAACACAATATTCTTTGAGTTTTGACACACATGTGCGCAATTGAACGACGAAAATGGAAACCACAAATAAGCTATAATAAGATTGTAAACTTTCGTACTTTTCACCTCCCAAAACCCATTAGTTTACATTATTGTATTTGTAGCTTTGAAACTCTATCCGTGAATAGATGGGAAATCGAAAAACAAACCAAATTACTAGGGCTGTGTTGTCTATTTGTCTATAGGAAGATGAACAGAAATTATTCTTGTGTGCGTTTTTATCCATGTGTCTATTGGAAGATGAACGGAAAAGTTACTTGTGTGCGTGTTTCAGCTTGTTGGCAAATGTCAAATGAAAGCAGAGGTTTTGGGTCCTTATGTTATTAGTTTATGATGGAAACTACGACCGTGCGTTCCCGTACTACCTAAAACTGCGAAAAATTACGAATTTCTACGAAAAATTTGACAGTTCCCGTACACCAAATTTTAGTAGTTTTTCTCAGAAGAGAGCACTTATAAGAGAATATAATATTTCCCCAAGCTGCGATTCATAGTCCAAGAAATTTCTTTCGACAAAAATATGAAGATTGTCAAATGAAGGAAAAAAGAAAAAAAACAATAAATTAGCTATCAGTTCCCAGGTGTAGGGATTGTTGAACATCGGTAGTCAAAGGTTTCGATGGTATCGATAGCTTAAAAGAAAAATTATCCATAGAGTATCGATATTTTTTTTAAACAGTGTTATATTTAAACAACAATTATGAATGCCTGTTTGGTAACTAGAAATGCTTAGGAAACTTGTTTTTTTTTCGGTTCGTTTTGTTGCTGCTATATAAGATGCATCCCACCATGACGTGAAAAACTATCGATAGACTATCGGTGTTTAACGATCACTAGCCAGGTGTGTCATTTCAAAAATACACTTTCGTTTTGACGTTTAAAAACTGGCTAAAAATGTTGTTCCCGTAATTTTGCGCAAATTTGTCGCTGTATGAGATATTCTTACCCCACTCTTTCAATAAATGACATACTTCACATTTTTGTGTAAAAAGTATGCGAAAACATTATTATCTTGTAATATGTGTACCTTGTGTGTGCGTATTTCAATGCAAATCTTTTTCGAGAAAATATAACGACAATTTTAAAGATTTAAATGCATGGTCCTTTTTCAAGATTTAGGATTTCCGGTCTTTGAGAATTTGGGTTTTTGGAATTTTGGACTTCGGCTTCTAGATCTGGTATTTCCAAGATTTTGGTTTTTCGTTAATGGTTTTCTGAACCGTCCACTTTACGGATTCTTGATTCTGTTTTTATTGATTTTATACACAACACACATTAAGGGAATTCATGAAAGGGCTAAAAACCCATATAAACATGAAACTTCCATTGTTACACGAATACCCTTATTATGTTTTTGCAGAATCAAAATATTCTCTACTTAATAAGAATACCCTGTACATATTTAACTTGACTGTACCATTTATCGGGCGATGCTGGTTAATTGACAATTTTTGACACCGGTGTGGAGGGAATGATAGTAGGAATAAAATCTGATATATTTTCTCAAATATTATTATGCTCAGCTTGATTTCTTAAGTGCGTAATGACGATCAGGTTCTATGATAAAGGTTGAAGTTGCTGCTGCTAATATTGTCTATAGCAATCTTTAATCTTTCCCCAGCATTTATACAACATATCTATATACCGTTATAACAACAATCCTAGGGTGAGCCTATGAGTTGCAAAAAAAAATTCCATAAAATTTCAATTAACGCAGAGAAGCTAAATTTAAACTCATCTCATTGGTACTTACAATATTGTAGGATTGTATATCTTTACCTATAGAACATATTTGTTAATAAGGAAATTGCATTGCGCTAAATGATTAGTGCAGTTGTGATTTGAATGACCCATCATATCCAAGGGGAGAAATTTACTTAGATGGTTTTGTTTTATCTTTTGTAAATTTATACAATTGCTTAGCATGGCAATACGTTATACAGAACATAAAGTTTGAATTTAAAAAAAATCTCCTCGTAAAAGAAATCAGATATGAGGTGCAATATAATTAGAACAGAGGAAATGTGTTGAATGTACTTAGATTATTTATACTATCTATTTATTTTTTAAAATTGAATCTGCGCCAAGAAAGCTGCAAAAAGTTTATTTGTTAAATTAAGAAGAGTCAAATAAAGATAAGCAAGACTACAATGTATTTACTCGACTCGTACATAAAAGAGAACAACTTTCTTGCTGCTAACTAGTTTTGTATTATAAATTTAAATGAATTTATTTATTTATCATCATTTAGACTTTATACAATGATTAATGAAATGGAATCTTATACACTACTGAAATATAAATAATATGTACCTAAATCTTTTTTGAATATATTATAGCGACACGTCGCGATCGTGACACGGTTAAAAACTATGAACATATTAATTATGAAATTTACATTTAGGGGTCAGATCTTTAGTGAGTTAAAGGCTGTTTTTTCCAAGGGAGGATATTAACTTTAATGAGTGCCAAAAATCTATCGAAATCGATTAGCGCCATTATGTTAACAGATCGAAATAGACGATATAAATTGCCCTTTTCATTGGCCTCCGAAAAGGTTGGTGTTGTTGGAATGCCATATAGGAACGCAGCTGATGACAAAACAACTGCTGCCCAAAAAAAATTATCAAAAATATATCCGAAAAATTTTGGTATAGGTGCTTTAAGGAGGCTTTACATGGATCTGCATCTGCAAATTTGAAGAAAAGTAGAGCAGGACCATAATATAAAACAAACATACTCGTAGAAGTAAGACAGGGTACGCAGTAATAACTTACTCGAACTTGGATATAACTTTCTTGACACATCTCACAATCACATGTTCTTAGCGTTCAGTAATGTAGTTTTGAGAAGAAAGTTTTCGCTATTTTCGTTGTTTTTTTAAGCAAACTGAGGTGAAATGGTAAAAAAAAACTTGAAAATTCGTTATCTGAACGGAACAAATTATGGTGCAGATGAAAATGCTATAATGCAGATGAGCATGTTCATCTTCACTATAATCTGCAATCTTCACATTCATACTTCCTATAATCTTCATACATGAAGATGAACTCCATTTTGGTCTTCGCTCTCTATCGCACAAGTATGTTTTTTTTATTTTGTTTCCCTTTTTTTTGCAGATGTCGATGCAGATTAAGATGAAGTTACATGTAAAGCCTCCTTAAAGGACCAAAATGGAGATTATCTTCATGTATGAAGATTATAGGAAGTATGAATCTGAAGAATGCAGATTATAGTGAAGATGAACATGTTCATCTTCATTATAGCATTTTCATCTGCACCATAATTTGTTCCGTTCAGATAACGAATTTTAAAGTTTTTTTTTACCATTTCACCTCAGTTTGCTTAAAAAACAACGAAAATAGCGAAAATTTTCTTCTCAAAACTACATACCTGAACGCTAAGAACATGTGATTGTGAGATGTGTCAAGAAAGTTATAGCAGAGTTCGAGTAAGTTATTAGTGTGTACCCTGTCTTACTTTTATGTTTGTTTTATATTATTGTACCGGTCCACTTTTCTTCAAGTCTCCAGATGCAGATCCATGTAAAGCCGCCTTTAGTATCCTATGAGAAAATGTTGAGTTTTACATGCATAAACCCATACAAATTTAAAATATCGGATGTTGGTTTTTTAGGAACTTTGGATACTAACCTATCTTAGATAGGCTATTGTACCGAAATTTCCGACATGATTTCAATTTATTTTTGACAAACATCATTTAGAATTTCAACAAAGTTATTGCAGAAATTACTAAGCAAATTTGTTGAGAATATATTAACTGACAAAAAATAAACAGTTTTCTGGAGTTAACTCACTAACTTTCACTAAAGGTGCCGTCACATAATGAAAGGGAAGTGCTTTCTTAAAGCGACTTTTTACTTTCAAGAAAGAACTTTTCGGGTCGTGACACCACGCAAGTGCAAGTGTTTTCTATTTCTAAATATGCTTTCTGAAAGTGATTTGGGTGTAAACGGGTGTCATATTTGCCATTTTAAGTTTCGGTAATTGTTTTATCCAGAACAATTGTTGTGTTTTTACTACACTTTCTTGTCACAAGCACGCACTACCTACGCTCCTCCAAACACTACACTTTTTTTTACATTCGAATTTTTTTTATTCTTAAAAATGGATAGTGTGTTTGTAGTTTTAAATCCTAACCAATACTTTTTGTGCAAACCCAGAACACAACATGGTCAATTCCACAATCCACTTCCAGTATGTCATCCACAGTTTAACAGATCATATCGGTTTTCTCTTTCTAAAATAAATGTATATTCTTCATTTTCACATTTAGTTTCACAATGTACCGTTTTGAAATTGGAATGTGAATTGTTTTTTAAAAAAATCTCGAATGCTTGATGGAGTTGCACAAGATCGTATGCTAATTTAGACAGATTTCATTTAATTGGTAATGACTAAACAAGTCATTTAACTCTTCTTGACCCTATCTAAATTTCAAAAGGAGATATTCTGACTATAATAACCCTTTTCCATTTTATATTTATATTCAAGAAAATGAAACCATGTTAAATGACGAATTTCGTTTTATTATAAGTTCACAAAAAACGTTAAAAGAATATTTTAATGAAGACATTGTTAAATTTTGGGTTAATTTATTGAGTGCCAAAAATTTTCTTGAAAAGCCAGCTTTTGAAAATGTATGCAGTTACAACATGTTTACTTTGTGTAGCATAATAACATTGCAACTTTAGACGCAGAGTTTTTTCTCAAGTTTAAATAAAATAAAGGATGATGTAAGAAATAATTTGAATATTTCAACTATTGATGCAATTATGCAATCAAAATAACTCTTGAAAGAGGTATAGGGAATTTTTGAGCCACCCGAACAATTAAAAAATTTTGCAAACAAATTCAATTACCAGAATGCAAGTTATTATAAAAAAACGAATCCTTAATTTTTGATTTTTGGTTTGTAAAGATGTAAATAGTATACATATATATTATTATTATACTAGCGGACCAGAAGAACTTCGTCTCGCCCCAATTTAACGCCTTTAAATGAACTGCAGAGCTATAATAAAACACAAATAGTTCAAATTTACCATGTGATTTATTTAAATGGAATAAAAATCAGTAGAGAGTGATAAACAATGTTTTTCAATTTGTTTTCGGCGCAAAAACAATCAAACTTCGCTGCTAGTATTGCACGTTCACAAATCCAATTGAGATTATATTATATAATTTTTACAATCCGTTTGCACTTTACTTTGGTCATGAGTTTCTCCTTCGAGGTTGTTAACTCGCAAAAATTTGCCAACAATGACATCAATCCAGTCGAGACATCAACAGAAATTTGGCCATTGCTTAGCACCACTGCAATGCGACTCTCATATTTGTGGTCAATTTCAACTTCTTCACATGCCGCCACAAAGACGACGACTTCAAGAATGCATTAAATTCATTGACAGCAGTAGATTTCAGGATGACGGAAAGCCTTCGACGAAAATCTCCACTGAGCAAAATCATATCCCTGCCAAATCATATAATAATATAATAATAATGTTTATTGAACTGATATATATACAATTGGCTCTTAATTCTATTTTACATTACTTATATTACATTGATATTTTAATTTGTTTTAGCACTTAAGGGGCTAATATTATACATTGTTTTAATTTTTTTTTTGTTAAAATTATTAAAAAAATTGTCCTTGAATTTCTTGTACTACTTAGTAAAACCTGTGTGGATAATCTCGGGTTGTTCAAACCCGGCTGTCTTCTGGTGATGTGGGGGTTAATGTGGCATCTAGCCAAGGTGGTAGTTTGACGCTGCATCCTCGTAGAATTGGATTGCTTCGTCGTCGTTGATATAAATAAGTCCTTCGTCCAGTAGCGCTGTCATATCCAGATATCTTGGCTCGGGGTATCTCTCTTCGCTGGTCATGATATTCACTAGGGTGTTTGGGTGGTTGATTAGGTTGCTCGTCAGTCTTTTGGCAGCACTGATCATGTACTTGTCGACAGGTGTTACTCCGGACGCCTCGAAAAGTCGTTTGTTGCTGCAGTGCTTTTGTCGTCGCTGGTCAAAAGCCAAATCATCTAGAACCACATTGTAAATCCTTCATTGTTCGGTCAACTGCCTCCAAAGCTCATTTATGCGCCATCGTGCATTCATCCCAAATTATGATTTTGCATTCTCTCATCAATTTCGCTGTCGCCTAATTCTTAGTCACTGTGCACGTTATTGACCGTGAGAAAATTCATCGCAAGCTTCAAAGCGGAATGTGTGGTTCGACCGCCTTCAAACAGTGAGGCAGCAATGCCATATATGCCATAAGACGAAACATGCAACGAAATTCGAGATCTTGGCCGAATTGTTGCTCGAATTAATAAAATAACGAATGTTTTGCATGTCCCATCGGGTGCATCGATAAAATAAGTGCGAATGCGGAATCATATTCAATGGCAGCGCGATTCACCACTTTTCTTCTTCTAATTACTTTTTGTCGAATTTGTGGTGGTGATTGTGCAGTTCGAAGCTGTGAAATATGCGCAGGTCTCCATTTATATCTTCTGCACGCACCGCTTGCGTTTGATTATCAAGGACATTCTGATTAATTATTGCACGACGTGTACGTCATCCAAGGTTAGATCGGAATCAGTGTAATAATACTCAAAACTCGAATCAATTGCAGCAAAAAAATAACACATTTGCTGAATAGAAAATGATAATGTGGAAAAGACACCTGTCAAATCGCGCACAGCCTATGTCAATGTATAACGCAATGTATCGGGTTGTGGCATTTATCGCAGCACAGCGTCATCTAATTTATATCTCGTAAAATTCTTCGTAGTGCAGCTCTCACACCGGCATTACGCTGCCTGTTAACCGCATTAATATCAGCTCGTTCATGATCTGCTTGAGCAGCTCTGGCTACTCTTCTAGCTGCAACTTTCCGAGTTGATCGGCACAAATTACTAATATTGTGTTGAAAACGTAGTATTTATAAATCGTTTTAATTTTTTACGCAACACAAAAATGAATTTTCACTCAGCGGTCAAACGATGTGTATTGAACAAACGCAAAGTGGTTTATATCAAGGAAATACACCGGCGAAATCAGGAATTATACGTTTTTGACAACAGTTTTTTTTTATATATATATTCGATTATGTTTATTTTTTATGTTTATGTGTATTAGTTCATGAGATTTAATAATTTTAGTAAGCATTTTTAAATATTTATAACTCACAAAAACAGACATAAATCGAAAATCAATACACATAAGCATATAGGAGGCTTTACATGAATCTTCATCTTCATCTGCATTGACATCTGCAAAAAAAGAGGAAACAAAATAAAAAATTTATACTTGTGCGATAGAGAGCGAAAACCACAATGGAGATCATCTTCATGTATGAAGATTATAGGAAGTACGAACCTGAAGATTGCAGATTATAGCGAAGATGAACATGTTCATCTTCATTATAGCATTTTCATCTGCACCATAATTTGTTCCGTTCAGATAACGAATTTTCAAGTTTTTTTTTACCATTTCACCTCAGTTTGCTTAAAAACAACGAAAATAGCGAAAATTTTCTTCTCAAAACTACATACCTGAACGCTAAGAACATGTGATTGTGAGATGTGTCAAGAAAGTTATAGCAGCGTTCGAGTAAGTTATTAGTCTGTACCCTGTCTTACTTTTATGTTTGTTTTATATTATTGGCCCACTCTACTTTTCTTCAAGTCTGCAGATGCAGATCCATGTAAAGCCGCCTTATAGCTTAAAACTTTCATTAAAAAAGTATATTGAAAATGGTCGAATGCCAACTGAGATCATTAACGTCATACGTTTTGGAGAACATTTTTTTATATATAAAGATAAGAATTTTTGTATGAGTTGCGTATAGAATACTTAAGAAAGTGAATTAATGGATTAAAAAGTTTGTAAAATTAATTAGTTTTTTGTTAGCACGTTTTTACTACACTTTTTTTTCATAAACACTATACTTTCAACTAGTTGGGAAGAAGGGGACAACACTGACCAAGAATAGCTGTTAAATGGAGTTCGCTGAGGAAATTTTTTGCGAGGAAGAATTATTAGAACTGAAGCAATTGACTCTAATGGAAGTTATTCTACGGATTGCGCAGCATGTGACTGAACGAAATGCGGTTAATCGTAGTCAATTTGGGTGCGACCATTCTGGGAACGTGGTGCTGAAACTAAGAACCATGCCACACTTATGAGAGATTAGCGCGCAGAGGGAGACGAATTCTTTCGTAATTTTGTTCACCTTTCGCAGGAGCAGTTTAATTTTGTATAGGTGATAAAGTACGACCGTTTGTTGAGAAACTAAATAAATACACTATGGCGTGTGCAAATCAGCGTAGAGGAAAGAGTAGCAGGTTAAACACTAAATCATTCGCCCACACACACTATTTTAAATCAATGATAAATACAATAAATAAAAAATTAATATATAGGTGTATATATATATGTACGTATATATACATATGTATGTTTTATAAAATAGATTCAACAACCTTTTTTACCATTCTAACCAATTTTTAATAGCAATAAATGCACGACGTAAAGTTTCCAAGCGAAACAAACAAGAGAATGAAGTAAACTTTCAAAACGGTTAATAAATGAATTATTTACATTCCATAGAATCGATAGAAGCGCTTGCTGCAAGTGATTTGTTACTGTGTATTTTTTTGGGCGGGACAGAGCTCAGGTAGCACCAAAGTCCAAAATGCATGCACCAAAATATTTGGTGTTTTTTTTGCACTTTCGTGATATGCATTTTGAATATTAAAAATATACCACTTTTTATTGCAATTTTTGAACATTTAATCTTAAATCAGTGTAAATAATATAGCATTATCGTATGTATAATATAAATCTAACGGTTGTACACAAATTATATTGATTTCGGTATATATTTTGTACGCAGAGATGTATATAATTCCTCTGGCATTTAATACGCCGTATCTATTTTCGACCCGAGTTCATCCCCTCTCGTGCACCTACCATGCATAAAAGAAAGAGCGAGTTCATCTGTGTGCTGTGTAGCCAGCAAAGCTACAATTTGCTCAGGCTCATTTTTCAATATTAGTTTGTGCGCCGTGATAGAAGCATCATTCATTTTTTCTACTGTGCCAAAATAAAATAAAAAAAGCTAAGTGTATAGAACATTAAAGAAATCAAATCTACAATTCATCAATTAAGAAACGGTACAGGAATCCAACAAAAGCAACAGAAATTGCAAAGAGAAACGTACAGGAATTAAACAGAAATTTATCAAGAAAAAGGGTAAGAGAATTTTTCTGTTTGAAATTCAAATAGAGTATAGATGTGTTGTGCATGTGCTTGAACCCCTTTTAATTCTAGACATAAAATGGAAGAAAAACGCTCGCCTTAAAACTCGATGGATATCCATTGCAATTATTTAATTTTTTTTCATTTTTTGCACAAGCGAAACTTAATCCTCATACCAACGACGACAGCCGACGCCACGCCGCATCAATTATATACACTACCCATTCTTCATAGTGCGCATGTTTATTTTTCATTTTTTTTATGTAAATGAACTTCTCTCTTCTGTTGTCATGTGTGTGCCTTAACACAACCACTCCCATGCGCAAACAGAACGAGTGGAATTTTCCAGTGCTCATTGCGCACATATTTTTCATTTATATGAAAATGAACACAAGAGAACTTATTCTCTTTTCTGTTGTCATGTGTGTGCCTTACAACAACTTCTGAAAGGCGTAAACAGAAAGAGTGGAATTTTCCAGTGCTCATCGCACATATATTTTATTTTGTCATGTGTGCCTTACAACCACCACTGGCATGTGCAAAAAGAAGGGTGAATTTCTCCTTGGCAACTGCGCTATATAGATATATACAAATTGTATTTATTTTTTGTTGTGTAGGGGATATAAGGAGGTTAAGTTTGTTGTATCTCTTATGTGTAAGATACTTCCCTCGACGGGCAAATGCCACGGTACAATATCACTATCGGCAAGTTGTTAGCAAATAATAAGCACAAGAATGTTCAATTTCTTGGTTGCGCTTATGCGCAGTGTACTGGTATGTGCTACTGTGCGCTTTGCCTGAAGATAGAGTAGTGCATTAAAATATATTCAAGTAACATCAAAATAGTATGGAGCAGTCAGCGGGGGGAAAATTATATTGCTTACATATCCCATGCGCAGCTGCTTTATGTACAAGTAAAATACAGAGAATAGGTGAGTATAGAATTGCTTATATATGTACGTGGCTTCGCACAGAATGTAAAGAACATTCAATGTATAGAATGTAAAGAGCCTGCAAAATGTATAATGTAAGGAACATTCAAGGTACAGAAGGCAAAGAACATGCCAAATACAGATTTTATAGAATAGAGCAACCAATATCAAAATGCATGTATAAAGCTATGCGCGCACGGCCGAAGCAATAAAAGCACAGTAAAGGACAAGCAACCTCCCACACGAACGAAAGTGTATGAATTACCTTTTATTGTGAAAAACTTTAAAAGAAGGTCCTTTTCTATGCTACTAGGCAGCTGGCGATAAGGTTTGAGCATCAAGCGCAGGGTACAGATCTAATTATAGAGAATTATAGAGAACAAAGATACAGAGTACAGAGTTTGGCCAAACAAAAATAGAGTACAGTCAGCATGTTCAGTAGAGGTTAATTTATTACTCAAAAGCCAGCAATCAAGATGCTGAGTAATAAATCAAAAGTCACAACAGAGTATAGGCATATAATGGTACAGATAACATGGTACAGGTACAAGGGTACAGATATTAGTATAGAATAGTAAAGGTATTTTGGTATGATATAAAAACACACACACATAATCGCTACATTTCATAAACGTACAAATAATTGCTAGATACACATGTACAAATGGCTCATAGAGTGCAGATTTTTCTTTTCCACTTATGAGGCCAGTACAAGTATTTGCTTAGTTACAATTTCGTGCAGGTGGCAACGGCTTATAGAGTACACATTTTTCACTAATAATGGCAGTACAGATGTTTCCTCAAATAAAGTACAGAAACAATAAAGTACAGAGCGGAGGCAAGTAGAAGACGGCTAACAGATCTAATCGATTTTCATTCTTTTTCTTTTTAAAAGGAACATACCGGTCAAGATGGCCACAAATCGATCCACGGCAGCTGCTCATGCTATTGGCAGAGTCAATGACTTGGTGCAGTCCGACGCTCTTGACAAGTTATCATTTCTAGCTGCCAATCTGCGTCTGGAGGCTTTGGAATGCGACTGGTCGAAATATCGCCAGCCTACCGAAGACGCAATGTACGCCATAAGCAAGAAGAACTTCCCTAGACTTATGGAAGAGGTTGAGCTGGTGAAAGCCAATTATTTCACCGCAAATGCAGGAGAAGATGGCATCCTTGAGGCATGCTGTTCAGCAGTCAGACGGTACAAGTGGCGATTATCGTCAAATACAGGTGCAGGTCAACATGCCTTTCCACAAGTATGACCTGAAGAACAAGTGGGGAGAGTTTAATGGGACCTACACTAAGTGGATAGGTTTCCACGACCGCTTTAAAGCAGCGATCCACGATAACGACCAAGTAGCTCCAGCGTTCAAGTTCTCGTACGTGAAAAAATCCTTAGTTGGCAGCGCTGCTGTAATGCTAGGTGAATGGCAACTCACCGAAGAAAAATATAACGAGGCCTGGGAGCGCTTGGGGAAGGTATATAATAAAAAATACCTCAAAGGCCGTGACCACCTACGGCAGTTGCTCCATCTACCGAACATCCGGATCGCCCGACAGCTGATCAGCTCCAGCGCATAGCAAACACCACGCACTGAGGCAGTTAAAGTCCTTAGGTCTGCTTGTAGTGTACTGGGATTTCTTTGTCGTGCACATCATAAGCGAAAAACTTGACCCAGAGACCGCCCGCCAGGTTCGAAGAACGACCAGGCGCAGAGGTGAAGACAAGCCATGTGAGGTATGCGCAGCTCCGCACCAGATCTGGGAGTGCCCCGATTTCTCAGCGCTATCCTTTCGTGGTCGAAAGGACTTTATAGACAGAAGGGCCATTTGTCCAAACTGTCTCAAACATGGCCACAAGGAAAATCGCTGCTACACTAGAGGCTGCGCCAGGTATCCAGGGGCACTAAAGCATAACATTTTCTTGTGTCCCACCAAAGAGGTAGTGAATCGAATTCTGGTAGCAGCCCCACTCTTGGCACCCAAGACACCCAAAGCAAGAGGCAAGTCAGATTGACTAAGGTCACAGCGCCTCGGACAAGAAAAAAGATTATGCACTCGTATAGATCGTACAGAAAACACCAAACACACAAATAGTATAGGCAGATATTCAAAAGCAATTCGTACAGGTTTCATAAATAACATGCAAACAACCCATTTCGTACAGGTATGAGGACAGGGTCCGGGAGCCAGCAAAGCAGCTTATCAGTCGCACGCAAGTCAGACGTACTGAATAGCAAGATTGATTTACTCACGAGCATCGACAAGAAATCGCAGAACAATCAGCTATTGTCAACTAAAAGAAAAAGGTATTCTAACCAGTGTGAACCTATCCACGGCTAATTCTTTAAAATAAATAATGAAAACTATGCACAGTCTATTAATTATGTAGAAAGTAGTAAAGATTTAATCCCTACAGCAATGGTAAAGGTTGAAACTAATGCGTTAGTATATGGGCCATTTCGAGCGAGCTTAGATACAGGTGCTCACTTAAATCTAATGGTAGATAAGATGAGACAAGACCTGAACATTCAGTCCAAACAGTTATCGGGTAAGGTAGTTTGTATAAATGGCACACCATTTATGATAATACGCCAACCTACATTGAAAATATTGCCGTGGTATGCTTCAACTTCTGCAGGCCAACATATTTGCGAGTCATTTGGTTCCTACCAGCGGAAAGCCACTGGCACCCAATATTGCCTTCGAATATGATAGACCCGAAAGAAGCTAGCAACAAAGGAACGTACAGGTACGCTGATCCTGAGTACTATAAACCTGGGCAAGTACAGATTATCTTCGGAGTGAGCTTCTTTGCAAAGATTACCAACGCAGTAATTGAAAGAAACATAGTCGGGATAGTATTATTAGATACGTCACTAGGTGTCGTAGTCTTGGGCTCCAACAGTACAGTTTGCGGTGAGAAAGCGAACAATGCTTGTCCAGTAATAGAATACTCTGCAGATAGCTAATTAGATCAGCTTCTACGCAGGCTTTGGCAAATGGACCAAGTTGGCTCTTGCTCTAAACGTACAGTTGAAGAGGAACTTGTAGAGCAGCAGTTCATGTCAACACACTATCGTGACAAAGACGGTATTTTTTTTTTTTTTTTTAAATTCATTTTTATTTCATTTTAACTTATAACTATCTTAAAGCTAGACAAAAATGTTTAAAACTAGCCTAATTATCAATAACTTACAACTAATTTACTGGCCCTTTACGGGCGCTCTAAATTAAACTATAACTCTTAAAACTAATGTCTTTCGACCTAAAAACTATTTTAATTAAATCTAAATTTTTTTTTTTATTTTATTTTATATTTCAAGGAAATTTCACAAAAACTTGATATCTGATCATGTTTTTTACACAAAGACGGTATTTTTGTTGTCAAAATGCCATTAAAAGAAGAAATCACAGACATAGGTAACTCGCGTAAGTTTGCGTTACGTCGATTCATGTACCTAGAAGCAAGACTAGAGAAAAATGCAGAAATGAAAACTGCATATGTAAAGAAGATGCGAGAAAGCATTTCACAAGGGGATATACAGTTAGCGGTGAGAAACCCCAGTACAGATAGTATGTTATACTACGTACCACACTCTTGTATAGAAAAGAAATTTCGCATAGTATACGATGCAAGCTGTCGTACAGATAAAGGCATCTCCTTGAACGATGTACAGATTTTTTTTGCAAAGATATCTGCTTGAAATCGTTATGCGCTTCAGAAGACATCTTATAGCCGTATGTGGAGACATTAAGAAGATGTTCAACCAAGTCAAACTGAATGAACAACAATGGGATTTCCAACGTATTTTCTGGAGAGAAAGCAGATTCAAAATGCTATGCGAATACTGGGTGACAGTTGTTACATTTGGCCTTACATCTTCAGCACATTTAGCAGTTCGATCTGTAGTACAGGCAGCAGTAGAGGCTCAAGAAGATTTTCCAAAAGCTACAAACGCAATCAAAAATGATTTCTACATGGATACAGAGCGAGCTCTGGACACTGATGTGTTTTAAACAGACTTAACCACACAAATGAGAATACATTTTCATCTTAACCATAAAAAGCAATATAACACAAAATTACTTTTTTTTATACACAAATACAGAAAATCAACAAGCGATCATCTTCTTTCGCAACCTAATTGTATCTGATTATTTTTTTCTTCACATTTTGCTTCTTGACACACATTGCATTTGGTAGGTTCAGCAATTTACTCACTCACATGTTCAGTCTATTATGTCCGAGCACATCGAGTGCAATCTCCACATGTTCAGAACGAAAAAGTAAACACATATTTAGAGCTCTGAATACTCTGAGTTAAAAAGAAATACAAACAAATTTTTTGACAACTCAGGCTCTGCTCTGAACTAAAAAAGAAAAACGCGTACAGTCGTTTTTCTCAGCGCAACGCTTTATTTCGAGTGGAACTTAAATATTTTGTAAAAGAAACGTCACTCATTCTTATTACAGTAGGCGTCACACCTTATTTAAACGACAATTCAAACGCTCCATTTTGTCGAACAACCATTTTTATTTTTAAACGAAATTGCCTAAAAATGTAAGTTTTGCATTCTTTTTTTTAACAGATCTTACTAAGTTTGGTTTTATTTAAGAGTGAAAATTACTAATTCTGAACAAATGAAGCATATCGTGGAACCGATGATGGAACGAAATCCATTTCTCGCAACTAATTTTAGGAGAGGCGTATCACAAAATGCTGAGAACAAAATCCAATGGCATTAACACTGAGTGGCAAAAAGTAATAAAATAAAAAACTCAATTGGAATACGAGTATATATATTTAAAACCTGTTTTCGTAGGTTTGGTTTGATGCAAAATTCAAAGTGAAACAAAAATGATTTTTAAAAAGAAAGAGCTAGAAGCTACTGGAGGAGGACCATATAAACATAAAATTTTAAAGGAATTGAACCAAGCTATTGCGGATCTTCTTGGTCTTAACAATATAGATGACCCGGCGGGCAATGTTCTTGGGGGTACAATAGTTAATCTATTGAGTGCAACAACAGCAACTACAATTTCGCATGAGGCCTGCTAGCTTATAAAAGTTGGACCGCGACTTTTTTTTTTTTTTATAATTTTGCTAATTTTGCTCAAGGGATTATGAATACCCTTTATATGTTTTTAACACAGCGTGGCATCCGGTGAAAGAAGAGAAAGAAGAATAGAAAGATGTGCGGCGCGACGTATTGAGACGGTGGTTGTTGTCTCAGATTTTATCTCCAGGGATGGCGGCTGAACTAATGCGGAGAAAATTACCGTGTTTTATTTATTTATGTCTCTTATAATTCGCATTATTTTATTTCATATTTGTGAGTAGCTTACTAAATCACATGTTGTTAGTGTTATGCCTAAACAGCATGTAATGATTAAACCAGCAATTCATTTTATGACAATTTTTTTTAGAATTGGTTTTTAATGGAATATAAGAAGACATAGACAACGGCAGGAATCGAACCTGTCTGTGATCACGAGGTTGACAGGCGAGCACACAACTATCGCGCTACTGCCACCCCCAAATTCAATATAGTTCAATAATTTCTTGACAACTAATTTAAAAATCGGCGAATTCAAAAAGTTGTTAGCAAAATACATCCTTTTGCATATATGTACTGTATTCAACATACCAGCAAACAAAAACCGTGAAAATAAAAAAAAACAATTCTGTATGGGCATTTACTTACACCAAAAGAAACAAACATAGAAAAGAAAATAAACAAACATCTCTAAACACATACCAATAGTACTGAATTATGTTGTCATTGATCGACACAGCCGAGGCGTAGATTGCCTTGATACTATTTCAAATTTTCTAAGGCAGAGTAAAATTGACATAAAAGAATCGTGTGTATATGAGTGTATTGACGACTGTCTTTCCATTTCCATGACTGGATCCGAAAATGGATTTATGACATTGTTTAGGAAAAAATATAATTTGACAAATATATTTTCATTTCACCTTTAGTACTACTACGAGACTGAATTTTTTAGCTAGTAGTTCCGTCGATGAGGGCGCTAGTTTCTCTTTTCTTGATATTGAATTGTTGATGTGGAAGAAGTGAATGTAGAGGCAAATACAAAAAAAACAAGGGAGACGGTCAAAACTTATTACTTCTGACAACAATATAGAGGGTAAGGGAGAAAACCGAATAAGCTGTTTTTGTCATGGCAACCTTCAAAATATGGCGGGTATAAATAAATTATATCAAGGCTATTGGCGTATACATGAATTTGAAGTAAGAATGTGTATGCACATACATACATGTATTGGTTATTATAGAATTTATTTTAAATTTTTCTTTCAAATTTTAGATATTTGGTGGATTTTAGGATTTTGAATTGTAGCAACGTTGCTACTTTTCACTTTTTCTATGCGAAAATAGCAAAGCAATGTTGAGATATTTCAATATGTTTTGTTTAGGTAGGTACATGTGTACCCAGATACCCACCTACATACAATATGTATGTACATAATATAATATAATATCTATTGAGAATAATTTAAGTTTTTCTCCAGACAGTTTTATTAGGAAATAAAGTAGGTATACATAGGCAATATTTTTTTAATTTTTTTTTGACTAGCGATATTATAAATGTAGGTACTATATTACAAGTCATGGATTCGAAAAAAATCGAACTCGAGATTTTGATCAAACTTGACATTACGATCATAGAGAACACCAAAAAAGTGGGTCCCCTAATTCCGTCTGCCTGTCATTCTGTGTGTCTGTCCTCGAGTCTACAGCCTAAACGCTTTGATAGATTGTCTTCAAACTTGGTACATGTTGTTTTTTTCGGTAATATGTCCACACGGTTTTTCATTTTTTTAAGACGACAAATAACAGTAGCTCCTATAAATTTTTTTTTGGCCAAAAACAAAAATCTTATTTTTCTCAAAAACGGCTCCAACGATTTTTATAAAAAAAAATTAGTTCATTAATGAAGGGAAAGGGTACCTTTTAATAATTTTTTTTTGGAAAAAAAATTGTTTTTTTGGTTTTCGATTTTCTCGGAAACGGTTAATCTGATTTTTTTTAAAGTTTTTTTACGCAGAAGCTCCTAGAAAGTTTAAACACTATTGTATACCAACATTTTTCAAAAAAACTTTTTTTTGAAATCAATTTCTTTTTGAAAATTCAATAAAAATATTAATATAAAATAAAAAAAATTTGTCACAAGAACAATTTTTTTTGCAAACGTTTAACAGAAATCTCAAATTTTAACTGTTAAATTATTACCATGTTTGTTTATTTGGTAAAAAAGTTTATTTTATTGAGTAGTGACCGTTGCACACAAGTGTATACCTGAATATTTAAATATTCCCTACAGCCATGAAACAATTTTCATTCTATCTGCCCGTAGAATAAAAAACACACACACACACACAACCAGCTCCTACTCAACAACCTATGAAATAAATGGTTTTCCTTTTCTCCTCTAATATATATGTTATAATAAATTTTTTATATATTTCTCTCATCAATTTATTATCACACTTTTTCCCTTCATACGCATTTTCTTAACACACCAACACAACCTAACCTCCGATTTGGTAGTGGAACCCATGATGAGTAGTAGAACTTATTGCAGGCTGGATGAATTTCGTCGTCATGATAGTACTATTAATATCTATATACAATGGTATGGCTGATCTAAATGGTACCAGTGCTACAGGCGTTATTACACAAGAAATTGAAGAAGAAATTTCAACTCGGGAGTTATTTACCAAATACAATTCTTAGTGAAATAGTCGTTAGATAAAATAGAAAATCATTTAAAAGAAACTGCAAGGTATGAGAGGAAACGGTTCTATTTAGAAGAAGAAATGCTTAAAGAATATAAAATAATAAAAATGAGAAGAGAAGAACGCAAACAGATTCAAATACAGGAGGTAAGTCTCATTCATGGATTTAGAAGTCAAGAAAAGGCAACTGGATACATATTGAGGAAAGAAAATTAAAACTTGCTGAAAAGTTATAAAATAAGGATGTGTTTCTCCGTTTTTTATTTCTCAATAGAGAAGCCTTTCGTGGGTGGCAATGGCGCAGTGGATAAAGTGCTTGATTGCTTACTAGGACGTGTGGGTTCGATACTCACGCTAGTCGCATTCTTTTCTATACCTCAAATTTTAATTGGATGCCGCCCATGGTTAAAATGAGTCAGTCAATACCTGATTCTCAAATCCACTGTGTCAAACTAGTGCCGTGCATTTATAAGACCTTAGGTCTTACAGGCATATAGTTAAATTAAAAAAAAAAAAAAAATCGAATTTACAGAGTTACTTTAAATATATTTTTTTATGATAAAGTTTCTAACAGTTGGTTTCTAATGTTATGAGCTGTTATTTTTTTACGTTCTCTTCATCATATACATCTATATTTGGTGCTGTTATGTTTTCTAATAGTAACTGTTAACTTTCTGGCAGCTCAGATTTGTAGTGAATGCAGATATTATGCAATGCAGAACAAACGTTTAATATTTCAATAGCTTTCCAGGGCTGTAACGTGTAATGCAACTGCCTTCCACCAAGAAGGCTCCCGAAGCGATTTTTAAGAACTCAAATTGTGCGTTTAATTTCAATAACGTTTCTTGTTTTTGAGTGTCGTATATTAAATGCACTTTGTCTGCTTCCTTTTTGGGTGGACCTAAACGGATTTATAAGGAATGCTTCTAAGGGATATCCAGCATCACCTATAAAACTTATCATTTTGAAAATAAGTTTATTTAGCATAATTTCGTTCTTGCCTAGCAACCAGGTATTTCGGTATCCGTTATCATAATTCCTTTGAAGAATGCCTCGGAGCTCACTTGATTTCCATACAAAGGAATCATGACTTGCTTTAGCATGCCTGGCATCAACATTATTCTCATTCGATGATCCCAAACTTGAAAATTAAAACTTTATGAAAAAAATATAATAAGAATATAAAAATAACATACAATACGTCGTTTTCCAATTGCAGTGGATGTAGCTGAAAGGCAAGCTGTGGGGGGGGGGGGGGTGTTCGATGTATCTGTTGTTGATCGTTGAGGGTCTGATCTATAATCTTGTCGTGGCGCTGGTCGTGGCCCATCCCCCTAACCTGGGGGATGGGCTTCTAAATCTTCTAAATAAGTTCCTCATAATTTGTGGTCAAGTGTGGTTCTTTTGAAGGTTGTTCATATAATAATAACTGTTTTTTTTTTAAATAATAACTAATTGTTCAATACATCATAACAAATTATTAAATGTGTAATTAATTTTAAGCATTAAAAACTTACGATGTGTTCCTTTGACTGAACATGTGTACTTACATGTTCTTTAACATGTCAAGGCTTATTTTGTTCCTTTTCTGGAAGGGTCAGGATGCTTTTATTAAAATTTTCTAAATATTCACAAAACTTTAAGCTCTTTAATTCCTTGATATCCACTATTTTTCGATGTATTTTTTTGAAATGCCAGCATTTGAAGTATTTTCTGCTTGCTGTGAGAAAATACAGCAAACTACGTACAAAACACTCAACCTGTCTCCTTGGTAACCAAAAAATAATAAAAATAAACAAACAAATAGATGGCAAAGATTTGAAACAAATCAATAATAGGAACATCGATACTTTAAAAAAAATCAAGCTAAGGAAGCAGCGTTCTTGGAAATACGGAAAACGAATACAATCAAGAAAACTTAAAATATTGATGGCGGGCGCAGGGACAAAACTCCAAATTCTTCTTTTTTTTTTGTACCTATGTCTCATTTTGGTAGGACCCCCCTGCTTGGAAAAATTATAGGATTTGGGGTGGGGTCCAGTTTGGGTGTACTTATGTAAAGTTTTTTTTCGATTTATTTCGAAAATTTATAATTTCTTCTGGAGATGCACGCTATTTAAGCTTTTAAGAGCTCGATGGTAGTCTAACAACCTTTGGTTTTCTAGGCATATGACATAAGGCTAAGTTCATGACATATATAAATTAGTATGGAAATTAGAATCACCATGGAGCCATTATGTGAATGTATTGTGAGAGAGAGAGTTTTATACTTCACCATACTCAGCGAAAACCGAATATAAATGAAATCCAACAAAAATGAACTATGAGATTTTAGGTTATTATTTTCGCGGATGATATTCATATTACATAAAGTTTAAATTTTTCGGAACTTACCGCGTTAAATGTAAGAAATATTTTCAATTTCTTTTTCTTTTTCCCAACGTTTCGAAGAAGTTTCAAACTTCGGGGTCACGGGATGAGACGTCGGGAAAAAGAAAAAGAAATTGAAAATATTTCTTACATTTAACGCGGTAAGTTCCGAAAAATTTAAACTTTATGTAATAAAAATGAACTAATCTATAATAAGAAATATGGTCTTTTACAAATATTAAACACTTCTCTGTTTATTGGAAGATAATCCCGTTATCAATTATAAATTATTTTATAAATTCTTTACACTTGTATAATTATGTATTTTTTGTTTTCCTTGAAGATAAAAATTTTGTTGATGCTTGTTTACTCTGCAAAATTGAAAAAAAAAAACAATAACAGAGTTTCTCTCCATTTGTCTTCATTTCTAGTCCATAAAAATACTCCCCACTCGAATGTCAACTACCTACTCTCTCTATTTCTCTGTGCATAAAAGAAATTTCGATTCTCGTTCTTCTTTTTACATGCGTACACATAAGATTTGTTAATGTGTGGGAAAAACTCAGTTCTTTTGGATTGGATTCCAAAGTGATTCCTAAGTGAAACGAGAAATTCGGGTCCGTGATTTTGCTTGAAGGGTAATTAATATATCGATAAGTGGGACCCTTTGGGTCTCCCCGCTTTCAGGGTTGAATTGTTTTTACAATAAGGTGTAGTACCTAGCCCAATAAAATACGGTAAAAAATAGAAATAAATAGTTTTCGCTTTGATTTTGGCCGGTTTAACATAATTTTTGTCTATTTTGCACAAAATTTTAATTTTACGGCGTAGGGTCATTCCATATGAAATCAACAAATTTGAATTAAAATATTTGACGAATTATTTTTTTTTTTTTTTATTAAATTATGAATAATCTGGTTGTCCCAAATACAAAACCACCTCAATATTATGTTTTCTATTGTACAGTTTCCGGTCGAAGTTAAAAATTGTATCAATTTTATGCATGTATAGAATAAATATATTTATTGAAGTGAGTGACGCTTTATTTGAAAGTTTATTAGGTATAGTTATATGTATTTCATATTATTGTTGTTTTTGGTGTGCCTGAACTCGTGTTCTTCGCAGAGTATTGATTGACTTCGACGACCTAAGTCAACCAACTGACACTCTTATGCTTTTTTTATTTCTGAAAAAGAAATGTTTTGTATTCCAACAAGAGACCAAAACCATGCAAATTTCTGAACGTACATACAAATATTTGACAACCAAGTGACAATTTAAAAAAAATAAAATGCACGACTGGATCGTACGAACTTGCTCTTGTAACTATCAACTTTAGTGTAGCTAACTACTGATGCTGTTAGTAGGTACAGTTTGTCTAGTTATCCTTTGCAGGATTAAAGCCGTTGTAGGTAAGATAACCCTGATTGTTAATATAAGGAATTCCGGAATACATATGATTCAAGGAAGGGTTACTTAGGTACCTGGTACAAATGTATATTTAAAGGGATTTGAATTATAAAAATTGGGAGGGTATTATGCACCTACCTATATATAGAGAACCTAGTTATATAGATATATACAATATATCTATAAATGAAAGTGAATGCTGTATAGGTGGGTAAAAATTGTTTCTTAAGCTTAGAAAAACTGCCAAAACCTTCACTTTAATCGGTTTCTCGAAAAAACCAAGACAACCATTAGATGGCACCGATCAATGAAAATTTTATAAAAAAATATCTCGAAAATTGTATATAACCGATTTTGATGAAATCCGGTTTATTAATTTTAGTTTTTTGAAAACAAATGTTTTTTGAAATTTTGGTATGCAGTTTTTTAGAGTTTATTAATCTCCACGTACCAATAAAATTTTAAATTACTGTTTTTGATTAGTTTTAAAAATATTGATTTTTCAAATAAAAAAATCAAAAATTAATTTTAATTATAAATAAAAAGTGATTTAAAATTTTAATATGCAGAATTAGTTTGGCTACCTAGGTCTTCTCAGATATAAAATTTGACAGAAATCCAATGTACAGTTACCGAGAAAGCCAAAAATTAAAAAAAACCGTTATATGAAAAGTAACGTTAATAGACTTCTCCCGTAAACTTGGTTCATATCAAATGATAGCTATTACCAACCACAAAAAATCTCAAAATATTTTATCAAAATCGTTGGATCCGTTTTCGAGAAAAATAAGAGTTTCCTTCAAGGTCATATGGCAGGTACCGTTATTTTTAAGCATAAAAATAAAATTTCAATTTCCCCTCTGAGGAATGCCAAAATAATCACACGTACCAAATTTGAAGATAATCGCTTAAGCCGTTTAGGCTGCAGCTCGTTATACATACAGACAGACAGACTGACAGACAGACAGACAGACATTTTTTGTCGATCTCTTTTTTAGGCTTCTCTAGGATAGTAATGTCATGTTTGATCGTTAGATTTTTTTTTTTACGAATGCATAACTTGCCTTATAGTACCTATAATCGCAAGTAAAATAGAAAGACATTAAATATTTCACAGCTAGGAACATTTTGTACTGGAAAATTAAATTGTCGGTCATATATATATTTTCCGTTACTTATTATTAATGTTTTTCACCATTTAAATCTTCCCTGAACTTCTAAAAATATTTCAAGATCAAAATTAGGAAAATCGGTCCAGCCACTTTTGAGTTTTCGGCAGACAAACGAATCCATTATTATATACAAAAATATATTATTGAAAATATCTAATATCTAGGCCAGGCCAGTGGAACCATACAAAAATAACACACTCACGCAAATTATATTTTTAAATTTTTATTCAACTGTTTCTGATGTGAAAAAGTTATGTGAAACTTCTGTTTCATTAAATCTCTCTTCATACATTCGCCTATCAATCGGATCAACTGGATACCAATCCGTAGGTCTAACACTTCTTCTTAGGCGCATTCCCAGCATCCCACTTGTCTGTAATGTTTTAAATATGCAATAACCAGGAATAAAGCACCATGGTAGAATTGCAACTACAGCAATAAATGTATACATAGGCCAGGATTTAACTTTTCCTGCATGAATGAAAATAAATGCCAGCGCCATAAGCTATAGAAAAATAAAATGTCATTAATATTTAAAAAAAATTGCAATCAATCGTCAATCTTACCCAAGCTAATGCTATAAAAAACGGTGCAACATATCTCACAACATTAATCATCCATGTGGAATATGTCTGATTTGTCATAAAAGAAACATCTCTTTGGAATCTTTCACGTCCATAAATCCAAACGATGACTATCAATAACAGCAAGTTGAGGATCATCTGACTTAGGATTGAAACTTGCATAAGTGTCTCAGCGAATGTTACTCCGTACTAACAATTCAAAAGTTCATTAAACAATAAATAATTATAATATTTTTTTGTTTTTGAGAATTATCTAACATTTGAACAAAAGAAAATCGAAGTTAGTGCCATAAGTGACACTATTGCCAGAGTGAACTCCTTTTTGAAGACCCTTAGCACTTCAAACTCATCGAACATAGAAGTCAATACTGAAACGAGTTGAACAATCTGAAATTTAGATCATCATATTAACTTTCGCTGTTTTTATTTCTATTGTCTTCTATTTACCAAAAGATTCAAAGTTCCAAGTATTATCATTGTGAAAAATAACAAGGACCAAATGTGAGGAAGCTCCATATAAGTGAGTCCACTTGGTATAGTCAAAAACTCCATCCATTGTGAGTGAATAAATTTGTAGCCAATATTATCTGGATCAAATCCTTTTGCACAGAAGTAAAAATGGTTAAGAAAATATATAATAGGTTACGCAAAATTAATCACCCTATTGAAAGAAGCTATATTTTTTTTTGATAATGGTGACAGATGTCAATCGAAACAATTATTTCGCACTTTTTTATGGGGTTTTCGTTTGGTATATCTATATTTTGATCTATAAATTGATTTTTTTCGTAACGAATCGAATACGTATTCAGATTAATTTTTATTTGCTATTGTTTTAGTGTAAATTTGTGTCTCTGAATCAGCTAGCGGTATCAGCTGCCTTGTCAAGCTAATGGCTGTTAATTATGTTTCATAGTGGTCTTAGTAAATGAGGGGTAGATCTGGCGAAAAATCCAGATCTGCAAAATTGATTTAAAACAAAAAATAAATCAATTTTTTGGCCAAATGAAAACAAACATTTTGAAAATCAGTTTCTTGTCAGATCTAAATCAAAAATAAGTTGAGTTTTGTTACCAAACGAAAGACCCATTAGTATAGCGATTCATAAGTTGTTGAAGTAAGTTTTGTACCTGTTTATTCCACACTTATTATAGTAGAATTGACATTTGCTGCCACTTGGATAAACTTATAGTGTCTTATTGTAGGATGATTAATTCTGCGCCACCTGGTACATTAATTGCTACAAAGTTTTCTTACTTGCCATAAAACTCATCATAAAAATTGATAAAAATGCTAGCCCTAATAAAATGCCAATTTGTGACAAACACAAAAGCCAACTGTATCGAAATATGTTCGTATCAAATTTGTTATAGCTTGCCATGGTCAGTATGGAACCCCAACCTGGACCCAAGGCTGAGAAAGCCAAAAATGGTACCATAATCATAGATTCGGGAACAAAAAACATCGGGCGAAATAAATATTTGAAGCCATTAAGGGCCCCGGGTAGAAATAGAAATCGCAAAAGACAGAGCCCCATTATTGCCAAAACCGTGATACAGGAATGGCGCAGGAATTTACCTATCTTCAAAAAAAAAAGAAAAGAAAAATATAATTATAAACATTTTTAAGATCTATTTATCTTACTGCTTCGATAGGTTTTATAGCTATGGTGGCAACCATTCCCCAAACCAAAAATGAACATATCATCAATAGCCATGAAAATTGTCCTTTTGGGTGACTACTGTGATACATTCCCAATGTGTTTAATTCGAGGCTATCAGAAAAAGAAATGACATTTCAATTTTTGAGATTGGTTCCGAAGGTGACTTTTATACCTAAAAAACTCAACAGATGGCACTTCCAGTTCGGTCCAGTTTCCATATGTTTCATTGTTATAAGCGCAGATCTGCAAGAAGTAAAATATTAAGAAGTTTTTTTTTTTTTGCAAAGAAAAAGTTATGCTTACTGAAGTAGAATTTTCCTTTACTTCCATCCAACTTTTGGATCCTTCACAACTCCATGGAATTGTTGGTGAAAGGGTGTGGAAGAAGAAGAACAATGGTATAGCTCCAAGAATTGCATAATAGGTAAGGCTTATTAGATTAATTATCAATGAAACATACCCAATGCCTGAATTTTTAAAATTCACAATTTTATGTTAATAGTATTATTTTAATTGATACGAACCTTTGAAAATCGGTGAAATTCGGAATACCGATATAAATCCTGTGCTTGAGAACTGTCCAAGAAATGACTGCATGAAAACAATAGGCACAACACATACTCCTAATGTAATTAAGTAGGGGATTAGTGTGTAAACTAAAATTAGAAAATAAATTGTAGCAAAAATTTAATTATTTTATTATTGTAGGAAATTTCAGTTGAACAGATTATTTGATCTTCTTGAATGCAAAATATTATCAAAATCGGTTATCGAAAAAATGAAACCCAATCTCTTATAGATCTGAGTTGTTAACAAAAAAGTTTGTTTTCCTAATTCAGTGCCTTCACAACTCCGAATTTGTGTTTTCATTCGTTATGGCCATGTCCAGAGGGCACTCAGTGTACTCGGAAGTCAGACATAATACTGAGATAGAGAAAAGACCAAATGTCATGTGTCACAACGATTGTGTTTCTTTGAGTTTCAATACGTACTGCTAAGTACTTTTGACTTCGGTCAACTACTTCAACTCTGCGATAATAGTAGTTCAACATAGTAGTTACGACCTGTAAAACCGACAGACGGCGACACTATCAGTAAAAGAATTTGTATATCAATTGTTGTTGTTTTACACACTTTATCAAAAATGGTGTTCCTCTATCCGCTGTTCCAATATAATGCTTTTTCTTTATTATGCGTCCAATTTTCCATAAGCTTTACCTACAAAATATTGGCGCAAAATTTTAAACGATTTAGTAATATGTTAAATCATTTTTAGTATGATACTAGGTTAAGAAGAGGATTTTGCTAATTTTAAACCAGTTTAGTATTGTACTATTTTCTTAACATTTTACTAAAGTTAAAATCACAAAATGGCTACTTTATTTTTTTAGTATCGTAGTAAGTTCATATGCCAATTTGACATTTACAAACGTCAAAAAGTTATTTTCGCTTAATTTTTTGCACTATTTTAGGAGTGATTAGTTGTAGTTTATTAAGAAAATAGATTTAGTATGGTGCTAGTTAAAAAGTGTTTAAAATTAGGAAAATATTAGTAAAGTGGCTTTAGTATTAGCAAACTGTTAAGTAGAATCATGATAGGGCTTAAAATCAGGCTGTTTAAAATTTTGCGCCATTATATTTAGTGGAAATAAGCATGATTGTCTAAAATAATATAATTTCATTGTTAACCAATCACCAAACAAAACATCCAAGCCAAATACAAACAATAAAATTGACATTTCATATTGAGGTTAGATTTTACATTAATTTGTAAAAATGAATGCGTTCAATTCACCATCTACTAAGAAGTACCAAATAGTACTTCCCAGGCCCAAATGAAACGAAACTAACAACATGCGAGTTGAATTAAAATGGCTTAAGAAGTTGGCAGTAGATATTTTTTTAAATATATTAAGTAGAGTGGAAATATGTTAACAAAATGTCAATAAATGACAGATAAGATTTCAAGTGTTTAAGCAATAAATATGAGCATACAATATGGGCTGGAATTCTTTTCAGTTTTAAATAAGAAACCTACAGTATTTTATGGATAAAAGAAACACTCATATAAGAAAAATTCGCTTAGAAGAAACGCAATGAGAAACACCGTGCCTTTTTCTTTATATTTCTTTCGAAATTAATCGTTTATAAGAAACTCGCATGTAAGAAAAACACTGTTATAAGAAAGCCTTTCTTATATAGGTTAGGTTAGGTTGACATGGCCATCAGGAAAACAACTGACACACTTAGACCTTACGTAGGTCCATTGTGATACCACATGAAGAGATATTAACTATTTAATTAAACCAATTGGAGCCTCTATTGAAGCGATGTAGCCGGTACACCTCTATGTGCTTAGGATCACTTCTGTCATCAAAAAAATATTCCCCCAAGTACAATCTACGTCCTTAGGAGAGAAGCAGGACATGAGCATAGAAGATGGGAGATAGTCTGCTCTTCCTCCTCGTCCATACAACTTCTGCAAAAGTCATTGGAGAAAACGCCAAGTCTCTGGTCCCGCTGATTTATAAGATAGAGACCCTTCGCATGAGTTGGTCCCTGCACCGTTAGCTGTTTTCAAAGAGCTATGCAACGGGGGATTTTTCGAGAGGATTTTTCTAAGTCTTGAAGCTTCTATGTTTTCACAGAAGTTTCTCCATGAAGTTCTCTTACTCTTCCTCAACTGTCTTTTGTAGTTTTAACGGACTCCTTATACGCGTCCCAATCTGAGTGCTCTCTAGATTTTTTAGCTCTGTTGAAAAGTGTTCTACAATTTTTCCTGAGCGGTACTAGGCCCAAATTCCACCAACGGGGTTTTTGTTTCCCTCTTAACTGAATAAGGGGACAGGAAATGTCAATTGATTCATTAAGGGCAAGGGCATAAACTAATCACTTAAAGACCAGAAACCTCTGCTTTCATTTGACATTTGCCTACAAGCTGAAACACGCACACAAGTAACATTTATGTTCCTCTTCCAATAGACACATTGATAGAAACGCACACAAGAATCTTTTCTGTTCCTCTTCCTATAGACACATAGACAACACAGCCCTAGTAATTTGTTTTTATTTTGCTTTTCGATTTCCCATCTATTCATGGATAGAGTTTCAAAGCTACAAATACAACAATGTAAACAAATGGGTTTTAGGGGGTGAAACGTACGAAGGTTTCCAATCTTTATTATGGCTTATTTGTGGGCAAGGGTTAAGATGTTGACTTTTTTATCGAGCTCCCTGTAATTTTTGGGTATATTAAAAATGGAAGGATTAATTAGTTTTTCTAATGTTTCCCTATATAATTTTCAGTGGTTATTTATTAATTTCTTCATCTAAGCAGAACTGGATGTAACTATGATCAGAGAACGAATGTTCCCTTGACACTCCCTTCAAATTTGTTTGATAAATTACATCAGAGACAAGTGTAATATCTAATACCTCTTGTCTATTCTTGGTAATAAACGTAGGTTCATTTCCAATGTTGCTTACAGTAAGGTTAGTACTGAGTATAAAAGCAAAAAGTGACTCACCTCTTTCATTTATGTTGGTACTTCCCCAAACGGTGTGGTGGGCGTTTGCATCGCAACCAATAATCAGGCACATTTTCTGCCGATCAGCCATCGAGACAAGGTCACTGAGTTTTTCGACAGGTAGTGGGCCAAGGTTATTATGGCCAAGATATCCAGTACACGCCATTTTTGGTTTGCAGCCTTGCAACTGTCAGATCCCGATCGCTGAAATCAGGAAGTAAATGTGCATTAATACTACTTTTTACCAATATGCAGGATCTGGGGTCACATTTTGCCATTGCATGCAGCAGGTAGTATCCTGGGGTACATATTCCTTGATCAGGACGACATCTTCCCCTTTGTTGTGCAGCAGGAGAAGAAGGGAGGCCGAAGCTAGTTTGGAGTGTTGGGTATTAATCTGGACTTACTGCACCATCTTGGTTACAGTCAGTCGGAGCAGCACCCACTACTGTTCCGTCGAGGTCTTCACTTCAGACTCAGAGTCCGAGCGTAGTAGCTCTTCTTCATCGCCGAGAGTTTCGTGTATAGAGTCGACTTCATCCATTTCGGATTGTTCGTCGACGATATAAACCAATAGAGGTGATTCGGAAATTGACGAACCCGCGGTGGAGGTGCAGGGTATATCGACTTCCGTCTTTGGTCTTTTTATAGATTTTTTTGAAAATGCATCTTTGTGTAAAGACCTTCAATACAAGTTCCCACTTTCCAAAGGAATGACAGCTGAAAATTGGAAACGCCGCGAATGCTCTGACCACTGATGAGCAATATAAAGATGGGAAATTTCTGCAGCTATTTTTGTCTTCCTACATGTTATTACCGTTATGAAGCTGATATTTTTACACCTGTGTAGGATAAAACAGATATTTTTGCATTTGTATGTAGTTTCACTACACCACATATTGTTGTTAGATCTTACATCTATTCATGGAGAGAAAATCAAATTTACAAATACTATTGACGCATGGAGTCACGGCACCTGGCAGTCAGCCCGTGAGCTTTCAATTTGAGATAGATTTTTTTCGATTTGAAGTTCAATGTACCTATTTCCTATAAGAGAAAACCAAAAACGTGTCTCATTAATATTTTTTTTTTCTGATTAATTTTTTATGAACAGGTATAAATATTTTGACAGTAATAGACTAATAAACAATGAAAGATTCTAGATCAAGCGTAAAATAAATCGAAATTGATAACCTTAATGCTTTACTTTTGAAATTGAAAATGGTAAAAAAAACCCTTCAACGAGAAACAATAACAACATCATCGGTTAGGAATAAACAAGACAGGCCCGTAGGCAGGTTTATTAAAATTACTATTTTTTCCCGTAAAGTATGTTTGTTTTTAAAATGAATCTTTTTGAATAGTTGCTTAGGGAATAAATAATATTTTCATACAAATTATAAAAAAAAATCAATGGATTGTGTGCGTACATACAATTTTGTTTAGTTTTTAAACTAAGAAAATAATTGTGTTTTGGCTTGCACATAATAATTTACCGAAAGTCTAAATTTTTTTGATACTCTGAGATATTTTACTTTTTTTAAATATATTATTTAAGTATATAGGATTTATATCAATAAAACTTACAAAAATTGATAACTCCACATCAAAGTTTAACAACAAAATTAATGAACATTTTTATTGAATCCACGTAAGAAGTGGTTATTATATTATTTATATCTTTATATCAAATGTTTATATTTATTCAAGAGGATGTGTTTTTATTTTTATAAAAAAGGATTATATTAATTTATTTCACGAACGCAAATAATTTTATCAATTTTCTGCTAATAACAAAAAATAAAGAAATACGTATAAGCCTTAAATTAACAATAACTACGTTTTATTATCTATGGTTCTGGGTTATTTTTTTATTACTAAAACAACACGAGATCCAGGTTTCGATCGGGGTTTCTATCTGGATTTGCAAATATTAGTATTAAATTCGGCGAACAAAGGCTATATATCGGTACATAACATAGATCGTTTTATTTTTACGGGGTGAACCATGTGGGTTATTGGCGATAATAAAACGTGGCTAAAAATACCTACACCTATATTATAAACATATTTGCAAAAGTAATATATATTATAAAATAAGGCAACATACAAATTGGTTAATACTCCTATGTTACTTTAGTATCTTAAACCACCTTCCCATACTACGCAATTGATATCATTTTGACTAACGGCATGAGCTTATTTTAAGAAACAACAACAACAATGCGGACTTGTTTTAATTTTTTATCTACAAAATAGATCAAATTGAAATTAAGTTCTTGATTTACAAACTCGCATGTATTCTTAATACATTGCATGCATAAAACGGGTACCCGTTGATATAAAATTAATTAGTAAAATTAAGGTTTTTCAGACCCTTTTTTCATGTTCTCTTATGGGAAATACATTGAACGTCAAATCGAAACCAGGTGTCAATACAACAATGTAAACAAATCTGATTCTAAATAAATAGAAGCAACGCAAATAATACATATATATTATTTTTGTTTTTGGTTTAGTGGACTGTGTGGATTTAAGTCAAATTGAAATATTTTATGACCTTTGGTCCAAAATGCGTTTCGCCCGGACACGATAGTTGGGCTCATCAGTTAAATGGACACGATAGGATCTAACTAATGAGCCCAACTATCGTGTTCGGGCGAAACGCATTTTGGACTAAAGGTCATAAAATATTTCAATCTGATTCTGACATTTGCGCTTGTTTTCTTTTTGCTGGTTGTGTTTCGTGATTACTACCTGTAATACAAAATATGTTCTGTACATTTATAAACGGTCCGCCATCTAACGTTTTTTTTTCAACTAGTGCTTATTTCGTGAATGGTAACACTTAGCTCATGTCTGATTTGACAGATAATTAGTTTTATCCTTCCGCTGAACGAATATGGTTGTGTATACGCTTGAACAACGCTGGGAAATATTGCGACATTACTTTGAAAATCATGGTAATGTTGCAGAATGTGTGCGAAAATTGGGTACGGATTTTGGAAGAAGAGAAGCACCGTCAGCTCCGTATGTTCGTTATCTTGTGAAAAAAGTGAAAGAAACTGGCATCCTCATCGATAAACCAAAGCGTGAAAAGCCAAAAACAGTTCGCTCACCCGAGAATATTGCTGCTGTGGCAGAAAGTGTGCGTGAAGCGCCATCAACACCCATTCACCGTCGTTCTCAACAAATGAACATTTCGGAGACATCATTGAGACGAATTTTGCATAAAGACCTTGGTATGACGCCATACAAAGTCCAATTGGTTCAGGAGTTGAAGCCAACTGGCCATCCAATGCGTTTTCGCTTCGCTAAGTGGGCCTGCGATCGACTTAGAGAAGATGCCGATTTTGCCAAAAAAATCATCTTTTCAGATAAAGCTCATTTTGATCTTGGCGGGTATGTAAACAAGCCAAATTGTCGCATTTGGGGCACAGAAAACCCGCATGCATACATTGAAAAGCCGATACACCCAAAACGAGTCACTGTTTGGTGCGGATTTTGGTCCAGAAGCATAATTGGGCCATAATTGCATAGGCTCATAATATTTTCTTAATTTTATTTATTTGAAGAAAAGATTTACTTATTTTATTTGCTTTAATTATTGAAGAAGAGTATATTTTTGTTACTTTGTTACATTAAAGCTTTTTATCTTAAAAAATATTATAGATTAAGTTTTGACATAAACATACATTTATTATGTATACAAAGTTTGTATGGCCCACGTCGTTTTCATGTAATTTTGTAGGTGTACAAAATATTTTCGTTTTCCCATAGTTTTTTTTAAACAAATTTTCTTTCTTATATCCGTGTTTCTTATATAAGAAATTTTCTTTCTTATATCCGATCGTTGGATATAGGGCCCGATCCAGCCTTTTCGCCGCCCTGGACAAACATTAATTTGCCGCCTTTTGCAATATAAATATAAGTTATAAAATTTTTTTTACAGAGATGGTGCGATTTTTGACCGACTTTTGAACAATAGATCATTATCATTTCGACACGTATGAATGTAATAAATTAAATTTCTGCTTTTTATAATCCTGTTTTTTTTAAATTTCGCTTTTTTAAAATATGCCGTCTATTATAATCCTGTTTTTTAAAATCCCATTTTTTTAAATCCCGTTTCTTATAATCCTGCTTTTGCATTTAAAATTAGTTGTTTTATTTGAAAAAATCGCGATTTTTTTTAAACAAAACAACTATAATAATACGAAATATAAAATAAATTAAAATAAAATAAACAACAAGTGATTTTTTTAAATGCATTTTTATTATAACGTTCAACAAAATACAAAATATCAAAATAAAGTATGAGCTAATCTTATAATATTCTGTTAAAGGAGAAACAAAAATAATCTGTTAACCATTAACAATTATGTTATTAATTTGTAGATATATTAATGTACTTGTATACTATGAGCAATACGAAGCAAAAAAACTGTTTTAATCATTTTTTGTCTATTTTTCATTATTGTTTTAATAGCCAATTATAGGATTTGGGGTAGGGTCGAGTTTTGGGTGTATGCAAAGTTTTTTGTGTAACATTTATCAAAATACAAAACGAGCTTGGTGGGATTAAACGGGGTAAGTCGGGATTTTTGATCGAGCGGGATTTTAGAAGACAGGATTTATTTTAAAATTTTTTTCGGGATTTTGAAAAAAAACGGGTTTCCGATACGCTCCCATGTAATATTATTGGAATTATAGTATATTTCCATCCATATATTAGTCTGATAGTGATAGTGCTTTTTAGCGAGTATATCAAATTACTTGAATGTATGTGTCATGTATGTAGTACCTACTTATGTGCAGGTACATATTTGACTACAAATTTTTCGGAAGCTGCTGATAGGATTTAAACAATGTTCTTCATTGACGTTTAAATTCATCAAAATCGATTGAGTAGTTCGAAAGATATACCCTTAAGGGTTTTCTGAAGTGTTTAAAAGTTTTATATAAGTGAAGAAGAATTATATAAGTGTGAAGAAAATTGAATACAATTTTCTCTTCGTTTCGTTCATTTTGTTTTTGTATTTTTGCCTATTGAAAAATATCTGCCTGTGCCTGTCTATATTGAAGCAAGAAAAAATGAAGTAGATAATATGCAAATGTTTTAGCACATAATGAAAAAAATATAACAAACATATTTATTTTAGTTTTATTTAATATCCAATTTTCAATTAGTTATTCATTTATACAGAGTCATTGTCAAATACATATATTAGTGTCTCAAATTCATTCCTAAAGTTATTTGTTATATTCTTTATAGAAACAAAATAGGACATTTCAAATCAGGTGCTTCCTTTTTAGAGGATAAATTACCATACTATTTCTATCATACAATGTACATTGTGAATAAATAAAACGGAGAAGAAATAATTTGCTTACGCAGCAGATGTATGAAAAATATATATTAGGTAAATAGAAGTAGACATTGGGGGCGGCCGAGGCGCGATAGTTGTGTGTTCGCCTGCAGTAGTCTATGCCCTCTTATTTTTTTTTATTAAAAACCAATTCTAAAAATAAATGTTATACCATGGATGGTTTACTCATTACATGCTGTTTAGGCATATAACTAGCAACATGTGATTGAGTAAATCTAGTACACCGATAAAATATGACAAAGAATAAAAAAATTAATGCGAATTATAAGGGACATAGATAAATAAGACATTGAAATTTCTCCGCATTAGTTCAGTCGCCATCCCTGGAGATAAAATCTGAGACAAGAACCACCTACATGCTCAGAATATCGCGCCACAAATCTTTACTATCATTCTTCCCTTCCTTAACATCACGCCCGCGCTGCGCTGAAACATTTAAAGGGTAGTATAATCCCTTGAGCGCGTGTAGATTATAAAAAAAAGACATACTACATAAGTAGTAGATTTATCATCTCTCGCCAGTCTGAGTCTCTTCTTCTTCCGATATTTTTTCTTGTTTTTTTGTTTTCCTGTTTATCTACTTCTTCTGTTTCTTCAATTTTAAGCACTTTCAGCAACGGTCTAGACTATTCGAGAAGCGAGATACGACATGAGATGATATTTTGTTTTTCTGTTCCTTTGTGTTTAGGTTTTAGCTTTTAGGACTAGGTAGGTATTTATCTACGACTTTTTTCGTCTTATAAATACAACGAACAAAAAATATCTACCTATATCATATAGGCATGAAGCACAGTTACATATAATAAGATAATATATTGCGTATGCTGTCAAAATTCGGTTGTCATAATTGCCAAAATGTCTGAGATTTGGCACATGCAATCTCATTTTTGACATTTTCACATACAAATTGGGATGGTTCAATATTTCAGTAAGATGTGTTCAGTAAGAGGTAACATTATCTCAAAAATAACTGCTATTGAAATAACATTTGAAATTTCTAAATTTGTATTTTGATCAAACCAAACAGCGGAATGTAGATGAAAAAGTGATGACTAATTCATTTTAAAATATTAGTGGAAAATAGTTTCTTAAAATTGTGATTTCACTGACAATTTTTGTTCCATAATTGTTATTTCAGTAACATGAGTTTATAACTGTTATTTAAAAGTAGCAGTAACGTATATTGCAACTAGCAGTTTGGCCCATGGCTAAGCCTATGCGCATGCCAAGTGTGACACGAGTGTATCTGAGTTTTGCCACATACGCGAACTTGAACGAAAATGAAAACCGGAATATATTACCTTTATTATGTGTACTGTTGGCATGAAGAGCTTTTTTTATTTGGGTTTGTGGGATCGGATAGCCCATGCATAATATTTATGTATGTGGGAACTGGCAACTGAGAAAATAGATGAATATGTATAGGTTATTTATTTCGGATGAGTGATGATGATGACGAAGAAAGTGTTTTGCGTATTTCTTCGATTGCTTGAGAGTTGCGACTGAGAGTTCTTTTCCTTAAGCGGCCCATACACAGCCCACTTGTGTGCGAAAAATGAAAATTCTTTCTGATTTATATATTTTTCTCTGATATTGTTACCTAATTAAAAGGAAACAAGTAAAAATATTTTGCGAAGTCATAGTTATATTTTTAGTCCTCAATTTTCATATTTGCCGCACTTGAAATTTGCCCGTCCCCCCTAAATCGGGCCCTGGTTGGATGTAAGAAAAACTCCGATATAAGAAAGAAACTTCTTGGATTTTCAGAGCTTCTTATATCCGTGTTGTACTGGATTTAGTTCTGTTTAGTTATACAATTATTTTACATCAAAATACCCGCTAAAAAAATTATTCATATTCTTCGGTTTTATAGAACGCATCAACCGTAATCTTCAAAATATTATTTTCAATTACCTTCAGTTTACTTGAAAGTTAAACTTTCAAATATTTCACAGCTGATCTGCACCTTGGATAAAAATCAAGGGAGATAGTTTTATCTTGACTAGCTTACTAATCACTTTCCAATTAAAGTTGCTTTAATAATTGAAAATCAATCAGCCCAGAATCAGGAAAACAACAATCTTAGCCGCAATTTTTGGAAAAATATTGGATAAATATACATATCGCGTTGATGAGTGCCTGCATGGACAGCATCTTAACGCGATCGCTAACGCCATTGCTTCGGTTTGCACGAGGCTTTGCGGTTAAATATTGCATTTAATTAAGTCAGACATTTAATTCGAAATCGCGTATTGATTACACAAACCACACCAACCACAATTCATTGATTAATTTCATTCCACACCGTCTGATGACATTTTCGTAAGTATTCGTGTGCCCTGTCAACCATAAGTAAGAATATCATAGAATGCTCTCGGCAAAATAAGAGTGTGTCTCGGTATTACGAGTTGAATAATCTATTAAACTGAAAGTTAATCCTTTGTTCATTACGGTGAAATGTAGACCTAAGCCTACAATTGAAATAAATATGTGCAAGAAATGTTTTTTATTTTCAGAATACATTTCTGTATTTATTTCTTGTCTTCCCAGAAGAAATAAATGGAGAAAATTTGACATTTCGTGACAGTTTGCTAATTTTCATGTATATTATGGATAAAATTCTCTTATTGAGAAATAAAGTCCGAAAAAGTCTGGAACAGTTTGAGCACAATTTTCTGCCAATTTTTAAACGTCAACACATTTGTTTTTTTTTTTATTTCTTTATTTGCTGTAAATTCAATTTTTTTTCTCTACAAACTAATTATTTTGTATTTTAGTGTTTCTAAATTAATTTATTTGTTCAACAAATATTTTTCCAAACCAACTACGAACCGTTTTTTTTTTCATTTATGACAAACGTCAGTCTGACAATTGTAAATTTTCTGCCCACAAATTGCTGCCTACAAAAATTTATTGGGCAGGAATTGGCAAGAAATTGTCAGGAAGGGGAAATATTTTAATCTCTCAAGAGCGCTCTCTTCTGCCAAAAACTACCAAATTTGTAAGTCTGGAACAGGTTTTGGCAGAAATTGGTGCCAATCTGTGCCAATTCGCAGAGTGTGGATCAGACCTTATATTACATATGTATACTAGCAGACCCGGTCGCGCGTTGCTACGACTTCATTGTATTGCGCTCATGATTATTAGATATTTATTAAATGGTATTATTTATGAAGTGATTGGTAAAGTTTCTAATTAGTATTAATCATTGCCTTCCATTAATGAGGAACTAAATGATGAACAATATTACTCGTTAATCTGTCTTTGGTTAAAACAAATAAATTTGATGGTTTTCAAACACGTGAGCATGCAACATAGAGCTGACCATGGGAGAAACTCGGATTTTCCAAGTCCAAGCCACAAATTGTCATTGTCCGCGCTTGTGGCATATTCATCGTCACCTTGAAAGCCAAACCTATCGGTGATTGTACCGTTTGAAAGGTATTGTTGACTCTGATGGAATCATAGGTATTCGAGGGAATAGGACGACTTATCCTTTAAACTTTCCAAGCAATGTCGTTGCTTCAAGTTCGTTTCCGTTATTTCTTCTGATGACTAATCGTACACCATTTGCATAATTTTAGTGGGCTTAAGTTGGGCAAAAGAATGAGCGGTGAACCAATTTTCAGACAGAGCTTGTGTGGCGGCATTCCTGGTATATCCAGAGAATTTAAAAATTCATTCGGGAAATTGACGACCTCATTTTGAATAATAGTATCAATTGACTTAAAAGTCATCAAATTACCTGGCAATAAAAATTTGAAAACAATAAATTTAATGTCACAAATTTACGTTTAGACGCTGGATTAGGACAATGCTAGTAAGAACACATAAGAAATATTATGTACCTATATTAATTTGCTAATATTTTTATTTGATTTAAGGTTTTCCTAAATGGAAAAAGAATCGGTATCGGTACTGAGGACGAAGCGAGAGAAGCATCTTTAATCTTCAGCGAAGAATTGCACGACAACAATAACCACAACAGCGGAGAATATCCGTAGAATAATTATGGAATTAAATAAAGTTTAAGTTTGTTTGTGTCATTTTTCGCACACCCTGTAATGAGAATATTTTTTTGTAGTCAAACTACCACGTGGCTAGATGCCACCTTAACCCCACACAACAAAAACAGCTGGGTACGAAAAACCCAAGATTGTCCACACAGGTTTTAATAAGTAGTACAAGAAATTCAAGGACAATTTTTTTAAATAATTTTAACAAAAAATTTATACAATGTATAATGTTAGCCCCTTAAGTGCTAAAACAAATTAAAATATCAATGTAATATAAGTAATGTAAAATAGAATTAAGAGCCAATTGTATATAAACGGTGATTTTTTAAGAGCTTGGTTTTTGAAAATTCAAAAAAACACAGAAACTTGTAAAAAGTGAATGAAATTTTTATTTGGATCGATAAATCAATTTCTGCCATTTACTTTTTAAAAATAATTTCATTTAAATGTTGCCCGCGGCTACGCTTCAGGTGGTGCATTCTGAAGGTCCAATTTTGGCAAACTTTTTCACACATTTCGGCCGGAATCTCACCAATGACGCGTTCAATGTTGGCTTCCAAGGCAGCAATCGTGTTTGGCTTGTCCCCATAGACAATAGACTTAACATAGCCCCACAAAAAATAGTCTAACGGGGTCAAATCACATGATCTTGGTGGCCAATTGACTGCGCCAAAACGTGAGATCAACTGCTCACCAAATTCGCCTCTCAATTGATGCATGGTTTCGCGTGCAGTGTTGCATGTGGCACCGTCCTGTTGGAACCACATGTCGACCGAGTTCAATTCTTGCATTATCGGCAAAAAAAAATCTGTTATAATCGAACGGTATCTTTCTCCATTGACCGTAACCCTGCGGCCTTCATCGTTCTTGAAGAAGTACGGCCCAATGATGCCGCCTGCCCATAAACCGCACCAAACAGTGCATTTTTCGGGATGCATTGGTAGCTGCTGAATTGCCTCTGGCTGCTCTTCACTCCAAATACGGCAATTCTGCTTATTCACGTATCCATTTAGCCAAAAATGAGCCTCGTCGCTGAAGACAATTTTGCGATAAAAGCTTGCGAAACACATTTTTCACAGAGCACGAATTTTGATAATAAATTTCAATAATTTGCAAACGTTGTTCAGGCGTAAGTCTATTCATGATGAAATGGCAAACAATACTGAATCGAAATGTCAAATGTTCGTGGAATTTGTCATGTGTGATCTGTCAAAAATATAAACGTCAAAAACCAAGTAGCAAAAAAATCACCCGTTATATATACATATATAACACACATTATAAAGAGAAATTAAAAATTGAGAAAAGCTTCAATCAACTCCTTGTTGACATTGTAAAATTATAAATATGGGCGTACTCAATAGAACTGTAACTGAGTAAAGGCTCTTATACTCTTATGTGATCTTACCTGCATTTGTAATCTTGAGATCGTCTACCATACCTATGGTGAATGTTATAGAACCGTATGCATATGGAAACACATGTGGTTGGTTAACACAATTTTTGAACTAACAAACCAAATAGTATACCTACTCTTTTGAAATTGTTTGACGGCAAGTCTGCTACTTTTGCTTGTCTGCTTTTAAAATATGCCGCACAGCTATGCTGCCCAGCTTGCAGTTTCGGCGAAATATTTTCGGAAATTATTTTGCCAATTTATCAAAAAACATTATTAATCAATAATCACAACTTTGTATCTCTGTATGTATTCCTGATATGATAATTATATACATTTTGATTTAAATTCAACTTAAAAAAATATTCGTTTGATTTATCACCTAAAGTAATCGAAACAACCTTTCACAACCTCCTCTTTGTTTACCCTTATCAGTGAAATAGAAATAGCGTTTTTGGTTTTCAAAAAACTTACTTCCAAGATCATTAAACAAAACTGCCGGCAAAATAAAAATAGCATCAACTTTAAAAGCATGTCCGAGGCACGCAAATAAGAAGTCATTCGGTGATGACCATTTGCCGCGATTCTTATCGTGATTGAAAGGCCTTAGGCCTGTGTCGTATGACGTTTCATAGACCATAATCAATGTTTGTTTTTTTCCACTTTATTTAAAAAATATATGTATTTTGTAAAACGAAAAAAAAAACAATTATATGTAATTATTTAAAAATAAAATTGGTAGGCAAAACGGCAACAACCGACACGACAACCGAGATACTATACCCTTCGATCAAATCTAACGACTTCGAATACTAAACGCTCATCTTTTGAGGATGCTCTCATTGTGGGATGTTTTGTTTTGCTTTGTTTTATTTATTTATTTTTTTTTTGTTGAAATCTTACAATTAGTGAATTCAAAGTAAAAATATATGTACTCGTATGTATGTATGTTCATCAACAACAATTTTATACAAAATGACATACCAATCTGTTTTTGTTTTAATTGATTAATTCTATGGATGAGATAATAATATGAATTATAAAAACAAATGTTTACTAATTTCTATAATGTTAATTAATGCAACATATTGTATTGAGAGTGCATACCTAAGCAGTGCAGTTGAACGCTACAAATTCATGGACCACTGTAATTACGGGGAGTGCAATATTTTGAATGAATTGGGGGATGTAGATGCTATTGGTCATTTAGGTTGACATTCACTTATAATGGTGATGACGTTCGCAAATGAGTTATTGTAGAATAGTTTTATAAGAGTATTAATTTCGTTTCCCTCTGATAAGATGTAAGATGGAATAGATATTACAGGGTGTATTGCAATATAATTCAACATTAATACCTATAAAAACAAATAGAGGAGAACATTATGGGAAATACATAGGAATTTCTCATGAACGTTAATATTCAGTGTGTTCCTTTGACCAAGTGCCATGTACTTGTGGGTTCAGGTGACGGCCGTTCACGAAAACGCCAAATCACAGTCAGTTTGATCGTCAAACTCTGTTGATCATTAGTTTTTAACGAAACTGCTGCTATCGCAAAATTCTCGTACTTTTCTCGCTTGTTAAATGTCAAATATTTTCACAACAAGCTCGCGAAAACGTCAAATGGTTTTCAAATGAGGTCAAACCAAAAAACAAGATGGATCCTATTAATAAAATTATTTCACACAAAAGTGAAAAGCGATCACTGCAGACAATTAACTATTTTAGGAAAGATGGACGGAGGATTTTCTTTTTCTTGTTTGTGTCTCTTTTTTTCCACAAGGTCATCGCAATGATATTTTCGAACATTTGCAAGCTAGATTATCGAACAGAGTTCTTAGTAAAATTAGTATTTCCGTTTTCGAAATTCGAATAACTTTTGCAACTTGATTTTTAGATTTTGCAAATGCAGTTTTGATGCATAACTCAGACAAGATCATAACAGCCCTTATTCACCTATCAAAAAGGCAACTAATTGCTGAAGATTTATTGAAATTTAGTTAATGTTTCTTGGCTCGAACGCACACTACAAGTAGTTTAAAAGAGAACAAAAAAATCTCTTCAAATTTTTGATCGGGTAGATTTTATTCACTCCCATTATTCTAACTTTCTTCCCTTGGTTCCATTAATACTCTATATTTGTGTTCACTGAAGAAAAGATCAGACAGACCCTGACACAGAACAAACAGCACATGACAGAACTGATAAACACAGAAAAAGTCAATTGTCAAAATAATAAACAAATAAATGTTTTTTTCTTGTAATAAGATAATGCATTTTTCTTTTGTTTTTATTGCCGATAAATATTTATTAAAATCACAAACCAAAATTAAAAAAAAAAACAACAAAATTAAACCAGAAAAAAAAATAATTTTGGCAGTTCTCACGATTCTGTCCAAAACAATTCAAAACAAGTCAATGAACACAGTGTAGATATATGCATATCTAGGAAACACATATTCAGACTCAAGTCGTTTACCCTGTGCCTCCATAAGCAATCATTTCTTTCACAAAATCGAACTTGCAATGGAAATTTGCAATATAGACCACAAATTTCATTAAATAAATTATTTTACAAAATCGAATTTGGCATTTATTTCTTAGCATCTCTGTGGAAATAAACAAAGAAATAATTTGACGTTTATTGTTAGATCGACTGACATTTTTGTGCATATGTATATTGATGGGTTGAGTTGAAAAGCCTGCCCGAGAATGTAAATACAATAGGTGTTGTTTGTTTTCCAATCTGATTTTCAATAAGATTTCATGAAATAATTTGCCCACTGAATGAAGAAATTAAAAAATGTCTGCAATAATTGCTGAAATAAAAACAAAAATTAAAATTGCTTGTCAAACTCTGTTGACATATCTGTTTAGTTAGGCTTGGTAAGTCATCATGAATCGTTTAACGCCGGAACAACGCTTCTAAATTGTGGAAATTTACTTTGAAAGAAATAAATCTGTTCGCGAAGTTCATAAAGAAGAATTGTGTTTAGTGATGAAGACAATTTCTGGTTAAATTGGCTTCGCCAATAAACAATATTACCGTGTTTGGAGAGAAGACAGTCCTTAAGTCATTAACGAATCACCATTACATCAATTAAAATTGACTGTCTGGTGCGCTTTACACGCTGGTTATCATCAGCCCTTATTTCTTTCCAAATGAGGAAGCAGCTGTCGTTACGGTGAATGACGAATGCTTTCGAGCCATGCTACTGATTTTTTGTGTCCAGAAATTAATCGGCTAAGCATGCACGACATTTGGTTCCAACAAGATGGCGAAACTTGCCACCCAGTTTGCAAAATCAAATTGGTGACAGGTTTATTTCCAGAAGTGGCCCTGTTAACTGCCCTCGTCGTTCGTGCGGCTTAACGCCTCTCGGCCACTTTTTATGGGACCATGTTAAGTCATTAGCTTATGCCGACAAACCAGCAAGTAGTGCTGAAGCGTTGAGAGCCAATATTCAAGCCAACATTGATATTTGAAACACAGATTTATTTGAAAAAGTAGTCAAAAATTAGACTGATCGAATGAATTATGTAGTAGCCGCGTAGGACAAATGCCGGAAATCATATTTAAAAAATATGTATGAAATTATCTAGAAGATCATAATAATAAAAAAAATCATTCCAACAATATTATCTATCTTTTTTATTATTTAAAGTTCTCATCCTTTAAGAAAAACACCCTTTATAAAGAAGAAGGGAGGAAACCTGTTCCATCAGTCCGTCGAACAAATTTTTTTTTTTTGCCTGTTGCACATTTGATATTCATTATAACTCCTCGTTCTCTTATTTGTTTCTAGCGCATGTAATTTATATTTGCGTTTTCGCATTGTGTGAAAATTAATTAAATTGTAAAATTCAATTAAAACGCGAGTTTAAAGTCCGGATAAAGTTAATTTAAACATCATAATATAAAATGAGATTTTAATGTACATAATAATTTTTTCGAAACAACCAACATAGATTTTATCTCATCTTACGCAAAACACCCTGTATAAATACATAACGTATAATACACTACAATATGTAGTAACTATGTAAGTACCATGAATATTAAAAAACTGTTTACTATTTGAATAATTACAAAAAAAAAATTGAATAAGCAACTAAGACTATTCTAATGATTCCACTATTGCATTTTCTTCACTTAAGTATTTCGAATACATGTAAATATTGATTGATAACACATTGAGAAGCAACTCACAATCGAATTATGAATTCACGATTGATTTTTCCTCCCACTTTTCATCAACTTACACATATTAAAAAGGCGAATAAAGAACTTCCCCTTATATAGGGATTTGCCTATTGAATTGTCATCATATTTTTCATCAATAATATTGCACTGATGAATAAGCCAAATAGATTTATATGTGTATTGAATTCACAGTTGAATATTCATCATGTTTTTTATAACCTTGACTGGTGAACAAACAACTTTCAACGACATGGTGATTTCGTTGAGGAAGTGACATGTGCTTACCGCACTGGACATGCCCAGCCCATGTTAAGTTTATCGAAGGAATTCACCAAAAAATTAACATCAACGATTTTTTTTTGGAAATTTCCTACTGCCCACATGCCAGTTGATTTTCGAAATTTAATGACAACGCTTACGATTGTAAAAAAGCCTATAAATCCAGATCTTTGCGTAAAACTTCCTATAAATCGGGCTGACAAAGATCCAGTTGTAGATGTTAACAGAATCTTCTTCAATATTCTCATGAACGGATGTCATATTCTCTTTCTCATTATGCTTTCGTTGTTCGAAAATGACCAACAAAACCGAGGATATTCATATTGTGTTAGACGAGGTTCGTGAGATAATTAAAATGTTATCTATAATGCAGTGTTTGGCCATCTTTAAGCGTTACTGTGTTTCACACGAAATAGCGCAATCTTGGAGTAGGAACTGTCTGATATTTTCTTCGAAATCACTTATATAGTATCACTATGTATAAAACAAATTTCTATCCAAATTGTGTTTTATACCAGTTTTAAGTTCACAAGAAGAGCTAGCAAAACTTAGCTATAAAAACGAAATCATAACACTCGCAGTGTGAACATGAACATTTTGTTTTGGCGTTTCGTAATAGTGAAACCTGGATACATTACCACAGCTACATAATAGAAATGAAAAACAAAAATCAAATTGAAATAATTTACTTTTTAGACCGCTTTTACACGCGGAAGTTTATAATTACCAGCAAGTTTTAGTTTGTAGCAAAGTAAGGGGAGTATATAAAATCTCCCTGATCAACAATTTGAATAGATTTTTGAAGTGAAAACTTCTATAGGCACGTTGTGCATTCTCCGGTATGGGTAAAAAGTATAGATTCATAAGATGGCAAATCGACATGCTAAAGATGTGCGATATTCATCCATGCTAATGAAAAATCGATATTAGAAGAGAAAACACAGATCTATCATTCCATACATCGATACCAATATGGTGTAATTTTATCGATGTTAAGTCATTCAAAACATCGATATCAATATGGTTTAATTGAGAAGAGGTCGATGCTTTTTCCACTGCCTACTGATCAGGTGATCTATTTCAAACAATGAGAAAATAAACAGCAAAATTACGATAAAACATAGAAAATAAAGAAGTTTAGCTTGAACCAAATTACTTGGCCAACGTGAACGTCGCGTGCGTCGGTTGCGGAGAGAGAGGATTCAAGAGAACAAAAATGGTGCACAAGAGATAATGAGTACAATACCAGACGCGAATTGTTGCAAGCATCGAATTATTTGAGGTAATTTTCGACCATTTTTTGACACATATTGGGCGGTATCTCAGCCATAACTTGACGAATGTTGGTTTTCAAGTGCTCAAGAGTTAAAGGTTTATCTGCATAAACACGGTCTTTCGCGTAGCCCCACATAAAAAAGTCCAGCACTGTCAAATCGCATGATTTTGGTGGCCAGTTGATATCGCCACGACGAGAAATTACACGGCCAGGAAATGTCTCTTGCAATAAAGCCATATTCGCTCGAGTTGTGTGGCATGTGACACCGTCTTGTTGAAACCACATATTCTCCAAGTCGTGTTCTTCAATAGCTGGCAAAAAAAGTCGATTATCATACGACTATAACGCTCCGAATTGACGGTGACAGTCGTTCCATCGTCTTTTTCGAAGAAGTAAGATCCAATCACACCTCCGGACCAAAGAGCGCCCTAAACAGTGACTTTTTGTGGATGTAATGGCCTCTTTTCGATTACTTGAGGATTCTCGAAACCCCAAATACGACAATTTTGTTTATTAACATACCCACCGAGCAAAGAAAATTTTGTTCGAAAAATCGCCGTTCACCGCCTGTTGTTCAAGCACCCATTCGACGTATCTACGACATTGTGAATGGTCAGCTGGCTTCAGTTGTTGTGTGAGCTGGACTTTATATGGATGTAGGTGTAGATCCAAATGCAAAGTACGCCATAATATGCCGTAAGACAGTCCTTTTAACTGAAAAAAAATTGGTTTAACAACTTAGTTTGACAGATGTAGAATTCCAGCCCTATACTTTTGAAACCGCAAAATGGATAACCCTTTATTATTAATAGCGGTAGATACCTAATGGCTAAAACAGATGTGCAGCATTTCTGCATGCATCGCTGCATACAACGCTGCGCCCGAAACACATGTGAATACTCTCTGACATTTATGATGCATAGTTGTGCCAAAATTATGTACACATTCAGAAATCGATCCATTTCTATCCGGATGGGTTGGTGTTGTTGTAATCCCGTCTTAAAACACAGCTGCTGACAAAACAGCTGCTACCAAAAAGTAAATCTCAAGCTATTCGAAAAACTTTGGTATACTCATGTATCCCATGAGAAATGTCATAACATTTGAACGAAAATATACAAACTTAATCTATTTGGTTTTTGATGTTTTAGATACAAAGTAACCCTTCTTATAGGCTGTCGTATTAACATCTGAACGTGCCCTGTGCGAACAGTCATTATGCGGTAAAAGATTTTGAATTTACTGACAATGGATGTTAAATGAAATCAAAAGAGAAAACAAATTCGTATTCTCATTTTGTCCCTCATGACTATTCTTATAACACGAACTTTATCATATAAATGTGTTTTTTTCTTAAGTAATTCTTAGATTTTCTCCCATTTTTTAAATCATAAAACAAAAAATATTATTTTCTTAAGTCAATATGAGTAATGCCAAATGCGAGTTATTTCAGATTTTTTTCTTTGCTGTTGTGGTTGCAATGAAACTTTTAGAAATAGAGACATTGTGCAGAGAGGGCTGCATGCAGCCTTTGGAATGTGTCAATCCTTATAAGAACCTGTGTAATTTATTTTCGCTGCACGTGAAAAAGCTGCACATCTGTTTAGGGCGTAAGTCTTACGTAAACAGTCTTATTTATATTTAATAGAATGCTCTAAACAGATGAATAGTTATACAGTGAATAAGGTCTTATGTAGCCCTTTTATAAATTCCTATTTATAAAACATGTTCCCATTAATTATAGTTATGCAGGGCTTTATGTCTAAAAAGTACCAAAAACGGGTAATCTGTTCCATTTGGCTGCCATGGTCAAATCAGCTGTTTGTCAGAAAATGCCATTAGAAATTTTGTTGGTGTTATGATTGTGACGTAATGAAAAAAAAAATAATAATACAAAATAATAATAAATAATGGATCGTAGTTTTTCATCCCTAAGATCCTGATTGGTAGTACCCACTATGTCATATGTCGAGTATTATGTGGATGAGTAGGTTGAGGGTGGTTTCACTTCTCTCACAGTCAGGTACTTAGTAGCAAAACGCAATATTTTTGTTTTTGTATTTATTCTAGAAGTTGTGAATTTGTTTTTTTAAGGCACCAGTTATAGCTTTCATTGAAAGTCATCATTGAAAACTTTGACTATCAATTCTGAGGCACTTAAGCAAATAAAACTGATGTCGTTTTTGTACCAACATGAAGGTAATAAGATATATAATATTTTGTGTCAAAAAAATATTTTATAGATTTAGATTTTAGAGATTTTTTATTTTGGCATTTAAAAAATTATATTGACATACAAAATTACAAAAATCTTTAAAGCATGGGTTTGACGTCTGCGTAATTGACAATTCATTTTTTAAGATGAATAATAAAAGATTTAATATTGATAATTAAATAAAACATTAATTAAAAATCACCATTAAGTCTTTTGTTTCTATAAGATAGAGCAATTTTGAAGAATTTAAACAATTTGCTAACATCCATTTCCTTCAATAGCCCTATAACTTCTTCATCTGTTAGAGTAAAGCATCCAAAAATATTTCTTCTAAATTCTCTCAAAATTGGACACCGCCCCAGGAAATGGAAAACATATTTCCTTTCTTCCCAATTGCACAGACTGCATATAATTGGTAGGTCTTCCCTGTGTGGTATATAGTTCAGTTTCAGTAGTTCTCCTCGCAAGCGAAACATCATAGCTATTTCCTCTACCTTGTGTTTACCTCTGAAGTAGTTATTTTGATTAAGGGAGTACATTTGTTGACCATAAATTGTCCGGTGGAGGGAACCAGCTGCATCCTCTTGGAATTTTGCTCTTGATTGCGAATCCACACGCTCAATCAGCTTATATAACTGTTGTTTCCAATTTCTCGTATCCTCCAGATTAATATTTAGTTCTATTCCACATTCTCCAGCTAAATTCAACCAATCTTTAAAAAACCCTGATTTGCTTTGTAACATTTGTGCTGCTGCCTTTTTTGGTATTGAATCATTAGGCATTTGCTTAACTCTGAGCACATAGTCGACCTGCAGCTTAAGCGTTTTTATAAACAATGGTGACAGTCCAGTCTCGATCATAACCATATAGTTAGGAGAGTTAGGTGGAAGGTGAAAAGATCTCTTAATGAAGAACCTGAGAAGCTTCATATTTTCTTCCTCCCCAAACTTGAGCAGCATACAAAAGGACGGACTCCGCAACTGCCTCGAACACCCGATATTTACTGCTGTGAGCTACATGTTTATTGTTCAAGCAAGAATTCCATGCAATATTTATAGTACTTTTGGCTTTTGTAAGCTTGTCTTTCAAATGTCTTTCCATACTCATATTTTTAGTCAAATAGACTCCAAGATACTTGTACTCTTTGACAATCTCGACAATATCACCGTTGTAATACCATTTTTCACTGGCACAGGCTCTGCCCCCATTATTTTTTATGATCAGCTCCTTCGATTTTTCCAAATTGACCACTAGACCCCATACGACACAATATTCATACAATTTATTAATCATCAATTGCAGTGTTCCCGTTGAGTTAGCCATCAGTTCCACGTCATCCGCAAATAAAAGGGCTTTAATTTGGATTCCTCCGTACTGAATACCTCCTGGCAAAAAGTCGATGAGATTTTTCAAAAAGAAAGCAAATAAACTTGGACTCAGCGTACAGCCCTGCCTAACTCCTGTTTTTGTTGAAACCATTCCGATCTAAGATCACCATTCCAAACAGCTGCTTTCGTAAAGGTTTTGAATTAAGTGGCCAAATTTATGTGATATGCCCATTCCGTAAAGCTTGTACATTAATGCACTGCGGTCTACCGTATCGAATGCTGGTTTAAAATCTACGAAGAAAACATATAGCCTTTTCCGTCGTTTGAGGTATGAATCTGCAATACATTTATATACTTGCTCTTGTAAATTCACTTTAAATTTTTCAATGATCAAAATCAAAAGTGAATTTACAAGAAAGTGGTAGACATCACTTTTATTTGTTTAAGTGCCTTAAGCACTAAGATTTTAGGTTTAGCTTTAATTTAAGCAGGTTGACAACCGGCTTTCGCCGTGGACAGACGTGTGCATCGTCACACAACCAAAAAAGGTCCAAGGGAATAACTTAAGCATATTTGCTTTGGAAAACCTATATTCATTTCTACGATTCATTGCATTGAACGTTTTTTATACATTTTTCTTCTGGCCTTGGAAGTATCGCATTTAAATTATTGAAATCATTTAAAAATGATACAAAATTTAAAGGCATTTTGTTTTATGTCCAAACTCAAAATGACATTTCGACACTATAATTTCCTTATGTAGGCTCTATTATAATGTCTCTATTTAACCTTGCATACATTTTATAAATGAGATTTTCGAGTTCAGATGCATTATAAGGAGTGCATAGCGCTATATACTCCCTATAATGCAAATATAAATAAAGCTGAAAGTATTCAGTGCTATTTATATATGTGTATAAGTAAATTTGAATTCTCCGATTCCGTAGTTAAATGTATATAGGTATTGTGCATTGCTTGTATTTTGCTTAAATTATTTAAAATTGTCGATTCAAGAATTACTGTGCATTTTTACTTGCGATTATAGGTACTATAAGGCAAGTTATGCATTCGTCGAAAAAAAAGTTCTGAGATAACAATTAAATCTGAAATTACGATGATAGGAAAGACGAAAAAAGATGGTCTAAAAATTCTGTCCGTCTGTATGTCAGTCTGTCAGTCTGAACAAAAATTTAAAAAAATTACTAAAAACGGTACTTTCCACAGGACCGTTTTTATATTTCGACTATCTCATAAATGGCTTAACCGATTCTTTTGAAATTTCACACATATATAGGTTTGGGTTACCCAATTTATACTGCCTACCAATATTTGTTGGTATTTTAAATAGTATTTAAAAAAATTAAAAATTTATATTTTGAAAACTGCTCAATAATTTTTTTTCCTATGAATGGCGTTTTTCAATTTTGTTTTTTAATTTTTTTCAAAAAGTTAAAAAAAAATGTTTTTTCTCAAAAACCACTACAAAGATTTTTAAAAGTTTTTTTCTCACAAATTCAAATTTATACAAGAAATAAAATGGTGTACTTTTTTTAAGCTCAAATTACTTTAAGTATTTATTGCAGAATTTTGAATTATGTATTTCTTCTTTGATTAATCCGATTTAATCTTTTTTTTTTAAGTTTATATTATTAAATATTTAAGATTTTCATACCAATTTTTTTTAGAAAAAAATTAAAGAAACTTTGTATATATAAAGTAAAAAACGACTTTAAAAATATATTTAGATTTTTAATAGAAATCTTTTGCATTTGATGTGATCGAACATAAGAGCAAGATCGTGCGATCCAGTCGTGCATTTTATTTTTTACATATTTTGTAATTAAGAGTACCTCAAATACAACTTTTGTTTTTATTTTCGACATTCTAATAAGCGGAACGACGGATTTCGATCAACATTTTTACATAGGATTTCATCCATAATATAAATAATACTGCATACCAAAATTTTAGAAAACTATTTTTTTGGATTAAGTTTTTTTTTAATTTGAAAATTCAATATTTCGGGAATATGTTCATAATTTGATTTTTGAAATTTCGTTTTAAGTTTATATTATTAAATGTTTAAAACTGTCAATTTTTTTAGAAAAAAATTAAATGAATTTTGTATATAAAAAATTAATTAAAAAAGACTTTAGAAATATATTTAGATTCTTAATAGAATCTGGCATACGATGTGATCCAACAAAAGAGTCACAAAAAAAAATAATGTAGCTAACCATTGAGGTTTAGTTAGTTAGGTGTAGTTATCCTATGCAGGTTTAAAGCCTATGTAGGTAAGATTACCTTGATTCTTATTATAATGAATTGTCGAATTGATGATTCAAAGAATAGTTACGTAGGTACCTACCTACAAATGTATATTTAAATCTAATTTATGGATTTTAATTATGTAAGTTAGAAGAGCAAAATATATCTACATATATATACGTATTGATGGAACCTAAGTATGTAAACATGTACAAATAATAATGAAAATGAAGGACGTAGATGGGTATGTAGCTAATAGCTATATACATACGACTTCATCATTTAGGTGCAATATGCATACATAAGATTCATCTGATTTTTAAAGACACATATGTACATATAAAGGTATGAGGGCATACATTGTATTTAGTATTAAGTTATGTACGCAAAAATTCGTAAAACGTGAATAATAATAAGGTAGAAATAAATGGATGATATAATTAAATGTTTTTATATTGCTTAGTCGTTATCGTTTGGGGGAAAACAAAGATGCAATTTGAATTCATGGATAAATAGGAATATATGAAAAAATATTTTAAAAATCGTTGGAACGGTTTTTTAATAAATTATTTTTTTATGTATAAAATTTTGAAAACGTTTTTAGAAAAAAAAACTTGAAACGCCATTTTGAAGATATTATTAATATACATATAAAATTCAAATTTTAAAAAAATTCTGCGACTGGTTTTTGAAAAATCTATTTTTCAAAAAAAATGTATTTATTTATTTTTTAAAAATCGAAAAACTTTTTTTTTTTTTTTAATTTTCTTATGCAGTTTTATTAACAATATTAGGGAGCATTTTGATAAAAAAAAATAATTTTAATCGGCTCATCCAATATTGAGAAAATCGAAAATATGAAAAGTTGTTCTATGGGAAGTACCGTTAATAAGTACGCAAAAAAATATTTTTATACTTGAAAGTGAACTATACTAATTTAAGAACACACAATTTTTTTTATAAAAATTCTTGGAGTCGTTTTCGAAAAAAAAAATTTTTTTCTTAACGGATTTTTAACATTTGTATGGGAGGTACCGTTGATTTTTATTTAAAAAAATAGTTTTTTTTAACTATTCAAGATAATGTCAAAAAACCACCAAATACGAAATTTTGAAAAAATCTATTGAGTCGTTTTCGAAATTTTAAGTTTTAAATTTTTTTTTTAAAGTTTGGTATACAAAAGTGTTTAAGCTTTCTAGGAGCTTCTGCGTAAAAAAATTCAAAAAAATCAAATAAACCCTTTCGGAGTAAATCGAAAACCAAAAAATGGTTGTACTAGAGGTAACAAAAATAACAATTTTTTCCAAAAAAAAAATTTATCAAAAGGTACCCTTTCCCTTCATTAAAGAACTGATTTTTTTATAAAAATTGTTTGAACCGTTTTTGAGAAAATTAAGATTTTTTTGGCCAAAAAAATATATGGGGGCTACTGTTATTTGTCGTCTTAAAAAAATAAACGTGTGGGCATGTTACCGAAAAAATAATATGTACCAAGTTTGAAGCAAAACCACCGAACCGTTTAGGCTGCAGATTCGAGAACAGACAGAAGCAAACTTTAACTTTAAATAAATTTTATTCAATTATTCTACTCTGCGGTTGTAATTCTTACTGTCGTTGTTGCTGTTGAAGTTTCAAATTCCTGCAATTCTACACTGTAGATTAAAGATGCTTCCCCCGCTTCGTTCTCAGTACCGATCCTTTTTTTCATTTATGACATCATTAAATCAAATAAAAATATTAGCAAATTAATATAGGTACATAATATTTGTTCTGTGTTCTTACTAGCATCGTCCTTATCCAGCGTCTAAACGTAAATTTGAGACATTAAATTTATTGTTTTCCAATTTTTATTGCCAGGTAATTTGACGACTTTTAAGTCAATTGACACTATTGATCAAAATAAGGTCGTCAATTTCCCGAATGAATTTTCAAATTCTCGGGATATACCCAAAATGCTGCCACACAAGCTTTGTCTGGAAATTGGTTCACCGCGCATTCTTTTGACCAACTTAAGCCCAATAAAATTATGCAAACGGTGTACGATTAGTCATCAGAAGAATTAACAGAAACGAACTTGAAGCAATGATATTGCCTGGAAAATTTAAAGAAGAAGTCGTCCTATTATCTCGAATACCTATGATTCTATCAGAATCAACAATACATTTCAAAGCAATATACAATTCCCGATAGGATTGGCTTTCACGATGACGTTATATAAGCCGCAAGGACAGACAATTGCAATTTGTGGCTTGGAATTGGAAAATCCGTGTTTCTCCCATGATAAGCTCTATGTTGCATGCTCACGTGTTTGAAAACCATCAAATTTATTTGTTTTAACAAAAAACAGATTAACGCGTAATATTGTTCATCATCTAGTTCTTCCTTAATGGAAAGCAATGATTAATACTAATTAGAAACTTTACCAATCACTTCATTAACAATACCATTTAATATCTAATAATCATGAGCGCAATACAGTGAAGTCGCAGCAACGCGTGACTTGGTCTGCTAGTTATTTAATATTTATTTATTTATTTTTGTTGCGATGGAGTACATTTAAATTTTTGAAATTACAATTAATTTCAATATGAAAAATTGCTGTTATTTCATAATTTAATGTTTTCATTTCTATCTGCAGTCCTAACGATTGTTTCCGTTTTTTTACTTTACCTTTTAACCTACGTGTAGTGTAGTGTGCGTTCCCACAAAGAAATATTAAAGGGGAAGCGAATAAAATCTATGGCAATTTTGTTTCTCCGTGTTAAAGCAATTAAAATTAAACACCAAACAAATCTCCAGCATCTAGTTTTCCGGTGTGAAAGGGACTTTCAATAATAACCATTTCGAAAAGTGGCGTGGCAGTTGTCGGGAAAATTACAAATGATCTTAGGAAAAAAAACCCAAGTAAGTATTTACAAAGTGGGCGTGGCGGTCGACTAAACAAAAAATACCACATGTTTAAATATGCCTCCACTATTAATGTAAACAAATAATAAAGTAATTTTCTTGAAAAAAAAACCATTTGACCATTGTACTAGATAGGGTAATTATTTGTTTCCTGTCAAAATAAACTTTCGAGATTCTATAACACGTGTCAAAACTCAGAGACCGTTGTGTTACACATGGCATCATCATAGGCTTGGGCATGGGCTAAACTGCAATTTGCAGTATCAGTTATTGCTACTTTTAAATAACAGTTATAAATAACTGTTACTGAAGTAACAATTGGGGTACAATTAATGGAATTAAGGTGTTCATGTTTTCTAGTACCCAGAATCCACCGTGTTTATATTTTGAATAATTAAATGGAGAGAAAAAGGGGTTTCAAACTGTTCATGTTATATAACCTTTCATGCTTTCAAGATTCTACTGTACTGTAATTCACAAATATATAATATAGATTCCAATTTACATACACTGCATTTTTAGATAGTCTAATAAATAATCCTTATCAATAATTATCAGTTTATAAATAATTATAGTTGTTTTCTTATGTCTTCTGGCATTTTTTTAATTCGTTCATTGGCAACAAAAGTAATAATAATTGCTCTGTTAAATGAACTTGAATACATCAAAAAAGACAAACCGGCGCGCGGCGAGACAGCACTTAATAATAATTTATAATAACCATATTGTGTGTGTTTATTTCATACCGCATTTCAACCCACATTTTGATAAAGTAAGAAGAGTCAGTGAATGTGATTACGGATACGACATTTTATTGCAATGGGTTATTAAATTAGTTTTCTACAATTTTGTTTTGTTTAATAATAGCACACAAGTTTAAGTTTAGATTCGAAGAATTTGGTACCTACTGACTGAGATACAAACTATATGTTTCGAATGCTCGCTCAGTAAACACAGCAGTGCTCATTTGGATAGTGTGTACACTGTACAGTACATATCTGACAGTTTGTGTTGTTTTGCATTTGTTTTATTGATTAAGCTATAGTTCAGATTCACCGGTGAAGCAAACCGCAACAGAAAAACAAAGTGCGCGAAATAAATAACATGACCTACGAGACATCATACGATTCGGGATTGAAACCCTTTAAGCATGACAAAGATCGAGGCAAATGGTCTTCTTCGAAGGACTTTTTCTTTGCTTGTTTGGGTCATGCTTTCAAAGTAGATGCTATTTTTATTTTGCCAGCTGCTGTATTTCGGGAACTTGGAAGTAAGTCAGAGTGATAACCTAGCTAGATAAATAAATAATTATGGGGCGTTTTGTTTGATATTGTTAAAAAAAACCACCTACTTTTAAAAAAACAATGCCATGTGCTTTGATTATTAAAAACATATTTGAACGACACTCACCGTGATTTTATAAATTTTAATCTGAGGCTGAACAAAATTCATCCACAAAATGTCAGAAGCAATATCTATTTTCGATTGGCCTCCCAGAAGGTTTCCGAAGGCTTCTGAAAGTGTTCGATTGGTATAAAATGACAGTTCTTCTCATGGAAAGAAGCAATTTTCTATTTTGGTTTTTAAGTCACAATCACAAAAAACTCGAATTCAATGTTGAGTCGGCCATGTTAACACAATAAACCAACCACAATGTGCATTTGCTATTCGCATATACTAACATTAAGCTTTAGAATCAAGAATCTATTTTTAACTTGTTCGATTGGGATCACAGATAGGAGAGTTCCTCCAATCGTAATTGACATCAGTTAAAAGAGTGTGGAATTACGTTCGCATTTTTGATATTGATATGTGACATCGTGCGAGATCACAGAAACGTAAACTGACTATTTATCGTAAAATATCCATAAATGACGATTTGAAAATTTAAAATGGCATAAAAGTTACCTTAATGCGTGTTGGCAATTTTGATGGTTGTGCTTGTGTTCAGCTGCAATTTATTTAAAAATACGTTTAATTAAAACTGGACAGATTTTATGTTGTTTCGTTCAGTATTGTTCCTCTACGTATCGACTTTAATTGTCTACATTTCAACGTAGACAATCGCTAGACAATGTCGACAATGTAGACAATATGTAGACAATGTAGGCAATATGTCGATATTTCAAACAATAACTTTCACATCTAAGTCTCACAAATAAAATTATTTAAAAAATTGCGTGGTTTGATTTAAAATTGAACTATTGACAAGATTTTGATTTGATCGTTTTTTCTTAATATTTGGATTTGGACGTTATTCCCTTATCTGGGCGATATTTCTAATTGTGGGTGTTCTTTCCATTCCTTAAATAAAAAATAGAAAGATGAGAAATAACGCCCAAAAGAAAAAAAAATTCATCAACATTTTGTTAAGATTTTTTTGTTGGTGATATTTCCAAATCGATTTGAGCGAAATTGCTTAACACCATTTCTGTTAAAAAGGGTTTTTTTTTCTTTCTTTTTTCGACGTAACAGAAATGGAATTTAGATCAAAATTTAATTTTTGGAAACTTTAGGGCTTATGCAATTCTTTCATTTATTGCTTCAATTAAAAAAAGCTTTTCAGCCTGCTGTAGGATTATAAAATACGGTAGATCAGGTCTTGACTTAAAGCACATACTCGTATACCTACAAAAGAAAAATCGAAAAGCTTAGGACTTCCGTTTCATACCGTGGTATCCACTCACTCTCTTAGAATCGATATCAATTATGAAACACTTCGGATTGTTGTAAAAAAATGAAATGTGGTAAAGTGATATGATTTGAGTTCATATTTAGTATAAAGGTAATAAATGGAAACTGGAGATTTTCCATTTTCAGATTTTTTGTAACAATTATTAGAAGTACTTTCACGTCGAATGATGATATTTAGACTTTAGAGGTGTTCCTGTTCATAGAGAATCGAAATGTTGAAAATTTGATATTTAATATTTAAAGGCCATGTCATTCGGCCATTTTATCAGAGCAAAAACAATATCTCTGCTAAAAGAATTGAAATCGGGCCAAAAAAAAAATAAACAACTCCAAATTATGTGAGGAATTTGTTAGTTTATGATTTGATTACTGAACCAAATTTGCAAGATTAACTCGCATTTTTTTAATTTTATTACTAAGTCCTCAGATTTAAAAGGTTTTTAAAACTTGACTAGTAGTAAACCATTGAAGTGATTCAGTGGTCCTATCAGCAGGTTTATCATAACAAATTTCTCTCACAATTTAAAGTTTTCCGATATCTTCTGTAATTTAAATTCTTACACAAATGTTTTTGTATTATAAAAGAACTTGGGTTTTTTTTACATTTATGTTTTTTTTTTTTTTTTTTTTTTAATTTAACTATATGCCTGTAAGTTTTGGCACAGTGGATTTGAGAACCAGGTATTGACTGTCTCATTTTAACTCATGGGCGGCATCCAATTAAAATTGGAGGTACAGAAAAGAATGCGCCTAGCGTGGGGTTCGAACCCACACGTCTAAGTAAGCAATCAAGCACTTTATCCACTGCGCCATTGCCACCCACAATGTTTAGTGGTTTGATAAATTTTATTTGAAAGAATTTGGTTTTACTAATTGTATACAATTTCTACATTGTCGACAAATTTATGTCGACAATTTTGAATTGTCTACATCGATTTGTCTACATGTAGGCTATCGTGTAGTCTATATTTATAGTCTACATGGCACAACATTGGTTTCGTTGTAATTTCTTAACAAAAGGCTATTTAAATTTTGGGTAAGTAATTTGATCTAGAATGAATACTGCGATTAATTTTTAGGAGTACATTATCACTTTTTGTTCACTTAATCAATATTTTATTAAAAGTTTGTATCATAATTCCTAGAAGAAAGAAAAACTCCTAGTATTTCTTAGCGGAATGATTTTTAAGCAGAAGTGTTTAACGTTTAATTATTTTTTTTTTTAGTCGAACTGTGAATTAACCAGAAGACTAAAAACTAATTATACCCACCACGAATATTTTTTCGTGTAAAATAATCTCAGTGACATTTTTTTGTGAAAATTGTGTGGAAAAAACTACTACCTAGGTACCACGTTACATTTTCATTTTCACCATAGATGTTTTTCTGTCGGAAAACAATTTTTTTTTCATCGCCAATTTTTTTTTTTCGTTCAAAAGAATTCTATACCGTAATCTCAAAGCCTAAGTATAAAGTTCTTTAGAACAAACAAATTGGTGATGTGAACATTGTCCGAGGTTTAAACGAACATATACACCGGTGTTATCTTATTTCTTTATCCAACGAAACAATGTCACTGACACAATGTCACTGACACAATGTAACTGACATTGTTTTGCAGAAAAAATATTCGTGGTGGCGGTGGGTATAATTTTTTTTCCCGGCTAAAGGTGAATTCAAATTTCATCAATTTTTTTTGGGAAAAAAATCACTCTCATAATAAATACATGTACCTAGTTATTTTTTTTATCAAGAATATGTAGACTTGAGCCATCTCCAGATAACTGAGAACAAAATTCACTTAATCGAGTTCCTATAACTGAAAATTTAATTTCACTTATCCAACCTAAGAATTAGATATTGAGAGTGGACACAAACCAGATTTTGACAGAGTGGAAATCCTGGAAAGGGAGAAACATGTCTCCAAGCGGTATACTCTAGAAACGCCTCATATTATTAACAACAAAAACAATATGAATCGTAAACAAGACAGCCAGAACATTTCATCGGTTTACTGCTCTTTGGTGACTAGGCAGAATCCGTGACAATTTAAAGCCGATTTTTTTTTTAAACATTGCTTTATATTTGTCTTTCATTGTATTATTTATGTTTATGTGTAATACCTACTAAATGTATGTTTGCCAAAATTTTACACTAAATGTTCTTATGTGTGTAATATGTTCAATTTATTTTTGTAAATAAAAGATCCCCTGAAGAAGACGGCAACTACCGTCGAAACGTCGCGTCGGTGAAATTGTTTCATTAAAAAAACATTACGACCAAAACAGCCGAAAGAGATATATCTTAAATCTCGAACACCTATAATAATAAGATATTAACTGAAAAATCTTTTGTTTACAGTTATGTATGCTGTAGAGAATTAGGCCCGTTTGCTGATACGAATCATAAATATTTATGTTCTACTTAAGACGATTAAGGGGTACTTTTTCGTCTGCGTAAACTGTTACATAAGTTCTTAAGTAGAACTTAAATGCTTAAGTTCTGTATCAGCAAACGGGCCTAATGTATTTTATATATTTAAGATTGTGAACCCAACTTAACTGTTTCCACTAAAAAACAAAACTTAAAACCAATTAAAACGGAATACAGTACTGTGGTGAGTTTTCGATTTCTAAGTTTAAAATAATATTTTGCTGTCAAATTTGGCAGACTTTTCAATGTGAAATCTGAAATGTAAAGTTAAGTGGAAGAGTTAAATTAAAACAAGAAGCGATGTTATGCGTATAATTGAATGTGTATGCCGTAAACGGTTTTTTAATGGAACATGTACATAATAGCTATAGGGCACTAAAAAAAATCCCATGTGGTTTTAGTCAATATGAATGGGGTAGGTATTGCTCTTAAAAATAACTTATATTCAATTCGGGCAGTGTTTGAAAAATAAAATTTTTAAATTTAATCTGGTCACCACAATTATAAATACCTTAATATTTAAACTAACCCATAAATGCATAAAACTCTTATGGAAATTATTTACAAGTTCAAAAAATATGTGTCATCAACTTTATTTAATGACATATAACAACTTAATATATAATAATGATGTGATTCCCTTAATAGAATAACTGTCTCGGCTAATTATAAATTTAGAATTTTTCATGACGACATTTTCATTCATTATACATTATAATGATGATGTGCCATGTGCATCATAGTTTAAGGTTTCTTTTCACAACAGGTTATAAGGTTGCAGGTTGATCATGAGAATAAATTTATGACAAAATATTTAAACATTATTACAGAATTCACAAGTAAATCGAATTGTTTTGAGATAAGATTTGAGGCATAAGGTTTTTTAAAAAGGCGGATTAGAATCGGATTTTAAGAAATTTGTATTACCTACTTAGTTAAGACAACTGAAATACACGAGAAAGATTTATGTCGTTTTCGATTGACCGTTCGGATTTACTCTTTTTATTTTAAATTTTCCATATTCTAAGAGAATATAACATAAGAAGTGAAAAAAGGGTAATTCCGAATTGCCAATCGTAAACTACATTAACGACCAGGGGCCGAATTCCGCAATCGTTTTTCGTGTGTATTTGAATCAGGAAAGTGGCAGATAGGTAGTGAAACTTGCCAACTGACAGAATTTTTCTGTTCAAACACACGAAAAAGATTGTGGATTCGGCCCTGCTATAAGCTACCATCAGGAAAAAATCACTTTCACACTGTTTCAAGTACTGAAAATACTTTATTCCATTGCATTCAATTCAGTTGAATTTTATTTTTTTCCATTAATTTCAATTTCGTTTCATTCCATTCCATTCTCTTCTAGGATTGCGGGCATTCACTCACTCATTAGTAGATATGTTATCTCGGATACCAAGCTATCGGAGTATATCTGTGAATAAATCAGATAGGTTGGCTTAAAGCTATCAACAAATCAGAAGTACCAAATGCCAAATGAATTTTGCAGTCAGCTGTTCTATACATTTTCCCTCGGATAACTAGTTATTCTAATTTTTTGGGATAACTCAACATAGCTTTCATGAGAACAGCTATTTTTTCATCAGATATGTTTTTATACGCATTACAACAACAGAAAGTTATTCCAGATTGCTGAGAATAACTGAGTGAAAGTCCCAATGGGAAACGCAGCAACTGTTGGAAAATAAATTTTGTTTCATATGCCATTCCATTCAATCCCATTCCTTTTCTGTTTTTTGCGATGCAGGGTTAAAATAAAATGTTTAGGTGTGATATTATACCTACGATTATACAGAAAAGCAAGTGTTGCTCTATTTTATACTCAAAAGCTAAAAAGCAAAATAATTAATGGACATTTTCTCTCCTGCACTTTGTAGGCAATTTATGAATTGGTGCCGTTGCAACTCGTTTAACCGGTATATGGATAATCAAATACCCTAAATTCTGTCTAACAAAAATAGTCAGTACGGAGAAGATAAGACACTTGCCTCCCACTCTGACTGTAATAGATGCCAATAAGTTCGTACTGTTTGTTTAGCATACTATATGTAGAAAGAATACTAAATTATCACAAACGTAGCAGTGTTAACTCTGATTCAATGGGCTTGGACACACGAGACTATTTCCACCGGCCTAAAACCGGTTTTGTTGGCAAGGGAAGCGAAGTGTTCAGTATGCAACGGACTGAAATTTCAACCCTAGATTTCGTGGATGAACGAAGAAAACAGTTTAAATGGTCAAATACGATAGAAATACTAACACATATAAATAGAGGATCATGTATACAATTCTTCGCACAGTTGAAATCATATCGTGTGTGTTTGGACTAAATACTCGTATGTAGGAAAACTGGTTTTAGTCCAAAAATTTTTCATCCAGTGTGTGCAGGGCCAATGTGTTTATTTTAAAAACACGCAACGACGCGATGGGTGAATGCATGGTTGAGCACACAATCAGCTGTAGCACTGTGCAGTAGGTAGGTCCAGTGTGGCCAATTTAGCATTTTCTCTGCTAAATTTAGCAGGAAAAGTTTGCTTTTAGCTTTATTATTTTTTTTAAATCCTGCCGGCAGATTTTTTAGCAGGAAATCTAGCAGGTTTTCATATTTCTCAAACCTAAAATAAAATATTACTTTAAAAAATTAAAATCCATCAAACATACATAAATTCGTATCGCTCATTACAAAGCTTCAATCGCGAACTCCAAAAAATCTACGAATTTTGCAGCAATTGAACTTCTTTTCTGTTAAAAAAATGTTTGCGGATTCGTCAGTAACCATTAAAGGATTTTTTTAAAGATTAAAACATGAATTCTGACTTATTTCCAAAATTAAATCGCAATGGAACAACATAAATCCAAATACATGGGAGAATATTGAAAATACTATTGAATTTTGTTGCCTTCATTATTCCTCCTTATATAATGAAACAAGTTGCCTCACCAAATTTTAATTTACCGTAGAAGAAGAACAAGAAACTTGTGATTTGCAGTAAAAATGTATATAAATACCTTTTACTTAATTAGATTAACATAATCTGATACCTAATTTTTTTGTTGTTTCTCTATGTTGCGAAATGGATTAATAACTATTTTTAAGGTTGATTTCTTTTTTTTTAAATAAACTAATAAAATAAACAACTTATTGTTTGGTTTTGATAATTATTTAAAATACAACATACTAAAGTAAAAAAAACTACAAAAAAATATACACTCCGTATTTTAAACGTCACCCTAAGGCGCGATTTACACAGAACTGGCTTATGGTGCTGGTGTGGTTAAGGTCTGGTACAGGCGTGGAGTGGGTGTGATCAACTTAATTCACACAGAAATGACAGCGAATTTCAATTTCAATACACAAAGCAAAAAAAATACAAACAACAGAGAAAAAACAATAAACAACTAGCTTGTTTTTATTCAGAAAAACACTCTTTGCTAAAATGGCTTCTATAAAGAATAAAAATAAAGGAATTTAAAAAATAACATTTGCATTGGATTTTCATTTTATCTCGATTCTGACATTTGAATGGGTGATTTCATTGTGGCGTGACGTTTACGCAGGCCACTAGAGTATTCAATATGGCATGCCGATGACAGGACACACGATACCCTCGCCTCTTCATATGTGTGTGTATTGTCCCATAAGAGAACATGAAAACTACACAAAGTGGCAAATGTAGCACCACGCCAGAACCACACCAAAACCCTAAGCCAGTTCTATGTGAATTGGGCCTAAGACGTTTTTTAGGGTTCTAATTATAGGATATCCTGAGTTGGCAGGATTCTTAGCAGTTTAAAAAAAAAAAAAAAAATAAATTAGCATTTTTCTTTGCAGTTTGTGTAGTCAAAAAATCCTGTTAAAACCACTATTTTAGCAGGATTTCAAATTTTTCATTGGTCACACTGGGTAAGTCATGTTCACAGGTAAGTCATACCACAACTGGCACTTTATCAGCTTGTAGACAAATGCGTAGACAGAAGAGGTTTCGGGTCTTAACTTCTTCCTTCTATGTGGTTTTAACAAAATAACAAAAACAATTTGTATGTAACTCAGTGGTTATTTTCGGTAGCAATTTCAGCAACAGGCACCGGTGTATTTCAAAAAGCTCTCCCATCAGGCCTGTACTGACTATTTTTGTTGGTCAGAGTATAATTATTTTTTATGCGTAACAAAATTAGGATTCACACTTGTAAATATTAATTGAAATTCTGGAAATTTTTTTTTTAATTTTCACAATTCCACATAACTGACGTCAGCATCAATATGAATTTCAAGAGGTTTACTTTTCGAATAAGTTTTTACTGCTTTCTCCTACAGTTTATGCCCTGGTTCCTCATTTCATAACATTGGGCTTAGTCGTTATGCCAATAATCTATATGCAATCATTCCTTGGCCAATTCTCTAGTACTGGATTTATATCAGTTTTTCGAATATCACCAATATTTAAAGGTATGTACACACGTAGATAATTTTTGTTTTTGATTAAGTAATTGAGATTTAAATTATAATAAATTATTGATTTCAGGATTTGGTTATGTATCATTGGCTTTAAACTTATTAACGCTTTCGTACTATAGCGTGTTTGCAGCTATACCATTATTATATTTACTATACTCAATAAGGATATCATTGCCATGGAGTTGTGAAGCGTCTACTGATTGGATGAAAATTGATGAAAATTATACATCGGTAAGTCGAAAATATGTTTAAAAAATGAGGACCATGTCTATCGTCGTTAGATACCCAATTTTACAAGACAAAGTCATAGTTCGCTATGTTTGACTAGACTAAGCAAAAAGTAGGTTATTCCCGATTAAAAATATGGAGAGTTCTAGCACTTTATTTAAATTTGTTGAAATTCAATTTTCTAAAATAATGTTAAGACCCTTCAAATTTTATTCTGCTAGGGAAAATGTTTCTTGATGTAAATAAAAGTAAAAAGTATGTAGTTTCTATCTTTTAATTTGTGATGGTTTATGTTTTTATAATTTTGTATAACAACATTTAATGTTTTTATTTTATAAAATTGTCACAAAAAAATTCAATAAATTTAAACAAATAAACTCGTGTAACTCTTCATAATCCGAATTTTGCTTATTAAAAAATTACAGTTGTAGATACTCCATTTTTTCTGTATAAAAATGCGTTGGGTATCTAGATATATTATATTAAAGTCTATAAGATGTCCATTAATACATATACATATTAATTCCTCGTATTATTAAGTTTTTTATTAATTTCAGATATGTGCAAAAAATTACACATTATATGATTTTAATAGTGTTCTTATTCCATCAGTGGAGTTTTTTAAGTGAGTAGAAATTTATTGACCATCAAAGTCATTATGCTTAAGAGTTTATTTTTATTGTTTAAGAGCCGACTTTTCAATCTCCAGATAAACATCCAGTTAGTTGCCAGAGGAATAAACTTACTTGACTGTTAAACAACCGGATAACAACATTGAATTTTACAATGAAAAAAAAAACAATCTATAGAATAATTTAACTTGAACGTCACTTTTATTTTGAGTATCGAACTTTTCATAGAAATTAATTTTTTATTTAACGTTTAGTTTATTTCAAAGCAATAATTTTTCAAAGTGTTTTTGACATCGAAAACAGCTATTTATTTTATTCCTCAGATAACTCCTTATTCGTATTCCGCTCTAAAATGAGCAGATAAATTTATTCCTAGATTAAGTTGTATCTGGCTGTTAAAAAAAAATGATTTTTGCTCTATCTGGAGAATATATACTAATTTACTGCTTAACTGACTATTGAAAAATTGGCCCTAAATATATTAAATGTAGTTGGGATACATCGAAGTTATTTTAGAAATAAAAAAGATCAATCTTGAGTCTGTAAGAAATTTAAAATTTTTTTTGTGTTTGCTCTTCACTCCGATTTATTTAAGGTTTTATGGTCGTGTGAAAAGGTTCGGAATTGTTTACCGCTGATTTTGATATTTTTTTTGTAATTTGGTTGTTACTAGATTGTTTTTAACTGAGCGAGTGAATAATACACATGATGGTTGAAAATGATAAATGTATCTGGGTTCAACCTGAAGTAAGTATTCTGTCAGAGATGATTAACGATAATACAATGAAAACCTATTCAAAATAGTATCCAATGAGTTGTAGGACAGAAAAATGTTTAAATCATCGTCCGTCTTCACTTCAACAATTTTTTTTTTATTTTTGACAATTGATTTTTGACAGCCCCACACCGGCATACATGGTGTGTAAATGTCCATATAGAATCTGGTTGCTTTGTCGGTAAGGTGTTTCGATACTGGCGTGTAATAGGGGTGATAATAACCAAAAATGGCGAGAAAATAGAAGCATGCGTAATGAAACGCTAAAATATCCTTAGTGGAATAACACAATGGAACAGTAGGAACGAATACACGCAACAATTAGGCGCCAGTTATAGCCTTCACTGCAATTCCTCATTGATACACAAATCAGTGAAACGATCGAATTTTTGTTGGAAAGCCCTACCATTGAAACTTGGTTGTCATTGAAAAAATCTTTCAATTTAGATTTGATCGTGGGGATGTTCACTCAGTTATGATCTCTTCGATTGGTAATCCGGAAGAACTTTCCGATCCGGGATTCTAATCGAACAAGTTAACACTTCATTCTTGATTTTGAAATTTAATGTGAGTGTATGTGTAAGCTGGGAAAAAACAAAACATGACATGAAAATGTAGAGATGAGCGATGCTAATTGATGTTGGCAAAACCTCAATGTTAGTCGAAAAAAATATCGAAGTTTCAACATCGATGTTGAAGCAAGTGAAACATCGCATCATCGATGTTAAGATTCTAAAGATCGACTTAAAATAAGCTGAAATCTTTTGTGAATGAGCTCATGCTAATAAAGGTTAGGCCGCACTCCACGGAACTGCACTTCAGCGGAATTGCAATTCAGCGAAACAAAGCTTCAAATTATTTATGTGAAATTGTATGAAGTTCAATTCCCGCTTAGTGGAATTTAATGTAATACACACAAAAAGGGAAAAGAATATTGTGAAAAAACAAACATTGCTTCAATTTGCAAAGCACTGAAACTTTGAATTTATAATATATTGTATTTTTAATTGATTTTTGAAAAACATCGAGGTTTTGATATCAATATTACATTTTCGATGTTAACATCAATGTTTTACAATATCGCTCATCCCTACACAACATTTATGTTGAGATTGAATTTGCGTTTGACATTTAGTATTTGAGTGTGTGCGTGCTTCTGGTTTTGATTCTGACTTCAAATCTAGAAGGAAATTTCTCTTCTATCCAGGAGAAGAACTGTCATTTCATACCAATCGAACAGTTTCAGATGCATTCGGAAAACATCTGAAGCCTTCCGGACGACCAATCGAAAAGCCATTAGTCTCAACAATCTATAATAACTTTCTGTTGTTGTAATACGTGCAAAAGCACATCTGATGAAAACACAGCTATTCTCATGAAAGCTATCTTGAGTTATCCCAAAAAAAAATTGGAGTAACTATTTATCCGAGAACAAATGTAACAGCTGACTGCAAAATCCATTTATGGCCTTTTCGATTGGCCGTCCAGAACTGTTCTGACCCCCACAAAATGACAGTTGTTACTCTAAACAGAAGAGGCAACGAGTCTGGATTTCATTAATACACTCACATAATTAAAATGTCAACATCATCGGGTTGATTTGTTGTGTAATTATTGAATTTAAACTACTTTTCTGGGAAAATAAGATAAAAAGAAGCAAGTTATAATTATTATTGATACAAGAAAATGAGTATCTAAATTGAAATCAATTGTTTTAGAAATTCTTTTTAGTCGATGTGATTTTTTAAATTTAATTTTCACAAGTACAGTGATACATACAATTCAGAATCAGTCAAATTGTTTCCGGGTGTATTATTCGGGAACGTATTCCGGACGGCCAATCGAAAAGGCCTTTAGTATGCGTTTTGTTCTGATTTTGTGACAGCTTTAGCTAACCTATCTGATTCGTTCACAGATTTACTCCGATAGCTTGGTATCCCAGATAACATATCTAATAATTGAGTGAACGCCCGCATTGAACGAAGAACTGACAAATGAGAACAAGAAAAGAAGGGAACACAACTCAATGGAACTATTGTGCTCCACTTTTGGGAACAAAATGTCACCTGTTCATTGAAAACGCTTACCATCATTGAGAAATCAAAAGTGATTTAACAAGAAAATCGAAGAGCAAATGAAATATTTTTTTTACACGAAATATTATAGGTATATCTTATTACCTTCATATTGGTATCAAAATTACATCAGTTTTATTTGTGTAAGTGCCTCAGAATTGATAGTCACAGTTTTCAATGATGAGTTCCAGTGAAAGCTATAACTGGCATGGCACATTCAAAAGTTTTATAATATGGAGACGTGTAAAAATTTTGACAATTCATGTTGACCTTGACACTCAAGCAAAATCAGCACGGCAAGTTACAGCAAGTTGAGTTCACTATTTTACGGGTTGCACTGCACGATCTTTCTTTGCAGTCGACTATATTCAAACATTTGACGGACCAATTCAAGTTAACTATTTCAGACAATTATTCAACACCAGTTGTAGGTCAGCCAAAGACAAGATTTATCAAAAAATCTGTATTTTCAACGAGAGTGTTTAGGAGAATACTAGACAGTACAAAATTCAATCAAAAGAAAACGCACCAAACAAAAAATCCCTATTTTAAAACATTAACTTCCGAACCTATGATATCTTCGAATAAATCGTTTAGTCACTTTGCGAAAGCATAAAAGGGCAAATTGAAGAAATATCGTATTATGCCACATAGACTTTATGTATTGCGAGAGCTTTTATTCGAATATATCGATAACGAATTCGATCAAACGTAAGGCTTTCTGTTCCGCATTATATTAAGCGTGTTTATTTTGTAAGCGCGTTAGAAATTGCACGAAAGAAAACGACATCGTGTATTATTAGCGAAGCCATTGCATTTATATGCAATATATCGATAACAAAAACGCGATTCATGTCGGTAATACAGTTTTTGATGGGGGTGGCCGTGGCGCGATAGTTGTGTGTTCGCCTGTCCACGTCATGGTCACAGGTTCGATCCTTGCCGTAGAGTATGTCGTCTTATTTTTCCATTAAAAACCAATTCTAAAATAAATGTCATACGTGTTGCTAGCTTACTCATTACATGCTGTTTAGGCATATCACTAACAACATGTGATTGAGTAAAACTAGTATACCAATAAATATGGCAACGAATAAAAAAATAATGCGAATTATAAGGGACATAGATAAATAAGACACGGATACTTCTCCGCATTAGTTCAGCCGCCATTCCTGGAGATAAAATCTGAGACAACAATCACCTTCAGTCTCAAACATCGCGCAACACATCTTTCCTATCATTCTTTCTCTTCTTTAACCTGACGCCCGCGCTGTGTTGAAACATTTAAAGGGTAGTATAATCCCTTGAGTGCGTGTACATTATAACAAAAAAGAAAAAATATAAGTTAAACGCCGAAAATTCTCTACGCTTGAAAAAACACGCTTTGTATTGTAATGCCTGATCTACACGACTGACAAATTGCCATTATTTTTTCCATTTTATTGACATTATAAATGTCAAAATCATGTAAATTGTTTGAAAATTTTCATTATTTTCGTCACTGCAAAAATATTGCCATTAAAATTATGTCATGTAAATGAAAAGTAACACCATTTTGAAAATAATGGCACACCGCGAGGAAGAATGAATTTTTTCATTCTTTAGTGACAGATTGCCATTATCAATCAAACAGTCATTATTTTCCACTCAATCAACCCCATTTTAATGTATATATTTAATGCCAGTTTTCCCTGCCATTTTTAATGACGAAATTAATGATAAATTTTAAAACCATTTACACGATTTTGTTATTAATGTCACTAAAATGGAAGATATAATGACAATTTCTCACTCGTGTAAATCCGGCATTAATGATTTGATTTTAGCATTATTTTGCAAGTTTAATGACATGAATCAATGGCAATTTGTCACTCCTGTAAATCCGGTATAAGCTTATTAAGTCTTCTAAAACAGATTTCGTTTCATTTTGTATTTCAGAATCCATTTGAAACCAATGCAATTCTACGAAACAGGACTTCCCGATGGAAGTTTTTCATGGACTCTTCTATTGTGTACCTTTATTGTTTGGGCTATGGTTGCAGCAGTTATGGTCAAGCCAACTGAACTGGTAAGGATTCTTGAACGATGGCTATGTAGAAACTTTTTAAATTTTTTCTTTAGATTGGAAAGTACATTCGATATTCTTGCCTGATTTTAATTGGTTTGATAGCTGTTTGTTTTATACGTTTTGCGTTTCTACCCGGAGCACTAATTGGCCTAAAGGAATTTTTCCACGCAAACAAATTAAGCTATGTCCAATATTGGCCAGTAATATCTTGTTTGGCCTACTCTAGTCTCGGGCCGGGTTGGGGCTCAATCTTAACAATGGCAAGCTATAACGATTTCAAGACAAACATTTTCAAATACACTTGGATCTTGAGTCTTGCTCAAGTCGGCTTAATGTTGGGCTTGGCATTTCTGTGCATATTCATTTCGGATTTTATGCTTCGTACGGTGACATGGGTGAAGTTTCTTTTATTTCGAAAATTAATAAATGTAAATTTTTTTTAGAGGATGATCCAGAACGGTTTTACTATCAACATTCTGAATCTCAGTGGATGGACTTTCTTATAATTCCAACAGGATTGACATTTATGGAGCTGCCACATTTTTGGTCATTTATATTCTTTGGCATTCTACTTTTGGGAAGTTTAAATCTTTTGGTAAGTTTGATTTAGCGTTTAGAAATCCTTGGATTTTGTCTTTAAGCTCCTAGATTTCAGATTGTGCAGTTGCTATCTGTTTCGACATCTTTGTTTGACGAACATGAGATCCTGAGGGGATTTAAGAAAGAGGTCTCTCTGGGCTTAGTTGGTGTGCTAGCCCTTTCTTCGATATACTTTTGCTCAAATGTAAGATAACTTGGTCTTATTTTATATTTTTAATTATTGATTCCTTCTTTGATAGCATGGTATAACGTTCTTTGAGGGTTTGATTACATTTTCTATCATGACTCAAATGGTTCTCAACTTAATTTTACTTATCGTGGTACTTTGGATCTATGGACGGGAAAGGTTTCAACGTGATTTACATTTTATGATAAATCATACTTTTTCGACTTGGATGGTCAATGTTGTAAGATACGTGTCACCTCTATTGCTAGTCTTTGGATGGGTAATTTGATTAACATTATTAATCTTAGATTTTGAATGAAGCGTTTTTTTTTTTTTTTTATATAAGTTTTATGGACTGGCAATATTTTGTTTAGGAAAACAACATGGAAATTGGCTTATGGTGCTTGTGATTATTGTTATAAACTTGTTGCCATGGTGCTTTGTCCCGGGTTATTGTATTTTTAAAATAATGCAAACAAGCGGAATCCTGGGAGTACGGTTGAGGCGGTGTATTAGGCCGACCGATTGGTATCCTGTTGATCCTGTCGATAGGCAAAAGTATGAAGAGACATTCAATAATTCTGACTTCTCTCATCAATTGGCTATTGAGCCCGACGAATTGTAAATAATTAAGATATACGCATATATATATATACAATGTTAATTTATGGTAATATCAAGAATAAAATAATTAATTGATTTATTATTATTTTACATTTAAACACAGATGGATGTGGCCAACTAAAATTTAAGTTTTCATTTTCGATAAGGCTTCTTTATCTAAGTCATTTTAGCTTCGATTAAACAAAAACCTTTTAGAAGCTGAAATGTTAGCAGTGAGACCTTGTGTTAATTGCAAGTATAACATTTTTCACAAAAAGTAGTTATAGATTATAAACCTCGTGGTAGATCATTGAATGTCCACTTATTAAAACAAAGCACAAGCTTGCTTAAATAAAGTTCGAATTACAATAGAATAGGAGTATCTTAAGCCTTTAGATATTTTTTAGTTTAGTTCTGAGCAGATCACTGAACAGAGCCTGAGCGAACCGAGTAAGGTCTGAGCACTGAGCAGAGCATGATCAGAACTCTTTGCTCCATTTGAGCGGTTATTTAAATATGGGAATGCCGCGATTTAGTTCTGGGGACTGAAACACAAAGCTACAAGTCAAGAGCCACTTGTAGATAATATAATGTTAATCTTAAAAGCTTAGATTATTTCTGTAACACAAACAAAAACTTTACAGTTGTAGAAAAATTTGCCTATACTTGTAGGCATTTTGCTTACAAGAACACATTTAAAGAAAGATAAGCCAACGCGGGAGCATCTTAATATAAGAAAATGAATAAAGAATCTGTTCAAAAATAAAATGCCGCGAAAATATTGCGCAAAATTTTAAGCAACCCATTGTTCAGGGCTTAATATTTTACTAGTTAGCAATTTCCTAAGTACTTATTGACTTTTTGAATTTTTAAACCTGTTCTAAACTAGTAAATTGCTAATTAAGCAGGAAGCTGAGCATTTGTTGGGTTTGAATTTTGATGAACACAATTATTGTTGTTATGCGTTGCAATTTAAAATTAGCTCAATCATCTTTTTAGCTTAGTAAATTGCTAAAAGTGGTTTTAACATATTACTAAATCGTTTAAAATTTTGCGCCATTATTTTTGGTGCCTTTTCGGATGTGTGAAATAAAATGTGCAACATGAAAGGAAATTTGTACTTTAGGCAAGAGTTTAAATTTAGTTCCTCAAAATATAGAGTGACCATATATTCGCGATGTTTTTTTGGGAGAATTACAAAAAAAATACCATTGTAAATTTTAATGCCGTTAGTTTCCAAAACATCAACACCAAGATTATATATAATATATTTTATATGCAAAACTAGACAACCCAAAGAAAACGGGTGCAGCAGAGATTAAAGGTTGCAGCTGACTACCTGCGATAATTATAATAATGAAAATAGCGGGACGAGATACGATGACGAATGGAACTTATGCGAAAGATTTTCTTAGATATACTCAATAACGGGTTTCGACACACGAAATTTCTCGCAAACCAAATGTTCTTCTACTTGAAAGTTTATTCTTTCTTTATAGGTTTTAATTCTAGTAATTTTAGAATCACTATCACTATCATCATTAGGCTAGGCGCGCACATGCAACTTTCAGTTTTGCAACAGTTTGGTTGCTAAGGTGAATACCATGGAGTTTAATGAGAGTGCGCTCACATGCAGAAACTCTTCAGTCCGCGATTCGAGGAACTTAAAAGTTTATGTTTTTTTTGGCACTAATCGAAAGATCGCCCCAAATAAGTTCTTCAGTTTGTATCACACCGAGCTATATGTAACTGCGCGCACATTAAATGAAAATATTGTCTGTGTGTTGGTTTATCTCGTTTATTGATTTTTAAGTTGCTTATGTGCGCGATCATCGTTCAACTAGTGATTAAACTATTTCGTTTTCGAAAAATTGCATGTGCGCGTCTAGCCTTAGAATCGAAAATAAACATCTTTTTTTTTTTGAAGACTTATACGTAGGAACATCACATACATTAATACAACAAAGAGCCAGAGAAAGAAAGAACACACAACAGAAGAAACACATGCCAACAGCACGTAGTCCGTTTCCGACGGTCCCCCATCGTAGTACTAAGCACGCGCAACGATGCTTCAATTGAATTATTATGTACATAATATACTCGTAATTATGCATGTTCCATTGCTAGTTAATTTTGCTTAGATTTCATATGTTTTCCATTAGTACTAATTTTTCGAAATCAATCTATAAAAATGCAATTATTTCGAAGTTAATCTAAGAAAAAACACAATGCATTATTTTGTATTATGTTTAATTTTTTATTTAGTTTACCGAGATTTAAAAATGTTTAGGGTTTCAAGACTTTAGAAATTATAGGTATATAAAATTACATATAACATTTTTCAGTTGCATTACAAATTATTACCGAAATAATTAACTATTGAAAAAGTATCACAAATATACAATTTACATAAAAATATATTCACAAATTGACATACGAAGAAAACAATTATGGAAATGCTGACTAATTGAAAAGATTGTTTTTTGGTATACTTAATAACATCTTCTACATACTACAAGTTTTGATTCACCTGTAAGATTTAGTGGATTTTGCTACAAGTAAGATTTAATTATTTTCTACACTTGTAGCTTTGTGTTACAGAAAGAGGGCAATCATATAATTTCCCACTTGCCATCTTCGCCCCATTACACTTGAAGAAGAGCCAGCAAAACTTGTAGCTTTATGTTACAGAAATTTGTTACACTTGTGATAAATCACTTGTATTTCAAGTACTTGTAGTTTTGTGTTACAGACCCCTGGTAGAAAAAAGAATCACAAGTCAATCGATTTGTCCATTTTCATACAGGGTAACTGAGTTGCCAGCAACCTTTGTGGGTAAAAATGGCAAGAAGTAAGGGGAGCGAAAAAAGTATCCCCGGTCAACGATTTGATAGATTTTTTGTTGTTTTCCCTTTTAAGCTACGTGTAGTGAGCGTTAAAAGTTCAAACCAGAAACATTGGCCGCACTCAGAAATTGATAAAACAAAAATTTGCCAACAAGGAGTATTAAGCCTATGCTATATTTGGTTTCGTTTGTTAAGAAAAGTGTATGTATACTTATTCGGGAGGCTTTACATGGATCTACATCTGCAGACTTGAAGAAATGTAGGGCGGGACCATAATATAAAACAAACATAAAAGTAAGACAAGGAACACACTAATAACTTTCTCGAACTCTGCTGTAACTTTCTTGACACATTTCACAATCACATGTTCTTAGCGTTCAGGTATGTAGGTTTGAGAAGAAAATGTTCGCTATTTTCGATGTTTTTAAGCAAACTGCGGTGAAATGGTAAAAAAGAACTTGAAAATTCATTACCTGAATGGAACAAATTATGGTGCAGATGAAAATGCTATAATGAAGATGAAAGTCTTCATCTTCACTATAATCTGCAATCCTCAGATTCATACTTCCTATAATCTTCATACATGAAGATTATCTCCATTTTGGTCTGCGCTCCTTTCAGCTTAGAAAGGCTATTCTACTAAAATCTGAATGCGGTCATTAAAAGGAACGAAAAAATCTCCACCAATGTTTGTTTCCTCGTGTGAAAGATACAGGATATTTTTAAAGCAAATAAAAGAAAACGTCAAATAAATTTCAATTAGCAGCAACAACTTGTTGCCCTGTGTGAAAGGGGAGTAAGCTTAAAAAAAAGAAACAGATGGTTTTTTGACAGTTCAGTTCTCTGCTCTGATGGCCTTTTCGATTGGCCGTCCAGAACTGTTCTGACGCCCACAAAATGACAGTTGTTACTCTATAAACAGAACAGAAAACGATTCTGGATTTCTATTCAGAATCGAAAACAGAATCACTAATACACTCACATAATCAAAATGTCAAAATCATCGCGTTAATTTGTTTTGTGTACTAAAAAGCACATTTTTAGTAAAGCTCGTCTCGAACTAAGAGGAGATGTATTGCTAAGTTCGTTGAAGTCGATGAAGATATTGCTTGTGTCTTGAGGCATTGCCAGTCTAGAGACAATCTATAAGTTAAACAACTTATTCAAATGATGCTTTGAAATTTTTGGTTGACGCAAGATACAACTCGTGAAATTGTTGCAGAATACCTTTCGTACCCATGGCAAGCTTCAATACACCAAGTTCTTATTCACGGCGGACAAATTGTGAAACACACATTTTGGCTATAGGCCAATTTAGTGAAGAGGCAGCAGAGGCGAAAAACAAAGATGTTAAATTTTTCCGATCGAACAACACACGAAAATATCTAGGCTAACAACAAACACTGTTTTATTAAATAGATTACTTCTTCCATCAGACCCTATGCTTTCCAACAAAAGAAATTTGAAAAAAAATCACAAAAATAGACACTGTATAAATATATTTTGAATTTATTGCTTTAATTGTTAATAAAGTTAAATACTATTTACAATAAATCACTTTTTTAACAAGTTATTTTATTTTCTATCATCTTAAATGGAACTTTGAGTTTTGACCGCCCTTTCCATACAAATTAAACCACTGTGCGACGCTCTCATGCAGAAGGTGAAAGCCGGAAGAAATAAAATGCACGACTGGATCGTACGAACTTGGTCTTGGAGCTAACAACTTTAATGTAGCTAAACATTGACGCTGTTAGTAGGTAGGTAGTCTAGTTATCGTATGCAGCTCTAAATCCGATGTAGGTAAGATTACCTTGATTCCTATGGCCTGATCCACAATATAAAAGTAAAGACACAGTTAAGCTACTTGGAAGCTAATCAGCAGATGAAATTCACATTAGTGTTTCACAATAACTGAGTAGGTCTAACTAGAAGTTAATCTGTCAAGTTACTTATAGGGCAGATGAAGTACCCTTAAAGCAGATAACTGACAGTTAACAGAACCAAAAGTAATGAAGAGCACCGATATTCGAAATTTTCTTAAGAAATCTCGTATTCCGATTCATAGAATCTTTGGACGAAGTCAATTTTAGAGCGCATTTTCGTTTGGCAAAATAAGCTGTGAGCTATTTATTAGCTGCGTTTTATTATCTACGGGTCTGGGTCTAGGTTATTTTTTAACACGTATTACAAAAACAACACGAGATCCAGGTTTCTATCTGGGTTTGCAAATATTAGTATTAAATTCGGCGAACAGAGGATACATATCAGTACATAACCCAGATCGTTTTATTTTTACTGGGTGAACCATATGGGTTATTGGCGATAATAAAACACGGCTATTATCTCTAATACAATATTTTATTGTTTTAAAAAATCCAAGTTTGAAATTTAAAGTACGACGCCAGATACAACAATTTTTCGTTTTTTTTTCTTAACTTCCATTTTGTTTTCATTTTTCTAATTGGAATAACCAACAAGTAGTTACCCAACACATAAATTTATGAGGATGGATGTGCAACGCAAAATTCGCTAACAGGAGGATTTAATTGGGAAGCAATTTAAGTGGTGGTTGACTACTCAGAACTTTACTTTTACATTGTGAAACAGACCCTTAGTTTAATGACTTGCCGAAAGGATATAACCTAGATTTAAATATCCATTCGACAATTCATTATAATTAGAATCCATAGGTATAATTGTTGTAGAAATTATTCAATAAACTCAATAAATTAAATTTATCGTATTTATTTTTATAATTTTCTTTGTTGTCATTTGCAAAATTATGTTAATTACTTAATACTACGTTTCCACCGAACTTTAATCTCTTGTAGATTTATTAGTCTCAAGAAGTGTTTCCACCGCTCCAAAAGTAAATTAAATTTGACAGCACTATTCAAAATGCATATATCTTTTCATTTTCTCTTATGATGTAGAAGTGAGACAGGCAGCTTCATCTGTGTCAACCAAAGCGAAAAATTCACTTCCCCGGTGAATGTGTTCATTTCGATATGGAAATGGGGTAGTTCGATTGAAGATTTAAATGAGATTTATTTTAAATCTTCATCTGAGAATATTAAAATTTGTACGGTGGAAACGTAGTATTAGCTAAATCTACTTAAATCTCGGTTTAGTGGTCGGTGGAAACGTAGTATAACATGCAAATGGTTACCAGATTGAAAATGTTGAAAAGGGGTTTTTAGCTAGTTTTAAAGGGGGATAAATGTTCAAAAAGGGGGACAGAACATGTAATTGAAAAATATAAAGCCCGACCATAACAAATTAAAGTAACAACATTTTTATATTTTTTGGACGTTTCACCCGGCTAATCATAAAATTTAATTAATTTCGTTTCTATACCCTTTTCCTTAGTATAATAATTGAATGAGAGTAAACATTTTAATATTGCCTCTGTAGGTGCGTTCGTGGCCATTGAAAATGGATACTCTTTTGAGAACAATTCTGCGATTGAGTTTTGAGTTTCTGTTTCAAGAATTTTGCCATTTTTTTGGTATTTCGTGCCACCGCAGTTAAACTGGCCTAAGAAAATAAACTATGATAAAATAATTTATAACATATTCTGTTCGTGTTACTTACCACCCAATTCCGAATCCTTGGAAACAGTGAGCTTGTTCAAGTGGCAGAGTTTTTAACTATGTCTATAAATTATTGAATGGTAGTAGAAAGTTGCTTCTGCTGCAATTGTTTTATTTTCAATCTCAGATAAGGTAGAACTTGAACTTAATTGCCCTAATCTATTCAAAGGCTAGAGATCATTTCTTTCTGAATTTGACTTGACCTTGTCTGATGTTTTATTTATTTTTCGTGGTTTTTAAGTCATATTGCCTTCTGGTAAATATTTTTAAATCTGATTTGCACACAACACATTTCGGGAACTCATTGCCCTCTGGATTTTTTTTCAACCCAATTATAGTCTTATTCCCACATCTAATTGTTTTTGTCTGATTCTTTTTCCGTCAATGTTGTAAGATGTATCTGACATTATATATCAGGAAACTGTAATAAATATTACAACACAACACACGAAGTACGACAAAAAATATCTACCAATAATTATTATCAAACACGTAGTTATTGTAACAGATGCAGAACAACTGAAGTGAAGTTGGCAACGCTTCTTAACTGAAGTAAATGGATGTATCCAGTTGTGAAAATTGTATTTGCAATGATGGCAGTATTCCCAGCTCTAATTTGTAAACCTGCTAAGAACTTTTTTAATAGGAAAGAGTAGGTAGTATACAAATAGTGCTTTAAGATCAAAAAATATTACATATATTTGTGTAAAAAGAGGGAAATTTATGTCCCCCTATGTAATTTTTAGTTTTGAGGGACAATAGATATTTTGAGGTGAAAAAGAGGGACAGTCCCTCCAAAACGGGGAAGAATGGTAACCCTCCTTTCATAGTATAACTAGACTCAATATTTAGCTACATTAAAGTTGTTAGCTACAAGAGCAACTTCGTACGATTCAGTCGTGCATTTTATTTTTTTTTTTTGAAAATTTAATGTGTCGAATTTTTTAAATATATTATCAAACTCTTAAAATTGCCACACCAAATTGTTTTACAAAAAAATAAAACTATTTTGAATCCAAAAAATTAATTAATTACAAGTTTAAAAATATATTTAGCTGTTTCTAGATACAATCTTTTGCATACGATTTGATCGAAAATAAGAACAATTATAGCTTCAATCCAGTCGTGCATTTTATTTTATTTTAATTTGTAAGTCCTACAGAAGTATCTATTGATACCTATTATTGTGATATATTTTCTCCATAAATTTAAATTATTTGCTACATTGCTGGTTTTCCCGAATGCAATTTTGTTTTTTTGCTTTAAATTTTTACTTGCGATTATAGGTACTATAAGGCAAGTTATGGATTCGTGCAAAAAAAAATCTAACAACTAAACATTACATTACGATCATAGAGAATACCAAAAAAGGTGGGTCGCCCAATTTCGTCTGTCTGTCTGTCTGTCCGCGGGTCTGCAGCCTAAACGGTTGGATGGAATTGCTTCAAACTTCCTTGCATTTTTTAAGACGACAAATAACAGTAGCTCTTATACATTTTTTTCTGGCCAAAAATAAAAAAACTTATTTTTCTCGCAAACGGTAAAAAATAAGTTCATTAATGAAGCAAAATGAAATTTTAGTAATTTTTGTTTTGGAAAAAAATTGTTACTTTTGGTACCTCTTTTCGATTTTCTGGAAAACGGTTAATTTGTTTTTTTTTGAAATTTTTTGCGCAGAAGCTCATGAAAAGTTTAAACACTATTGTAAGCAAAAATTTTGCAAAAATAAATTTTTTTATTAAAAATAAAAAACTTTTTATGTTGAAAACTCAAAATTTCGAAAACGACTTAATGGATTCTTGCGAAACCTTGTATTTGGTAGTTTTTTGACATTATCTTGAATAGTTGAAAAAACTATATTCCTAAGATAAAAAGCAACGGTACCTCCCATACAAATGTTAAAAAAAAGCCGTTAAGAAAAAAATTTATTTCTCGAAAACGACTCCGAGATTTTTTTTAAAAAAATGTGTGTGTTCCTAAATTAGTACAGTCCACTTTTAAGTATAAACATATTTTTTTGCGTACTTATAAACGGTACTTCTCATAGAACCACTTTTCATATTTTCGACTTTCTCAACATTGGATGAACCGATTAAAATATTTTTTTTATACAAATGGTGCAAAGAATTGTTAACCAAAATTTTCAAAAAAAAAGTTTTTCGATTTTTAAGAAATAAATAATTTTTTTTTGAAAAATCGATTTTTAAAAACCAGTCAGAATTTTTTTGAAATTTTAATTTTATATGTTTATTAATAATATCTTCAAAACGGCACATGAAATGTTTATTTTCTAAAAATGTTTTCAAAATTTTATACATAAAAAATTATTTTATTACAAAACCTCTCCAACTATTCTTATTTACCCATGAATTCAACTGGCATCTTTGTTTTTTTCTCAAACTATAACGACTAAGCAATATAAAAACATTTAAATATGTGTCCTTTCCATTTATTTCTACCTTATTATTATTCCCTTTTTATGAATTTTTGCCTACATTACTGATTACTAAAAACAATGTAGGCCCTCATACTTTTATATATACATATATATGTCACATGAATCTTATGTATGCATAGTGCACCTAAATTATAAAGTTATATGCATATAGCTGCCTACCCACCTACATCCCTCATTTTCATTATTATATGTACCTGTTTACATACTTAGTTTCCATCTATATATGTTCAGGGTGCGCCAGAGAAACTTACTTATTTGAAAAAATTCCCGTGCGGTGATTTGGGTGGTTATAAGGGCGAGAGGGGGCGCATCTGGAGGGGGAAGTTCCCAAGTTTGTTTCTCCCTCCAGTCAGTTGCCATCATGCTCTGGTCTAGAGAGCAGCGGGCCTTCGCAGTCGAGAGGTTCTTTTCTAACGGTCGCTCACTTGTTTCTACGCAACGTGCCTTCCGCGCTCGCTTTGAAATTCCTCCTCACAGACTCGTTCCTGGCCGTAATACGATTCTGTCGTGGGTTAACTCATTTCGGGAGTATGGAAGTGTCGCTAAACCCAGAAATGGACTTTAACGGACCATCAGAACTCCGGAAAATATGGAAAGAGTGAGGCAGTCAGTTGTGCGTTCTCCCCGGCGTTCGGCTCGCAAACACGCAGCTGCTATGGGAATTTCTGACACCACTGTTCGACGAATTCTCCATGAAGACCTTCAATTTCATCCCTATAAATTGGCTGTTGTGCAAGAATTAACTGAACGCGATTTTGTTGCCCGTCAAAATGCATGCGACGCCATTGCCAATATACCGATTGATATGCTGCAAAGAGTGGAGACGAATTTCAAAAATCGACTTCATCAGTGTATGCGCAATGGGGGTCGCTATTTATCCGATGTCATTTTCAAGACTGCATGAAAAAAAAATTGGGACAATGTATTCTCAAACTTAAAAAATTAAAACAATAATTGAAGTACATTTGTTTTTATTGACCTTTCAAATAAATAAGTTTCTCCTGGCGCACCCTGTATATACATACATTTTACTCTCCTAACTCACATAGTTAACATCCATAACTTAGATTTAAATATACATTTTTATGTACGTACCTATATAACTATTCCTTGAATCATCCGTTCGACATTTTATTATACTAAGAATCAAGGTAATCTTACCTACATAGGCTTTACACCTGCATAGGATAACTACACCTAACTAACTAAACCTCAATGTCTAGCCACATTTAAGTTGTTAGCTACAAGAGCAAGTTCGTACGATCAAGTCGTGCATTTTATTTAGTTCTAATTTATAATTGTTTTATTGATATCATCTGCAATTTTACCCAATGAACTTGACTTTAATTTGCAAAAAAAAGATGAAATAAACACAATTAATCATTGTTAGGCGTATCATAATATTTTCCATTATAGATACTTTATTCTGTGTTTTTTATGCTTGTACAAAACAGTAGTTCTTCCCATCGTTTCTTCGTGGTGTAATAATGTAAATTTATTTGTTAATTAACTGCAACCAATTAATCTACAAACGAGTGACAACACGCCGGCCGACCGACACGTCGACGATTAAAACTATAAAAAAAAAACTATAAAAACAATCGAAAAAGATAACAAATTCATTTCAAAGCTACACTTCCCATAATAAAATACAAAAATTATCAAAATTTTATTCTCTCAACTAAAACACGCACATAATCCCAATGGACAATAATTTGTTAATTATTTTCACGAAAATGATTTTTGTTTATTTATAGAAAAATCCGATATGATTTAAATATGGGATTTTTGTTCGTAAGGATCCGTTAGTCTCAGTAGATTGCGAGCATTTTGCAAGCGTGTGTCGGCTGTGCGCTTTGTATTTCGGCTTAAATTTTGGCAATTACATATTTTGTTTTTATATATGTATGTACATAGGTACTTATAACAATATTAAAAAAAAGAATTTGTTTACTCGAAGCGGGATCAAAGTGTTTCTGTTTGTCGTTTGTGTATTGAATCCATCATTGTTGTGTTTTTTGACTTGTGAGTGGCCGTAATGGAATATGAAACATCATACGATACGGGCTTCAGGCCCTTCAATCATGACAAGAATCGGGGCAAATGGGCTTCTTCGATGGACTTTTTTTTTGCATGTGCTGGGCATGCGTTTAAAGCAGATGCCATGTTGATTATGCCTATTTTAGTTTTTGGAGACGTTGGAAGTAAGTTTTTTTTTTTTTTTTTAAATAAGGTAAAGGTTGTAAGTAAGCATGCTTATGATTGTAATGGATCTAAGAAAAGGTTAAAACTTATGTATAAGCTTAAGGTCGAAAAGTATGTTTTCCATTTGTCGGTCTATTAAAAAAGTGAATGCGAGCTTCATGCGACATTCTCTTCTTTTATTAAAGATTCAGATTAAGCTTACGTATTAAAAATTGATAAGGAAGATACGCTTAACAAAAAAAAAAATAATTCTAACTTCTTGTTTTCCGAACTAACTGATAGATAAGTTCCTATTTTTAAAATTCTACTTAGTTAAAATGCGCACTATACAACCAAAAATTTGTGATGCTTTCTTAGTTTATAGCTGAGGTAGCTTCAGCGGGTCCAATGTCTGACCGAAGAAAGCAATAAAAACTCGGTGCATGAAGAGTACAGGACTCCGTTTGATATCAATTTTTATTAAGTTTTTAAATATTACATTAAATTCAATCCAAGTTACAAGGTATTTCATATATATATATAATTTACAATCGTTCTCCTTAAAAATAAATTAACAATCTAATAAAGGTTGGGATAGAGTCCACGGCCCCGGTCGAAACCAAAGGCATAAAGTTCGGTGGGATAGTCTCTGGCCCTTGTCGAAACCAAAGGCACAAAGTTCGTTGGTATAGAGTGCCCGGCCCCGATCGAAACCAAAAGCACAAAGTTCGGTGGGATATAGTCCCCGGCCCTGGTCGAAACGAAAGGCACAAAGTTCGGTGGGATAGAGTCCCCGGCCTGGTCGAAACCAAAGGCACAAAACGCACATGACTAGGCCAAAAAGTAACGAAACTCCTAACTAGTGCACCACGCACTCAGTAGTTTGCTTCTAGGTAATCCCCTTGTGTACACCAGATTGTGGTACATGCACCACTCAAGGCAGAAGTCCGTTCTTTTCCGTACCAATGCTACCTCATCTTAAAATATTTTCCGTAATATGTGAACGTGAACTGTAATATGCAGAAAAACTCATCCTATGTAAATCTTATGGCGTGATGTTTAACTTGATGGTAATGTTCTGCTTTCACTATATTTCGTATGGCACGTGCATTCCTGCTGACGATGCTCTGCATTTGTGCTCCTTGACGGTTATATGAAAAGTTGAAGTGGCAGTTAGCTCGCTGATGAATGCAATTGGTGTTGTGTGGTGTATATTGGAATTACATGTTTGATTAAATTTGTAACTTCGTTACAACTTCGAACTGTTTTACTTGGTATAGTTGTACACAACGCCAAAAATCAAAATTCTGAAAACGATAAATCTAGAAAACTCGACATCCAAACGCAGTTACATAAGCGATACCGAGGAACCGAAAAGGGAAATTGTCATTTTTATTGGATGCCACAAATCGGTAAAGGCCACATACTGCTGTTCAATACAATTTTTTTTCATAAGATTAGGTACTCTATCACGATGTCTCCATCTTCTATGTTTTATAGTATAGTCCGGTATTAGACAGGCAAATGCATATATCGTTTCAGCGAACAAAAAGATGAAACAGAAATAAATCTATCTGAGCACGCGCGGGTAGGATTTTCCTTGCGTGTTTTTGATGTTACTTTTTCTACTCTTTCTCTTTTTGGGTTTGCTTCATTTAAATTTCGCTGTAGATGAATGCACAACAATCCATATAGCTGACGAATTTAAATGGGGCAAAAAACAAAACTTCTAAGCTTATTTTAAATTACCAAATCTCTACAATCCTTGTCTTTGTCGTCCGGAATACCTATAAAAATAACTTTGCCTTCCATTTTTCTTTTAAAAATAATTTTTTGTTCAATATCTGCACTGGGCAAATAAAATAAAATGAAAGACAGCTGTCAAATAAACGAGCAGTACTGAAATTGAGAAAAATGCTTCGTGTTATAACACGCGCGTTACAGAATAGAAGTCCAAAGAAAATAAGAAAGATTTGCGCGTTACAGTCACTCGCTGTGTAATACCTGACGTACTATCTGTCATTTTGAAAAATAGAATGCTAGAAGATTTGGCATTTTGCATTTCATAGCATACTCTTTCAGTCGCTCAAATGTCGCCAAGTAAGACGTATGGCTGTGTTCTTGCTGTAGTAGCTTTACAGAAATTTAAAAAAAATTCAACGAATGGAATTATAACAATTACACATCACACTATTTCACCAGCCACAAACGCGAAATGTCAAAGTGAAAATGGCAGCAGCCGAATAGTATACTATCGATAGAATGCTATAAGCTTAGTAATTTCTAGTCTAACATTTTTTATAGTATGCTCAACGTGGTCTCAACGAGCAATTTTCATAGAATGATATCTAGATTACTAGAAAATCTTGGAGACCCTATGTAACTTAAAACACATCATAAATGATTAATTTTTTAAGATTTTGAGAAACAGGTTTAGAGATTTTGTCTAGCCTTTTTAAACCACAAATCTTCTTTCGCTTACAAACATACACTCAAAAATATTAGTAACATTTATCTTGGTTTAAACAGTTTTGGCGTGGATCGTTTCACTCTTAAGATTAGTACGCTGCTAATGCGAAACGAAAATCCCATACAAAAATGACAGAACGAAATCATAAACGAAAATTTTCGTTCGACGAAATTTAAAAAGTCTCCACCTTCACAGATAATTTAATTACCCAGAACAATTAATTGTGAGCGGAAAATCACATTTTAGTTTTCAGTCGTGTTTTTTTTGTTGTTTATTTTTGATCTTTTTGGTGATTGGGTGTTTTCTTTTCTTGATAATTTTTCCGTACATGTTTCCTCTAGCATTACGCCCTCCTAGTGGAGACCAGCGAAATATTTCGTTTCGCATCAGCAGCGTACTAGGCTTTAGGTGTTAAATTCTAATGAAGTGCAATAGAATTGATGCAAGAACCTGCAGTATTTTTCATAATAGTGTTAGCTCTCACAAAAACAAACGCATTCCATTTGCTCCAAAAGTAGATTCATTTTGACAGCACTATTCAAAATGCATATATCGTTTCATTTTCTTTTATAATGTAGAAGTGAGACGGGCAGCTCCATCTTTGTCAACCGAAGAGAAAAATTCACTTTCCCGATTAATGTGTTCATTTCGATATGGAAATAGCGTAGTTCTATTGAAGATTTAAATGAGATTTATTTTAAATCTTCATCTGAGAAGATTAATATTTATATGGTAAATCCTCAGGATGTGTAGGAGATTTAGCTACATCTACTTAAATCTCGGTTTAGTGGTCGGAGGAAATGTAGTATAAAAAAGACATTGCTCAGCTCATTGCATTCTATCGATAGTAGGTGCGTTCGTTTGCAATCCCCGGGGGAATTGGTTTAAAAAAACGACCAAGGCCCTTAGTGAAAATCTTGGCAGCACTGTTTGCAAGATGATATTTAGAAAACAGCTGTGTTCAAAATGGCTTTGATGAGCCAGAATTAATCTGCGTAAAATTTGTCGGTCGAATTTTATTTATTTTTAATAAAATTCTCTGAAAATCTCGAAACTATTTCAAATATTTACTGGATATCTTTTTGAAGTAAAACTCCTTTTGCGGCCGGCGTTGGGGTTAAAAAATTGTCTATGGACCTCTCAAACGGACCGACATCTGATACAGCTAAATTAGTCGAGCAGTTTTCAAGTATTGATCTTATATACATATAAATTAATTATAATAATTTTAATTTATTAAATTTTAAATATTAAAATAAAAATAAATTATTTATATTTTCAGTTTATGCACTAATTCCATATCTAATAGTTTTGACCGTTTGTGTTGTACCAATTGTATTTATCCAGTCATATCTTGGACAGTTTTCTAGCACTGGATTTATATCAGTCTTTCGAATAGCTCCATTATTCAAGGGTAAGTTAGGAGTCTTATTATTGTACACATTTTTTGTACACATTTTTTTTTTCAGGGATAGGATATGTTTCGCTGGTAGTTAATTTTATAACTTTAACTTACTATAGCGTTTTCAGTGCGATACCGTTATTCCATTTTTTTCATTCCTTAAGACCAACAATACCATGGAGTTGTGAAGGGTCCGCAAAATGGATGATAGTCAGAGATTATACTGTATCGGTAAATTCATTTTCGTTCAAATTAATGATTTATAAGTAATTGAAATCCAACGTATTTTGGTTTTTATTATGATAAATAATATTCTAATGTCGGATTTACACTTGTGACAAACTGCTTTAATTTGCTCAATAAATCTTGCAACATATTGAGTACAATAATTATCATATTAAAAAACTTAATCAAATACATTCACACGATATCTACTATCAAAAGAGTGTTACTATGATGTTTACACAATACAACTAAAATTATAAAAGTAAAATCTGACTTTTCACCATTTTTATGACAAGCAAGAATCAAAGCAATTTATGCCTCGTGTAAATGCGGTATTAGGTAAATAGTATTTTGCTCATGCTGTCAAAAACCATGTGACAAATATTACCACTAAGAAAATGGATTCTCAACAGAAAGATATGTCATTAAAATAGTTTTAGGAATTGAATTTAGAAGCAATGAATGACAGCTGTCGTTTTAATAATATGACGGAGTCTGATCTTTATAATTTAATCGTCGATTGGTAATCCGGAAGAATTGTCTTATGAATGTTCATTTCAGAAGCCAATACTTTGTAATAATTGTTGATGACCTTCAGGTGTCTTTCTAGGAAACAAGAAGCAACGATAGTCAATTAATGGCTGGCGTAGGCTATGGTTTTGGGGGGAATCATGAAAGAAGATTTTGAAGAGCTGCGGCACAAGAACGCAGCCTTGCAGGACCCCGCTATTACACTCATATTTTTGAGATTTGGTGCCCTGGATCTGTACAAAAAAGTCCTGTGCCCGAAGAAGCTTTCTAGTATGTTGTTAATATGTCGGGGGAAGTCGAGGGACAACATTTTATGCAGGATGCCGTTCCTGCAGGGCTTTTTCAACATTGAGTAAACAGGCCACCGTGGAACATTTATTTTATAGGTTCAAAAACACATCGTTTTGAAGTTACAGTAGAACGTGGAGGGTCGAATGTCATCTACGAAAACCAAATTGATATTCCGAGATTTGATCGATTGAATTTTCTGAAGTAGAATTCATTTTGTTAAGGATAATACGTTATAAAATCTTACCAAAATTGGATAGCAGGGAGATTGCTTAATTCAGAGGTGTTCTGGTTGTTAATAACGAGAAGGATTCTTGCCTCCTTCTAGATAAAGATGAAAGACCACAGTGAGAAATTTAGTTGCAAAAACTATAAAGTTTTTTTCCGGATAAATTTGCGATTTCATATGAGCAATGATGCCCTCAATCGTTATTCGGTAATGAAGACTTCAATAGCTCGTGGGATTTAAGGCTGTGTTTTTTGGGTGAATAAGAATATGTACTTAAGTTTTTAAGTCTTCCTCCTAAAACATTTGTGGGCCCTCACAGACCGAAGCCATCCGGCTGAATTAAACAAAGAGTTGTGAGTGGTAAAAAGATCTAAGTTATCTTTGACCGTGAAAAGTTTTTCAATGTTTCTCGGGAGGTTGCGATACTCTTTGTAGGAAATAATAGTTCTAGTAGAATTGTTGTTGAGAGAGGCAAGTAATGACGAGTTAAAATTTAGGATGTGGTGTGGGTTTGACAGGATAGGTGAGCGGAAAATGTATCCCCGAGGGCGCGGTGCAAATCTTCATTGAAAAGTTTCTAGTCCGTATTTTTAAATTACCTAGAGAATTTAGGGACCTTAAAGCAGATTTTAGCTTCGGCAATGGCAATACTAATTTTAAGTAATACCGCGCAATGTACGAAGAGCTTACATAGTAATGTTTGGATCTAAGAAGTTAATCAAGTGATTAGAAATTATGAGGTGGTCGAGAAAGGTAGGGCCACTCAGTAAGTGAAGGGGATTAAGAATGATACCAGGTAATGAGTGAGTTCTATTCTCCCAGCTTGACTAATTAAGGATGAAATGTTAAATGACCGATGCTTAAACGGCATTATTTGGAGCCGGTTCAGCAGATTAAGATATGCTACACGTTTACTGACTAGAGGCACAAGCCTTCCTAAGGTTGACATAAAGCGATATGAGTTTTCGTTAATCGCAATATCAAAAAGTAGAGTTTTATGGGGTTAGAATAGAACCAGATTATTAACAGCTTTATTGGGGCTGGAATCATATCCACAGATCTAAGATTCTGAGGAAACTGAGAGAGGCCAAATTGGCTGGAAAAAGAGACCCCAGGACAACAAGGTGTCCATTTGTGATTGCTTTTGATACTGTTTTGCTTTGATAATTTTTTCGTTAGCACCGCGATCTTTTTGTCTCATATTAGCTTCAAATTGCTTAAGGATTTGCAGCCTTCGTAATTGGCTGGGTGGGCTATCACCGTAATTAACTCAGTCAGCTTTGCTGCCATCGTGGTTTGAGACGGCGCAGCAACCCGGGTCATTAATATTATTACATTTAGAAAAATGGTAGTTTTTGGCGCAGTTTTTTGCCAGTTATCCGAATTGGTGGCACCACCTACACTGTAACGAACCTTTGCTGCCGCTATACACTGCAACCGTGTATTGATAGGGTAACGAATCTTTAAGAGCTCGGCAGGGCTCGGACAGGGTTGGAGGCAGACTATGAATAGATTATTTCGAATCATAGCCGCTTTCAAATTCCGGACTCTCAGAAATCAGACAGGACAATGTTTGAAGTGCGATCTTCCTTCAACGTGAAGGAATATGCCTCAACATTTTCGTTGTCCTTCAACAGAATCATGTCATGAGATCCCGGTGCACATTACTCTTATCTACGAATAATCCACTCGAGTTACCACAATTAATGATTTTATAATTAAATTAAACGAGTTTTTACCGAAATCTTTAATAAGTTGTCTAGTGTCTACATTTCTCAAAAAAAAAAGTGGAGGGCATTACTTACCAATAGGCTGATCAGATCCGACTCTAATCTACGTCTGCTGCTGTTTCGTTAGGTTAATTGCTGGAGGTGTATATGCGTTGAGTCACACCAAGATGGGAAACGTTTCTCCAAGGTCCATTTGTTTGTTTGTATATATGATATGACTTTCTATCCAAGAATAGATGTGAAAGCCAACAGCAAAATGTGGTGTAGTGAAACTACATACAGATGCAATAATATTAGATTTATACTATACAGACGCAAAAATATCAGTTTCATAAGGGTACATACTAGCTTAAGTACTATGTACATGAGAGCGACCAACGAATTAACGATTATTCGTTCATTTTGACATTTCGTTCACATGGCCTTAAGTTTCTTCGTCACGTATACAAGTTGAAAGTCTGATTTTGAGCGCGCGAACAATTGATTCGTCGAAGGGTGGATAGTATGTGGAACGCGAATAGAGTTTGACTGTTCGTAACAATCAGTTGCAATTCGCGACTACCAATATTGTTTTCTAAAATTTATCATATTTTTGCGATTAAAAAGTAAATTTTTGTGTCTAAACATTATTATAAATTATATTTCTACAATATTGTTTAGAATTTGTGAAGAATTAAGATTGGAAAATTGTTTTAAATGAAATTTATTCGATTATTCGTCGGTCGTTGGTCGCTCTTAAGTGAATAGTCCTTTATAGGCAAACCAAAGTAGCTGCGGAAATTTCTCATCTTTGTATTGCTTATCTGTGCTTTGATGGAGGCTTGCGTCGCGCGATATCATGGTTGCCGTTCCTTAAGGCCAATAATATTGATGGGCAGCGGAAAGTTATTTTTGTATACTTATTAAGAAGACAACAAATTTTAAAGACGAATAATAATTAAATTTTAATTATTAATTACCTCAAGACAGTTTTTCAGCTAGCTATTTGCAAAAAAATAAAGTACAGGATGATACCTTATATATACGGTCGTTCAAAAATGTTGACATAAAATGCCATTATAACAATACTAAATGTGCATGCTTACAATGGTTATTCATTTTGACAGTTCGCTTACGACGCATGTCATAAACATTCCCACAATCATTTTACGACTTTGTATATGAACACCATTATTACAGTGCAAAAGGGAAGAAATAATTATCATCTGTGCAATTAGCAAAACTATTAATGTTATTACTTTTAATATATTTTGTTTCATTTTACAGTTTTGCGAAAATCAAATGAACAATTCTTACACCTTTGCAGTGGAAATTCCTTCTGTGCAATTTTTCCAGTAAGTTTCGCTAAAGAAAAAAATAATTTCTCTTATACTATCCTGTAAGCTCATGAATCAATGAAAACAAGATTACGACACTTCTTGGTTTTTTTATTTTATTGACGTCATATGTGAAACAAAATCCATTAATCCACAAACAACAACAATTTGCAGATTTTGTTTCACATGTTACGTCAATAAAATCAGATAAACAAAGAAGTGTCGTAATCTTGTTTTCCTTGATTCATGATGTAAGCCAACGTCAAGCGGGTCCAGGGTGATAGGGTAGTTTATACTCGTATTGGGAAAACTAACAAAAGAAAAATCCATCTCGCTTGGTTAAGTAATAATTGCAATAGTTAGAAAAATAATGAAGATCAATACCATAGGCCACATTTTTCGTTACAGTAATCACAAATTTCCAAATTTTTTGTTTTATTTTTTAAGTAATCCTAAATAACAATGCTATTAATTCCAATACCAAATCCAAAAATAAATACTGTCAGTTTCGTAAGAAAAATAACGTTTTACTAATGCCGGATTTACACGATTGACAAATTGCAATTAATTCATGCCATTAAACTGTAAACATAATGGTTAAATCAATTCAATAATGATAAGCATTTACATGGGGCAAAATAATGGCTGTTTGATTGATAATGGCAATCTGCCATTAAAGAATGAGCAAGTTCATTCTTCCTCGCGGCGTGCCATAATTTTCAAAATTGCATCATTGTGGATATACATGACACCATTATAGTGTCAATATTTAATGCCAGTCTTCCTGTCATTTTTTTTAATGACGAAAATAATGACAAATTTTCAAACCATTTACACGATTTTGTCAGTAATGTCAATAAAATGGAAGAAATAATGACAATTTGTCACTCGTGTAAGTCCGGCATAAGTTATCAATATTAAAAATGGTACAACACTTGTTAATTATTCATTTGTAAAAAATATTATTGATTTTTACTTGCGATATAGGTACTATAGGCAAGTTTAGCATTTTGAAAAAAATCGAAATCGAGAGAACACAACAACAGACACAGAACAACAGACACAGAACAAAAGTGGGCCCCTCAATTCCGTCTGTCTGTCTGTCTGTACAACTAGCTCCAGCCTAAGCGGCTGAAGTGACTTTCTTCAAACTTGGTACTTAAGTGTTTTAGGTGGTTGTCTGAAACAAATTTTCGAATCCTTTTTTAGCCCCAAAATAACGGTACTTGCCATACAGTTTTTTTCTACCATCTTAATTATCTCTAGAACGGCTCTAACGATTTTGATTAAAATGAAATGCACGACTGGATCGCACGAACTTGCTCTTGTCTTCGATCAAATCGCATGCAAAATATTTCTATTGAAAATCTAAATATATTTTTAAAGTTTTATGTATATACAACATTTCTTTAATGTCTGTCTAAAAAAATTGGTATGACAATCTTAAATATTTAAAAATATAAATTAAAAAAACAAAAGACAAAATCGGCTTAATCAAAGAAAAAATAATTCAAAATTCTGAAATAAATATTTAAACTAATTTGAGATAAAAAAAAAGTACGCCAATTTATTTCTTGTATAAATTTAAATTTATGAGAAAAAAAATTTAAAAATCTGTGGAACGATTTTTGAGAAAAAACGCTTTTTTTAAACTTTTTAAAAACATTTTTCAAAAAAAAAAAATTCATAAGCACCAATTCATAGGTATGGTATTCAGCAAATACATATAACTATCATTTTTGAAAAAAAATTTAATGGGCAGTTTTCAAAATATAAATTTAAATTTTTTTAAAATGCTTTTAAAAATACAAAAAAATATTAATTCAAAATATTGATATGCAGTATAAATTTGGCTACCTAAACCTACCTATGTGTGAAATTTCGAAAGAGTCGATTAAGCCATTTATGAGATAGTCGAAAGCAAAACAAACGGTCCTATAGAAAGTACCGTTTTTATAATTTTTTTCAACCATATGATTTGTCGTACCTGAAAAGTGGCACAGATTTTTTAAAAATAAGAATCGTTAGCGCCGTTTCCAAAAAAATAGGTTATACCGTAACGGTTATATGGCAAACAAATTTCAATTTCCCCTGTGTACAATACCTAAAAAACTCTATATACCAAGTTTGAAGCAATTCAGCCCACCCGTTTGGGATGCATGTACATAGGTGTCTATACATACATACAGACAGACTTACAGACTGACAGACTGACAGACTGACAGACTGACAGACTGACAGACTGACAGACTGACAGACTGACAGACTGACAGACTGACAGACTGACAGACTGACAGACTGACAGACTGACAGACTGACAGACTGACAGACTGACAGACTGACAGACTGACAGACTGACAGACTGACAGACTGACAGACTGACAGACTGACAGACTGACAGACTGACAGACTGACAGACTGACAGACTGACAGACTGACAGACTGACAGACTGACAGACTGACAGACTGACAGACTGACAGACTGACAGACTGACAGACTGACAGACTGACAGACTGACAGACTGGCAGACTGACAGACTGACAGACTGACAGACTGACAGACTGACAGACTGACAGACTGACAGACTGACAGACTGACAGACTGACAGACTGACAGACTGACAGACTGACAGACTGACAGACTGACAGACTGACAGACTGACAGACTGACAGACTGACAGACTGACAGACTGACAGACTGACAGACTGACAGACTGACAGACTGACAGACTGACAGACTGACAGACTGACAGACTGACAGACTGACAGACTGACAGACTGACAGACTGACAGACTGACAGACTGACAGACTGACAGACTGACAGACTGACAGACTGACAGACTGACAGACTGACATACTGACAGACTGACAGACTGACAGACTGACAGACTGATAGACTGACAGACTGACAGACTGACAGACTGACAGACTGACAGACTGACAGACTGACAGACTGACAGACTGACAGACTGACAGACTGACAGACTGACAGACTGACAGACTGACAGACTGACAGACTGACAGACTGACAGACTGACAGACTGACAGACTGACAGACTGACAGACTGACAGACTGACAGACTGACAGACTGACAGACTGACAGACTGACAGACTGACAGACTGACAGACTGACAGACTGACAGACTGACAGACTGACAGACTGACAGACTGACAGACTGACAGACTGACAGACTGACAGACTGACAGACTGACAGACTGACAGACTGACAGACTGACAGACTGACAGACTGACAGACTGACAGACTGACAGACTGACAGACTGACAGACTGACAGACTGACAGACTGACAGACTGACAGACTGACAGACTGACAGACTGACAGACTGACAGACTGACAGACTGACAGACTGACAGACTGACAGACTGACAGACTGACAGACTGACAGACTGACAGACTGACAGACTGACAGACTGACAGACTGACAGACTGACAGACTGACAGACTGACAGACTGACAGACTGACAGACTGACAGACTGACAGACTGACAGACTGACAGACTGACAGACTGACAGACTGACAGACTGACAGACTGACAGACTGACAGACTGACAGACTGACAGACTGACAGACTGACAGACTGACAGACTGACAGACTGACAGACTGACAGACTGACAGACTGACAGACTGACAGACTGACAGACTGACAGACTGACAGACTGACAGACTGACAGACTGACAGACTGACAGACTGACAGACTGACAGACTGACAGACTGACAGACTGACAGACTGACAGACTGACAGACTGACAGACTGACAGACTGACAGACTGACAGACTGACAGACTGACAGACTGACAGACTGACAGACTGACAGACTGACAGACTGACAGACTGACAGACTGACAGACTGACAGACTGACAGACTGACAGACTGACAGACTGACAGACTGACAGACTGACAGACTGACAGACTGACAGACTGACAGACTGACAGACTGACAGACTGACAGACTGACAGACTGACAGACTGATAAACTGACAGACTGACAGACAGACGTACCGAATTTGTAGACCATCTTTTTTCGTCTTTGCTATCATCGTAATGTCATGTTTGATTGTTATCTCAAAAACTTTTTTTTTCGACAAAAGCATAATTTGCCTTATAGTAGTTACATATAATCTCAAGTAAAAAAGAGGGTTAACTACTTAAATTTACGAAAATCCGAATTTTAATATCTGAAAAAATAATATTTAAAATAAATATGTGGACCGGAATTTTAAATGGACAATATTTGGACCATTTGAGCTGCCAGAAAATTTAAATGGCGACAGCTAACTGCATTTTTTAGAAAATAATCTGCGACTTTATTAGAAGATGTACCACTCAGCGGGAGAAGAAATTAATTCAATAGATCTTTTCTGTGGCGATGCAGATCCTGTATACGCGCTGAGGGTAGGTAACCAATTTGAGCATTTGCTTCCATTTTATGAATAAAATAATTGTACTAAAATATTTTCTTTTGTTTCATTATAATTAAGTAAAGTTTTCCGTCATACATCCTTATGTAGGGTAAATTTCTAATTTTTTAGACAGAATTTCAAATGCCCAAAAACGGTTTAAATGTTGATAATGTTTTTTACGAATGGTGTCGTACCATTTTTAAATCTTGATGAAGTGTAGGATAGTACATATTTTTAAAATATGATGTGTCAAAGTTAGGTTAAAAATTTTGTTTGAACCATGCTTTAGTAAAACTTTATTTTTCTTACGAAACTGATAATATTTATTTTTGGCATCATTTGAAGATTTTAAATGACTAACGACAACTTGAGTGTGCTACCAGTAAGTTTTTCTCACATTATTTTTGACTAAAATTATAGCTAGTTTACTTGCATAGGATGATAATCAGATTCCTTTGCTCTAGTGGTGCTGGTCTACTTTTTCATTTTAATTGAAAAACTTGTGCCTCCATCGAGTATTGAATAGTGACCAAGGTGCTTAGAAGCCAACGCACTACGCATCGCGCCACCGATTTTGTATTTGTGGTTGGAATTAATAACAAAATTTGAAAATTTGTGACCACAGTACTTAAAAATGTGGCCAAGGGTATTGATTTTCATTATTTTTCCAAATATTGACAATATTACTTAACCAAGCGAGATTGATTTCTATTGTTACTTTTGCCAATACTAGTATAAGCTACCGTCTCACCCTGTACCCGCTTGACGTTGACTTATGGTACACCCTATATACTAATTTATTTATTTAACAGAAATCATTTGAACGTCGCGAGCTCTCGAAATCATGTCGAAGAAAATTCATTTTCAGGACAACTTATGGTTTGCACTTGCATAATATGGGCTATTGTTACTTCCGTTTTTTTAAGGTCTACAGAACAGGTAAGAAAGCTTTCGTACTTCATTTATATTACACAAATAAATATAAAGAAAAAAAAATTCACCATATATTCGTAGATAGGACGTTTTATTAAGTATTCCTTCTTGGCTGTGATAACAATCATGAGCCTCTGCTTACTTCGTTTTGTCTTCCTTCCAGGAGCAATTGATGGATTATTGACATTTTTAATTCCATCCCAAAAACAAATATTTTATTGGGATACATGGATTGCTCTGCCGATTTTAGCCTTGGGTGCATTGGGTCCTGGTTGGGGTTCAATTCTAACCATGGCAAGCTTCAATAATTTTAAGACTAATATATTCAGATATAGTTGGGTAATGTGCCTAGCTCAACTTGGCTTGATGATTGGAATGGCATTTTTGTCAATTTTCATTAAAAATTTTATGGAATGTAAGTTAAAAAAATTAACAAAAAGTTGCCGCATGTAAATTGCAAATACGGGGACGCATTTAAAATTAAAATTAATTTCTATTTACATTATAGCAATCAACCCAAAGAGTTCGGGATACCGTGGTTTTCATGAGGCACAATGGTTGGAATTCCTGAGTATGGGAACTGGCTTAACACTTATCACATTTTTGGTCTTTGCTGTTCTACAGCATGTGGATTTTGGGTTCTTTAAATATTTTGGTATGTGCATTATGAGTGTACACAATTGACAGGCTGTGAGAATCTCTGTGGCAAAATATATATAGCACATAATTCTTGCAAATGACGTTAAATGTCAGTGCTTTGACATTTATGTTGCAGCCTTACATTAGTTAGTTAGATGACATTGTTTTCATTTTACAAATGGCAGCCATCTTAGATTAATGACATTACTTTCGCCTTATCTTGTATTTCCGCACTGGCAAACAATGAATCTTAGAAATTATTGACAATGAATGAACAAATTTCTTGTAAATTGTCATAATTTGCAACACGATGTTAGCACATGCCAATCAAATGGCAACAAAATGGGTCATTTGCCTTCTTGTAATGCTTGACAGATATTATAGATTATTAACATGAACAATGTAATAACAAAATGAAAACAAATTATGAGAACTTGTCAGTTGTGTAAACCCAGGCTAACTTAATGAATAAAATTATACGTTCTCTATGTTTATAGGTTGTTCAACTTTTATCACTGTTGACATCTTTGTTTGATGATTTTGAAGAACTAAGGGAAATCAAAAGAACCGTGACCTTTGCTGCTGTTGGAGTGTTTACAGTGACTTCGATGCTTTTTTGTTCCAATGTAAGTAACTTAGGGACAGCTGTGCTAAAATTTAAACCTTGGTTCAATTTATAAGCCGCCCCTTAACGGCGATTTAACTTAAGTTCATAATTGCTTCATCAATGAAGTGTTTGTTGCTATTTCAAGTGTTATGTAACTTCAAAGGGGGCGCTACTCAAATAGTTTATTCATTAGGCGATTTGGCATTAGATCACACAAAGACACTCAATTATCTATTATTAAGTTATCTTTGATCAGTCAGTTTCACACGATAAGCGAACATTAAAGGTTGATTTACCAGTCAAAGAAAATCCAGTCCAAGCGCCAAGTACGGAAGAGGTTGAAAAAGCCATCCACAAGCTTACGAACAACAAATCCACCGGCTTGGATGGTCTACCTGCGGAACTCTTCAAACATGCACCAGCTCATCAACCAAGTGTGTGAGGAGGAAAGTATGTCCGAAGACTGTTCAAATAGCTCCATATGCACAATCCACAAAAAAGGCGATTCCATTTCCTGCAAAAACTACAGAGGCATATTCCTGCTTAATGTTGCCTTTAAGATCCTATCCAACGTACTATGTGAGCGTCTAAGACCATTCTTCAACACTATGATCGGCACGTACCAGTGTTGCTTCAGGCCAGGCAGATCAATGATGGACGAAATTTTCACGCTAAGGCAAATCCTGGAAAAGACCAATGAATTTCAAGTCGAGACCCACAATCTTTTCATCGACTTCAAAGCCGCATATGATAGCATAGGTTGCCAGGAGCTTCTATTGGCGATGTCAGAACTCTGGATCCCGAAAAAACTGATCCAACTATGCCGCATGATGTTACAAAATACGCGGTGCCACGTGCAAATGGGTAAAAGAACATCCGAGCTATTCCAGACGTGTATAGAGTTCAGACGGGGATATGAGGTAATATGTGATTTTTTCAACATAGTCCTGGAGTAAATTGTGCTCAAGTGCACTGATGGACAGGCACTATATTCAACAGGTCCTCTCAACTGTTTGGATATACGTACGACACCGACATCAGCGGCCGCTCCAGTTATTGATGAAGTGAATGAGCACAAAACAAAGTATATGCCATCAACAAACAAAGCTTCATCTGCCCATCACCTAGCACAAACATCACTGTTGGTAGCAGTAATTTCGATGTAGTCAAGGAGTTAAACTACCTCGGAACTAACATCAAATCCACGAACGACACCTTAGCGGAAATCCGACGAAGATAAACCCTACCCAACCGCTGCTACAGGGTTCAAAACTCCTTTCTCGAAAGACAAAGTGCACGCTATACAAAATGCTAATTTCACAAGTTCTACTCTACTGCGCCAAGTGCTAGATGATAAATAAAAAGGCGAATTGATGCTAGGCACATTCGAGAGAAAAATTCTTCGGCGGATATTTGGTCCTATATTCAAAGAGAGCGAATGGAGGAGAATATTTAATCGTGAATTGTTCAAGTTGTACCAAGATGTGGATGTAGTCCAAACAGCTAAAGCTCGTCGACTACATTGGCTTGGGCACATCGATCGAATGTACAAAAACGCTCCAGCCAAGAAAAATCTTCGAATCCCAGCCACCAGGCTCGAAAAGATCAGGAAGACCGAACCTCCACTACAGGGACCAGGCGGTTACAGACGCAAGTGCGCTTGGTCTCGACGACTAGAGAGAGCGTGCCAGGGACTGCAATCGATGCAAGAGCGCAATGTATCAGGCACAGACCCTCCATTGATCAGGAGCAGGATAAAAACAACAACAATGGCTGATTTACAATGCCGCGTTGGGAGTCACTGACGTTTTTTTACCGTTAGCCTTATGAGAAAGATCTGTCGAAGCAACGCCCAAGACTACTCCTGGGAGAATACTTCTTTGACGGCCCCAGTGATCTAAGAAATATAGAGTTTCACCAGCTACAACGCTTCATTAGAGCTCTAATTAATTTAATTAAGGATCATACATCTCTTCTTGTAGTCTAACAGTGTCAGTCGTTTTCCTGGCAGCCACTTTAAACCTAACCTAACGTCCAACTCGGCATTGTAAGTCAGCCATAAGTTTCACTGAAAATGGAACAGCGCCCCCTATCTTAGTTTCAAGCAACACAATGGATCATAGGCTGAGATTTAGGCCCAATTATTTGCTTCAACTATCGTTGAAATTCACTCTATCCATCAACTTTAGCTTATTAAAATCTTCCTCATAAGCTGAACCACGGATAAAATATATATTTTTGCAATTGACCTCAAGATGTTTACGTATTCTTTAAACAAAATTTATATTTCGTTTTGCAAATAGCATGGAGTCTTCCTTTTCGTAATTCTTTCAAAATATTCAGTCGTCACACAAATGGTCTTGAACTTACTCCTGTTGTTGGTGGTTCTTTGGATTTATGGACGAGTGCGATTCCAACGTGATTTAAGATTTATGACATCCCGTACTTATTCGACATGGATGGTGTTTATTGTGCGATTTGGTGCACCAATTTTCCTCTTACTGGGTTTGGTAAGATTTTGATTTGTCTTTGAGTTTTAAAGCACACAAATATATTACTTTAAAAATATTTATTTCTATTCCAAAGCTAATTGGATTGCTGATATCTATTGAATTTTATTATGCGCCAACTTCTTATGGCTTCGTGGTATTTCTATTTGGGACTCTTATTCTCCTGCTATCGTGTTGCATGATTCCGGGATATTGTATCTATAGGATAAGGCAGACAACTGGAATAATTGGAATACGCTTAAAAAGATGTGTTAGGCCGACTGATTGGTATCCATCAGATCCGATTTACAAGCAAAGATACGAAGAGAGTTTTAATAGTACAGATATAGCACATCAGTTAACTACAGAAACAATAGATAATCTAAGCTAATCAAATAATATCGGCAGCTATTTCCTAAAAACAATGCATTTTTATTTTTATATCTGAGTTTGAATATTTCGTTATATAAAAACAAATTTATAAAAAATAAATAAATATTTCCTTAATTTTAAAAATTGAGTTTATAAAATGTGCTTGTAAATAAAAGTTAACTGAAAATAAGAAGAAAACATTTCCACTAAATAAAAATAAAATTGTGTCCTTTCAATGAATGCGCTTAAAAAAGTTATTTTAGATTTTTGGGATGCAATATTGCTTATACAATTAAGATGTAAGTTACTGTTGGCAACAAAAGCCTTGAAATTTTATTCACCTATGCTGGGGGCCAGGGAACAGGGATATTTCGGGAATTGTAAGGCTGATGAACTTGCCAAAAATGGAACGACTCTTCCTCTATTGTCTGAAAGCAAATATAGATATACCCATCGTTCATGTAAGTTAATGCTGAAACAAGATGCTGTAGGAAGGACAAACCGAAGATATAGAAATACAACAACCTGTATGACGACAAAACAGTTCTCGTCAAAACTTATTTGTGGCGTGATAGTTGTGTGCTCGCCTGTCAACCTCGTGGTTGCAGGTTCGATTCCTGCCGTTGTCTTACATTAAAGGCCAAACCTAAAAATTGTCATAAAAATGAGTTTCTGGTTTGATTATTACATGCTGTTCAGGCATAACACTAACAAACATGTGATTGAGTAAACTAGCATACTTCCCATAAATATGACAACGAAACAAATAAAATAATGCGAATTATAAGAGGCATAAATAAATAAGACAGGGTAATTCTCTCCGCATTAGTTCAGCCGCCATCCCTGGATATAAATCTAATACAACAACCAGCTCTAGTCTCAAAACATCGCGCCACACATCTTTCCTATCCTTCTTTCTCTTCTTTCAGCTGATGCCCGCGCTGTGTTAAAAACATATTAAGGGTATTAATAAAATTATATGTAATTTTTGTGACCTTTTATCGTTAAAGATATATGTATGTAACTTTTTGTGGGCTGTAGGTCAATAAATTGAAGATGTTATAGGAGTATAGGTGATTGTGTATAGTAATGGACGTTTTCTCCTGTCTACCAATTTTGTTGCTCGAGATTTTTGTGTATAATGTGTAATTTTCGCGGCTTTACTTAAATTCCTTAAAAATTGTTTGCCTGATGAAGAACATAAACATGTTCGAAACGTTGCACACTAAATAATAACATCTTCAATTTATTGACCTACAGCCCACAAAAAGTTACATATATCTATAAAGGGTATTCATAATCCCATGAGCGTGTGCAAAATTATAAAAAAAAACTTGATCTGAAACGCTCCAAGTGTTTGATATCCTTAAGCAGATTGCACCTCAGCTCCGTAATTGGTGTCATAACATCGTAGATACTTTTTCTACATTGATCTCAGCGATCTAAAAAATATAGCCATCTATAGACTTGAGCTTCATTAGGAGCTCCAAATGGTTCAACGAATGGGAAGCTTATCTGAGGACTCATGTCGTATCACAACTGACCTGGTCTAAGTGTGTCAGCTACAACGCTGAGAGGCACTTCAACCTAACCTACCCCCAGTTTCACAGTGGGCGTTTAAACTTAAGATCAGCTGAAAGTTAAACTGGCTTTAAATTTTTGATTTACCTCGTCCGGTTTTCACAGTGGAATCTGATCATCAGACTTCGAATAACTAGATTTTATGAAAAGAGATGGCAGCATTTTTGGTGATGTGTTCAGTGCGTAACTTTAATGGGTTTTCCAACTTTGTTTCCTTGTCTTCCCTTTCTCACTCTCCTACACAAAGAACACGCCAAACAACAACAAATATTGTATGCTCTATTGCTTGAATGAAATGTCAAGACCTGAACTTCCTAGCCAAGACCTTGGCGATACAGATATGAAGTGGAGTTGGCCTGTATACTACGTTTCCACCGAACGTTAATCACTTTGTAGATTTACTAATCTCAAATAGTGTTTTCACCGCTTCAAAAGTATATTAATATTGAAATCACTATTCAAAATAAATATTTGGTTTCATTTTCTCTTATAATGTAGAAATGAGATAGGCAGTTTCATCTGTGTCAACCGAAGCGAAAAATTCAGTTTCACGATGAATGTATTCATCTCGATATGGGAATTGGTTACTTCGTTAGTTTGTACATCTATTGGCCCTCTGAAGATATAACTGAGATTTATTTTAAATCTTCATCTGACTAGATAAAAATTTGTGTGGCAAATCCTCAAGATTTGTAGGAGATTTATGTAAATCTACTTAAATCTTAAAGATTTATTTCGTTACAAGGTATTGTCATTATCCTGATTGGTTAGTTACATTTTTAATTTGGGATAGCATTTTCTTCAAAATAATGTAGGCCGAATTCTTTGACATTGGAAATCCTTCGAAGAATTCCAGATCGTCCCAATAATCAAAGTTATCTGTTCTCCATTGAATTCGTTTTTCTCTTCTCATACTCGCAAATACTACAAGGTTTTCCTGAAAGTTACTGTTGATTGAGATTGGTTGAAAATGTCCCCACCAGCGTTGTTATAATAAGCAATAGAATGTTTCTACCCTCGTACAATTTGGAGTTTTAAATATATTAAAAAATCATGAAAGAGCTTAGCTTTCTCGAAAAAAATTTGAAAGTCATAATTTTTTATCACGATTTCTATAAGAACAGGATGAAGACGATGACTAATGCAATTAATATGGGATGCTTCGGTGATATTGTTTTTGCATCAAAACTTGCAATTCACCGCCGCTCCTTCATAACATTGGGTCAGTAACTTTTTATCAGCGTCAATACCTAACTCTGGAACTAGAACTAGATCGATAATGATTAGTAAAAGTCCCAATGCTGTAATATCATAAGCTTGATCAAAGCAAATCAATGTTTCAATCGGGTTTCAATCTAAAACAAAGCGAAATCCAATTGAAAACAATTCGTTTTCATTTCTATCTGATGTACTATCAGCTAATATTGAAAAATATGACGATTTATTTAGTGCTGAGACAATTATTTGACGTATAGATACAAGGTATTTGTAATAATATGGATGAGCTCATTCTAAATTTGTGTTGATGTGTATGAAGCATTTCTAGTCGTAGCTTCGTCTCAATATTTCATCTTTTTCCAACATAATTTTAAATACAATTTCAAATAAACTTGATTGAAAGGAACACAACGGAATTAAACCAGTGGCGCAGATTTTAGAATTTGGAACAAAAAAATATTTTGTAACATATCTAAGGGGCCAGTTATAGCGACCACGAAAACGCATCAGGGAAAATTGAAACAATATGAAAATTAATACCCCTGATGGTCGTTTATAGCAAACAGGAAAATTATTTCAGTTGTCAGTACTAGTCTGCCAACAAGTATTCGTAAATGAAAAACACACGAAAAAGTGGTTCTTCAAAATTCTTACAGTGGAACGAGAGGAATTGGAACCCATATCATTGCGGGCGTTCACTTACTTATTAGATATGTTATCTCGGATACCAAGCTATTGGAGTATATGTATTGACGAATCAGACATGTTAGCTGAAACCAGTCAAAAAATCAGAACAAAACGCATACCAAATGAATTTTGCAGTCAGCTCTTCTATACATTTGTTCTCGCATAGCTTGTTATTTCAATTTTTTTCGGGATAACTCAAGATAGCTTTCACGAGAACAGTTGTTCTTTCATCAGATGTGTTTTTGCACGCATTACAACAAAAGAAAGTTATTCTAGATTGCTGAGAATAACTGAGTGAACGTCTCCATTGGAATGGTTTGCTCCACTTTGCGTCAACTGGCAATCAGCTGGCACTTAAAATGAATTTTCATCAGGAAAATAATTAAATACGGGTGTCCGCCGGGAAGGTATACTACTTTGTTTGCAGCCATTTTGGTAAACATTAGTCTTGACAATTCATGTTTGGCAGTCGTGGAGTAGACACGTGGTAAATTTAGTATGGAAAACATATTCGATAAACCAAAGTGTTTTAATCGTTAAAACATTTTATCAAATTCAATCATCGATTACTGTAACGATGAGGGAGTTACGTGAAATTTTTGGGAGAAATAACGCACTATTTTTTGTGCAGTGAATGATTTGGAATAAAGAGAGTCTGTAGGTGATAGGCCTAAGCATGGACCACAACGTACTGCAAGATCGGCCGAAAACATTACTGCTGCTCAAGGAAGTGTTCAAAACAATCCATCAACCTCAATTCGACGCCGTGCTCAGGAGCTTGGTCTTCAGAAAACAACTTTGGCCACAATCTTGCACAAGGATTTGCATTTGTTTCCATTTAAGATTCCGTTGACACAAGGCTTCTTTCACAAGACCATTTACGCCGCCGTACATATGCCAAATAGGATGTTACAGCTAGCCCATGACAACCCCAATTTTCATGAAAAAATCATAATGAGTGACGAGGCACATTTTCATTTGAATGGATATGTGAATAAACAGAATAGTCGGTTCTGGGCAATGGAAAACCCTCAAATTATTCAACAGTCACCTTTGCATCCATTAAAAGTTACAGTCTGGTGTGCAATTTGGTCAGGAGGAATCATTGGACCTTACTTCTTTGAAAAAGAAAACGGCGCGGCGTAACGATAACTGTGAATGGGGAGCGATATTGTGATATGATTGAAAACTTTTTAACGCCACAACTGCATGCTTTGGGCTTGATTAACATGTGGTATCAACAAGAAGGTGTCACATCACATTACAATAGAAATACTGCGAGACATCTTTCCACAACAAGTTATTTCAAGAAATGGTGATGTTGATTGGTCTCCACGGTCGCCTGATTTGACTGCTCCGAACTTCTTTTTGTGGGGATATCTGAAAAGCAAAGTGTATGCAAACAAGCCAGAAACGCTTGAGCAACTCAAGCAAAATATTCGCGATGAAATTAATGAAATACCGCGTGAAATGTGTGAGAATCTAATGAAAAATGTGCTCAAAAGGGCACGTATTTGTGAGACTAACAGAGGCGGACATTTACCTGATATTGTATTCCGTACATAATTACCGACATTAAATAAAAGATTTATCAATATAAGATCCATTTTCTTTCATTTAATAAAAATTATAAACAAACAAAGTAGTATACCAGTATTACAAATATGTTTTGTAAAAAATCTCTGATTTATTTGTCATCGATTACTGTAGCATTTGCATTTTAAAACGCGTGAAAACATCATAAATTATCCTTTAGAATTTTTTTCTTGATTCGTTTTCCTGATCGCTATAGCCCCTAAGTCTAAAATGTGGAAAATGTTAAAATTTATCAATTTTTTTTCGGGTGAGCTTAAATATTTTATTATCGTATATCTTAGGCTTAATAGTTTAAAGATTCTTTTTCTTCGAAATAGTAAAAGTCCAGGAAAATAAGACATTCACTTCGAAAAAATTCCCAAAAAGCTGAATTTTGGTGGAAAGCTTTATTTTTATGTTCTAAGCATTTCCTAAAAAGTACCCTAAATTTGGAGCGGAGCAAACATTTTTAGGGCCGAGGGTGGAGGTAAAATTGGTAAAATTCATTTTTTTCCAAATTACTCGAATACTGTAGGTTCTTTTAAAAAAATTTTTAGGTTCGCGTTGTAGCTCATGTTATTCTGCACAAAAAAGATTAACACACTTTTTATCGTACAATTGGTAGATTTGGAGAAAAATGGTCGAACACTTTGCAGAGTAACACCATTTTTCAAAAAATGTAGTAAATTTATGTTTTTGAGTGGGGAAATTTTTTGTTTTCAGTTATGTTTGGAGTTTAAGTTTAGCCGTCGAAGAAGAAAGATGTAAAAAATGTCGAGTTGTTCAGTTTGTAGTACAAAAATTGGAAAAACTTCCAGTAAAATAAAGTGCAATGATTGTAATGAAGTGTTTCATGCAGATTGCGCAAAAATAAAACGAGCCGATCAAGACTATTTGGTTAATAATAAAAAAGTGGAATTGTGATGTGTGTATCAAAAAAAACACGAAATAATTCCGGCAGGTTATCTGTCATTTCATTGGACAAACAACGATAAGCCCAACAACATCACGCTACAAGTAGTCTACGATCAAATCATGGAGCTTAAAAAAACACTCTCCTCTACCGAAACTGCACTTAATGCAATGAATAGCCGTTTCACTGCCCTAGAGGAGGCTGTCATAGTTGCGAATGAGATTAAAAAGGAGAATGAACAACTGAAATTACAGCTAATCGAATGCAAAGAGCGTCTCAGTAGTGTTGACGGTTTGGCCCATGCCAACTATTTGGAGATGCGTAATGTACCTGCTGTTGACAATGAATGTGTCACCGATGAAGCTGTTAAAATCATAAACACTGGACTTGGAATGCAAATATCCAACGAGGCCATTGACCTCTGCTACAGAAAAAAAATGAGATTAAATGGAAAGCCTTCCGATCCTGATGTATTGGTGCTAAAGACAATTCGAATATGTACAAAAGAAAAAATTCTTGCACGTTATATGCAAATAAAAAGCCAATCAAGGCAGATTTGATTTTGAATTCTGCTAAGGGGAATATTTATATAAACGACTGACTACCTGGCGATGTGAAATATCTTCTGAAGGAAGCTAAAACAGCAAAAAAAGAGTTTAATTATGAGTTCCTATGGGTGCGACGTGGACGAATTATGACGAGACGAACAAATGGATCTGAGGTCAAATATATAAGGAGTTTAGAAGATCTTAGACAATTATAATTTAAATCTTGCAACAAAAGAATAAGATAAACTATGTTAAGTAACTTAAATGACCTATGTCATCCAAATTGTGTTAATGATTTAAATGAAACATATGTTGGTTCTTGTTTTTGTAGTTCTAACTTAAACGTAACAATTGTGCATCAAAATATAAGAAGTTTGCGAAGAACTTTTGTGTACACTTAGAAAATAGTTTTACTACTATGCCTCAAATTATTATTTTAACGGAAATCTGGGTTTTTGAAAACGAAGTATACCCTCATTGTAATGAAAAGTATCCTTCGGGAGGCACGGTTGTTTTTGTGAAAAATGAACTTGTTGTGGAAGAGGCATCTTTTCCAGACTTTGAAAGTGCCGATTGTGTTGCCTTCAAAATAAAACTTGGTAAGAATTTCTCTGTGACTTTTGTTTGTTTATATCGACTACAGTTTGTTCATAGTAATATTTTTCTCGATGACCTTGATCGTCTACTGTGTTCTGTTAAGTGTTCAAATATTTGTTTGGTGGGGGATATTAACATAGATATACTTAATCTTCCAAAGGAATGTGATGATTACATGCTCCTTCTGTCCTCATTAGGGTTTCGTTCACTTATAAACCAACCAACAAGAGAAACCGATAAGACGAAAACATGCATTGATCTTATCAATTTTTACCCGTTTATTCTGGAACTAGGTATTACAGATCACCACGCTACTGGCTTTGCATTTAAGGGTGCTTTAAATAAGGTAACTACTAACGATACTCCTAATCAACCCGCTTTTAAAAAGAGAAACCTCTAAAATAAATATTGCCAAATTGAATGAGTGTCTTTCATCAGAGAGATGGCTTTCTGTCTACAATTCTGACTGCCCTTCTAGTGCATTTACAGCGTTTTTGAAAAAACTTAAGGAATATATAGACGGTTGCAAAAGTGTTCAACATAATAGTAGAATTAATAAAATAAAGCCATGGATCACTGATGAAATCTGTTCAAAAATATATGAAAAAAATAAATTCTATACAAAAAATAAAAAAAAAATTAACCAACTTCCATTTAAACAGGCTTATAAAAAGCTTCAAACTAATGTTCGCGATCTCATAGAAAAACAAAAAATTGAGTATTATAGCAACAAATTTTCAGAAAGTCGGTGCAATCCAAAAGAACTATGGCGTATCGTAAATGATATATTGGGAAAGCAACAAAATGAGCCCGTTTTAAAGTCCCTTAAAATTGATAACATAATACTCGAAAGAAATGAGGATCTAGGCCACGGCATCAGTGTTTTCTTTAGAACTGTTGCCAACAATGTAAAGCCTGACATTGATATACATTTAAATGACAGCAATAGAAGAATTCTTTAAGACATAACAAATCCAGGTTCCTTTTTCTATGGGCCTGTTAGTAATATACAACTCTTAGCTATCATAAATAGTTTGAAAAATAAGAACTCTTGTGGTATAGATGGTATTAGTAATACGGTTATAAAAAAAATAGCAAAATCAATACTTGATCCATTACGGTACATCATTCATGAAAGCTTCCAATGCGGACAATTTTCCGATTGCCTTAAAACCTCTATAATTATACCAATATTCCAAAAAGGGGATACGAGTGATCCAAGTAATTATAGACCTATATCCTTGTTATCGGTGTTTTCTAAGATCTTTGAAAAAATCATTGTATCTAAAATGCTTGATTTTTTAGAAAAACATTATTTTTTTAATAAGTGCACTGTAGATGCAATTTTGGCCTTTTTAGGCAATATTTATAATGCACTAGACAATAATAAGAAAACGGTAGCACGCTTTCTCGATCTAACGAAGGCTTTTGATCTGATTGCACATAATTTGCTGATACAAAAACTTGAAAATGCTGGTTTTAGAGGGAATATAATTGAATGGTTTAAGTCCTATTTAATAAATCGAAAACAAAGAGTAAGAGTAAATTGATTTTTAAGTAATGAAGGGGGCTGTCCAAACACTGGCGTCCCACAGGGATCGGTTTTAGGACCAATCCTCTTCTTCGTTTACATAAATTCAGTATTCAACCTACCACTAAAGGGCCATCTAATTGTTTATGCTGACGATCTTGCACTTTCATATGCAAATGATGATTTGATAACGCTAAGTGAACAAATCGGTTATGACTTAAGCTTGATAAATATCTGGCTGAACTATCATCAACTCCTACTTAGCAAGAAATCAAAGCTATGTTTTTTTTCACTATCCAACCCAAATATTGCTATTGATAACATTATCTCCCATCATCTTAGATGCGACAAAATAAACTGCAGAAATGAATGCTTTGCCTTTGAGTTTGTCAGAGATTTTAAATACTTGGGAGTAATAATAGATAACAAACTGAACTGGAAATCGAATATTATGCCCTTAAAAAGAATTCTTTATATTTCCTTGAATAAAATGTGTCTTCTGCGCAAGCTTGTTCCACAAAGTTTGCTCTCTGCAGTCTACTATGCATTGGTTCAATCACGACTTGAATATGGTCTTGCATGTTGGGGCTGCGCTTACATAAGTAACCTGAATCTAATAATTGCAGTACAAAAAAACATAATTCGGTTATTATTACATAAAAATAAATATGAGCCTTCTCTACCATTATTTCACCTTGCAAAAATCCTTCCGTTACGTTATTTCTATATCTTTAAAATTCTTAAAATATTTTTCACAAGAAGTGGTAATATTCAATATAGAAGAAATGGAGTGTATTCCTTAAGAAATTGCCTGGTAGTCGACATCCCTAGAGTTAATAAAGAGCACTGTCGACGTTTCATAACTTCTATAGCCCCATTCATTTTCAACTGCCAGCTAATATATCCAATCTGGTATCGCAAAGAAATCAATTTTTAAAAAAACTCAAAGTTTGGCTACTTTCACGGTCTGAGGTGGAATCTCTGCTTCGAGTGGTCTCTTAACCAAGTTGTAACATGTGTTTCGTTATAAAATTTTTTTTGGAAATTCTTTCACTAGCATCATGCTTTATTCAAAATCAAATAATTCCTTGCTTCATTTACTTTCTTTTTGTAGTGTGTTTTACATTGCGCATTTCATTTTTTTCAATCTTCTCGGCTTTTAATCATGAATTTTTCGTAAATAGCTATACACTTGCTACTGGTTGTTTATACCACAAAGTGTATTATCATTGTTTCCATAATCCCAGAGTTTCGTAGTATATTATATTGTAAATATCTTTTTTTATTGTATTATCATGCATATTTTAATTGAATTAGAATTAAATATTAAATATATTAAATATATATTACTTTGTGAAAAATGTTTGTTAAATAACTTTAAAATTGGAATAAAATAAAAATAAATAAATACAAAAAAAACACATGTTCTATTAAAAAAAAAACAAGTCTTACATTTGGGATCGGAAGGGAAATGCTGCATTCTGAAAAATAATATTTTATTTTATTTTATTCAAAAACTCCCAAACCCGTTATTTTTTTTAAATTTTCTAAGAACTTCTTGTAAACAGTACAATTATCTACAAAATAACATATTAACGACTTCTGTATGTAAATTCGTTCATTAAAGCGTACCAAAGTTTAATATTTGGTCCAAATGGTAGCCATTTTAAGTGCTTTAACGAATGAATTTAATCTATACACTTTGGTATAAGTTTGGTAAGCTATAACTTAAGAACGAATGGACATATAGAAATCGTTAATGACATTTTGTAAATAATTGTACTGTCTACAAGCAGTTCTTAAAAAAAATTGAGAAAAATAACGGTTTTGTGAGTTATTCAACAAAATAAAATAAATTATTATTTTTAAGATGACAGCATTTCCCTTCCGGTCCCAAACGTAAAACTTGGTGTTTTTAATAGAACATGTGTGTCGAAACATAACTGAAAATAACAAATTTCCCCACTCAAAAACATAAATTTACTACATTTTTTGAAAAAAATTTATTACAGTCCAATGTTTTCGACCATTTTTCTCAAAATCTATCAATTGCACGAAAAATAAAATGAACGACTAGATCGTACAAACGTGCTCTTGTAACTAACAACTTTAGTGTAGCTAACTACTGACGCTGTTAGTAGGTATAGGTTGCCTAGTTATCCTTTGCAGGATTGATAATATAATGAATTGTGGAATACATATGATTCAAGGACTGGTTACATAGGTACCTACCTACAAATGTATATTTAAAGGGATTTGAATTATGAAAATTTGGAGGGAATTATGTACCTACCTATATATAGAGAACCTACCTATCTGAAGGTTCAGATTTTTATCACCAAAAATGAAGAATAATGTTCAAGAAAGCTTCAGTTTTTTGAATGAATTATGAATGTATACAAAGGTCCTACAAATTCGCACCGGGGAGACGCAAAGAGATATGTATTCTCTATGTGTCAAACGAATAAAAAAACAACACTCAGATCTTGTTGGTGGATCCTTCAACCCAGCAAACATTTTAATTCAGAAATGAACGATAATTAATTCATTAGAGTGAAGAAACCGGCCGAAAAAGAATTCACTTATGATGCAATTTGAATCCTTTTACCTGGGCTCTTAGACACCGATTTGAATCATTATAATGATTCATTTATGATCTGAAAATTCGTCATTTAAATGAACGTATATAAGAGCTCCATATATTCATTTAAATGATTAATGCCTGAATCTCTTCTAAATCAGTAAAATAATTCCAATAAAATTCAATTAAGTGAAGGATTTCTAAGTATATACCTTCACTTTAATTAATCGTATATGAATCATTTTTGCGATTCAGAAAAGGTTCAGGGATTAATCATTTAAAGGAATATATGGAACCCTTATATACGTTCATTTAAATGCAGAATTTTCAGATCATATGTAAATGGATCATTAAAATGATTCAAATCGGTGTCTAAGAGCCCAGGTAAAAGGATTCAAATTGCATCATACGTGAATTCTTTATTTCTTATTCATTTATGATTGAATATTTTATCGGTGAGCCTCTGCAACATATTTTATTTACCTCTTAGTTGGCTTTTATAGCTTCCTAGGACTTCTTAATTGTTACATAATATTATAATTAAAGAAATGGTTATGTTTTTAAGAAAATTTAACACAATTTTTGTACATACCTTTATTTTTATCTTTTTTATATTTTTTTTTTGTAAGTATAAGTAGCTACCTATTTACTATAAAAACACAGGCTGGTTGTATACCTATTATTTTTACTTTATTTTGAGCTATTATGTATTATTGATTGTTATTTGCTACGTCCGATTTATCGGAAAACTTTTCCGAACTGATAATCGACTATGCAAATGAAACTTTCGTCGCGACAATGACCCGTTATCATTACCCCTATGTAATAAGAAAAAATAAAAGGACGAACAAAAAAGATCTCCATATGAAGGATCCACCAACAAGATCTGAGTGTTGTTTTTTTTTTATTTTTTTTTTTACACATAGAGAATGCATATCCCTTTACGTCTCCCCGGTAAGAATTTGTTGGATCGTTATATACATTCATAATTCATTCAAAAAACTGAAGGTTTCTTGAATATTATTCTTCATTTTTGGTGATTAGAATCTGAATCTTCAGGTAAATGTTTGCTGGGATATGGAGAACTTTTTGCTCGTCCTTTTATTTTTCCTTCTGAAAAAGGCGAATGATAACGGGTCATGTCGCGACAGTTTCATTTTTATAGTCGATTATCAGTTCGGAAAAGTTGTTCGATAAATCCGACGTACATAATAGCTCAAAATAAAGTTAAGATAAAAGGTAGCCAGCCTGTATTTTTATAGTAAATAAGTACCTACTAGCTTACAAAAAAAAAAAAAAAATAAAAAAAGCAAACGATAAAAAATGGTATGTACAAAAAATTGTGTTAAATTTTATTAAATACACAAAAATCATTTCTTTAATTATAGCATCGTGTAACAATTATGAAATCCTGGAAGCTATAGGTATGTAGATATGTACACACATGTGTATAAATGAAAGTGAATGCTGTATAGGTGAGTAAAAATAGTTTTTTAAACTTATAAAAACTACCAAAACCATCACTTTAATCGGTTTCTCGAAAAAAACCAAGAAAACAATTAGATGCCACCGATCAATGAAAATTGTAGGACGGATTTTGATGAAATCTGGTTTTTTATTTTTAGTTTTTTGAAAACAAATGTTTTTTGTTGAAATTTTGGTATGCAGTTTTTTTAGAGTTTACCAATATACACGTGACCATAAAATTTAGAATTATTTTTTTTTATTGGTTTTAAAAATATTGATTTTTCAAAATAAAAAATTCAAAAATGAATTTTAATTATAAAACAAGTTATTTAAAATTTTAATATGCAGAATTAGTTTGGCTACCTAGGTCTTCTCAGATGTAAAATTTAACAGATATCCAATGTACAGTTACCGAGAAAGCCAAAAATTTAAAAAACCGTTATATGAAAAGAACCGTTAATAGACTTTTCCTGTAAACTTGGTTCATATCAAATGAATGCTATTACCAACAAGAAAATGCCCAAAATTTTTTTTCAAAATCGTTGGAGCCGTTTTCGAGAAAGATTAGATTTTCATTCAAGGTCATATGACAAGTGCCGTTATTTTTAGGCCTAAAAATAAAATTTCAATTTCACCTCTGAGGAATGGCAAAATAATCACATATACCAAATTTGAATGTAATGGCTTACACCGTTTAGGCTGCAGCTCGTTATACATACAGATGGACAGACTGACACACAAGCAGACAGAGATTTTTTGTCGATCACTTTTTTAGGCTTCTTATGATCGTAATGTCATGTTTGATCGTTAGAATTTTTTTTTACGAATGCATAACCTGATAATACTATAATCGCAAGTAAAAAAGTGATTATCCTTTTTGTGTAGAATAACATGAGCTACCAGTACAATGCGTACTTACAACTTTTTTTAAAAGAACCTATAGTTTTCGAAAAATGTTTGCTCCGCTCCAAATTTAGGGTACTTTTTAGGAAATGCTTAGGACATCAAAATGAACCTCTCTACCAAAATCCAGCTTTGTCGGAATGTTCTCGAAGTTTCATCACTTTCTTTTCAAATTTTTCTGGACTATAATGTCGATATACATATTTTTTGACGACTAAAATTTCTATGTCCAATATACAGATCAGTAAACAATCTCAAATCTTGTATGAAAAAACGACTTCTGTTGGAATCGTCATCGAGCAACGAAGTTGCTTTATTAAAAAAACGCACTCTGTTTATTTGAAACTATAAGTGGTTTATTCTCTGTTTCGATACAATAAAATACTTTAATAAGTTTAATTCACAAGTTTATGTATTTAATTCTTACTATTTTTAGCAGCTTCCTGGCACTGGTTTTCGCTCGACGTCCAAATCCCAAATGAAAATAATTCGAATTAATTGCGAATGATATATTCTTAGGGCATATAACTTTGCGCAGTCGCAAGTAAACACAAATTCTGTATTCCTACACTATGAGTGTGTTTCTTTATTTATTCCGGATAAGGAATAGAACGGATGGAAAAGACGAAATGTTTATCTAGAATATCCAGAATGGAATGAATAAAGAACCACAAATTCTATCCGGAATAGAAAAGAAAAAAAAGATGACATTCATCAGCTCTTTTAAAGTGTTGTGATGATGACAAGAAAACAGATATCTCTATGGAAAATAGTACAAATAAATTATTATTAATTCATTAATTCATGAAAAGTCACATTTAATTGTTATTTATATATTTATTTCAATAATAAAAATATAAGCAATGTTTGGTCATCCATTTGGTTACTTACTTGGTTTTCGTCTTTGGCTGCTGTCATTTGTTTTGCTTTCATATGAAACGATTATTCCGAGAATATTCTTTTCATTCCGTGTTTAGCATGGAATAAAAAGAATGCATTCCAAACGTTCCGGAATGAATAAAGAAACAACAAAATAGTTTATCCGGAATATTCCATGAAATAAAGAAACGCAAAACTGGTATTCCGATTATTCTGGACATACCAGAATGAATAAAGAAACACACTCTATGTCTGCCCGCTCTTTTTAGAAATGACAGAAACCACAAAAGCGAAACTCTGTTCGATTTGGAATTCGAACGAAACCCAGCCAGTTCATGAAGGTGCGAACACATCGTTGTTTCAAACTTTTAACAACTTCTTTATTTTTTTTGGATAGTATGCAACATTTTTAGGCTTTTGAAATATTTTTCAATAAGCGGAACTCAGGTTAAATTAACAATTTTTAGTTAAATTTTGCTTAGGAGAAAATATTACAAAAATGTGAAAAATTGAAGCTGCAGTTAATCGGAGTTGATTGTACATATGTAAAAAATATTGAATTTATTAATCAGCATCGCAAATAGGTATACAATGATAGCTACAAATTTTACTTACAGAATGATTTATTCTGTTCAACATACTACAATTTCTATGATAACGTGATACGTGACCATTTTAGGACAAATTTGGAAGTTCAAATATGTGATAATAAATCGGGATTATAACACATTTTTAACTTGTGCCGGCCGGTGTCGTGCGGTGTGTCAGTTTTAATCGCTAGTCATTAAAGAAAGAAACGCGACGCATTTGTACACTGCAGAACGCACAATTAATAATCACAATTTTTCTTGGATTAAGAATGATACCAGGTAATGAGTGAGTTCTATTCTCCCAGCTTGACTAATTAAGGATGAAATGTTAAATGTCCGATGTTTAAACGGCATTATTTGGAGCCGGTTCAGCAGATTAAGATATGCTACACGTTTACTGACTAGTCACAAACCTTCCTAAGGTAGACATAAAGTGATATGAGTTCGTTCATCGCAATATCAAAAAGTAGAGTTTTATGGGGTTAGAATAGAACCAGATTATTAACAGCTTTATTGGGGCTGGAATCATATTCACAGATCTAAGATTCTGAGGCAACTGAGAGCGGCCAAATTTGCTGGAAAAAGAGACCCCAGGGCAACAAGGTGTCCATTTGCAATTGCTTCTGATACTGTTTTGCTTTGATAATTTTTTCGTTAGCACCGCACTGTCAGTTTCGTAAGAAAAATAACGTTTTACTAATGCCGGATTTACACGATTGACAAATTGCAATTAATTCATGCCATTAAACTGTAAACATAATGGTTAAATCAATTCAATAATGATAAGCATTTACATGGGGCAAAATAATGGCTGTTTGATTGATAACGGCAATCTGCCATTAAAGAATGAGCAAGTTCATTCTTCCTCGCGGCGTGCCATAATTTTCAAAATTGCATCATTGTGGATATACATGACACCATTATAGTGTCAATATTTAATGCCAGTCTTCCTGCCATTTTTTTAATGACGAAAATAATGACAAATTTTCAAACCATTTACACGATTTTGTCAGTAATGTCAATAAAATGGAAGAAATAATGACAATTTGTCACTCGTGTAAGTCCGGCATAAGTTATCAATATTAAAAATGGTACAACTTAGTACAATTAATTATTCATTTGTAAAAAATATTATTGATTTTTACTTGCGATATAGGTACTATAGGGCAAGTTTAGCATTTTGAAAAAAAAATCGAAATCGAGAGAACACAACAACAGACCCAGAACAACAGACACAGAACAACAGACACAGAACAAAAGTGGGCCCCACAATTCCGTCTGTCTGTCTGTCTGTACAACTAGCTCCAGCCTAAGCGGCTGAAGTGACTTTCTTCAAACTTGGTACTTAAGTGTTTTAGGTGGTTGTCTGAAACAAATTTTCGAATCCTTTTTTAGCCCCAAAATAACGGTACTTGCCATACAGTTTTTTCTAAAATCTTAATTATCTCTAAAATGGCTCTAACGATTTTGATTAAAATGAAATGCACGACTGGATCGCACGAACTTGCTCTTGTGTTCGATCAAATCGCATGCAAAATATTTCTATTAAAAATCTAAATATATTTTTAAAGTTTTATGTATATACAACATTTCTTTAATGTCTTTCTAAAAAAATTGGTATGACAATCTTAAATATTTAAAAATATAAATTAAAAAAACAAAAGACAAAATCGGCTTAATCAAAGAAATAATAATTCAAAAGTCTGAAATAAATATTTAAACTAATTTGAGATAAAAAAAAAGTACGCCAATTTATTTCTTGTATAAATTTAAATTTATGAGAAAAAAAATTTAAAAATCTGTGGAACGGTTTTTGAGAAAAACGCTTTTTTTTAAACTTTTTGAATACATTTTTCAAAAAAAAAAAATTCATAAGCACCAATTCATAGGTATTCAGCAAATACATATAACTATCATTTTTGAAAAAAAATTTAATGGGCAGTTTTCAAAATATAAATTTAAATTTTTTTAAAATGCTTTTAAAAATACAAAAAAATATTAATTAAAAATATTGATATGCAGTATAAATTTGGCTACCTAAACCTACCTATGTGTGAAATTTCGAAAGAGTCGATTAAGCCATTTATGAGATAGTCGAAAGCAAAACAAACGGTCCTATAGAAAGTACCGTTTTTATAATTTTTTTCAACCATATGATTTGTCGTACCTGAAAAGTGGTACAGATTTTTACAAAATAAGAATCGTTAGCGCCGTTTCCAAAAAAATAGGTTATACCGTAACGGTTATATGGCAAACAAATTTCAATTTCCCCTGTGTACAATACCTAAAAAACTCTATATACCAATTTTGAAGGAAGCAATTCAGCCCACCCGTTTGGGATGCATGTACATAGGTGTCTATACATACATACAGACAGACTTACAGACTGACAGACTGACAGGCTGACAGGCTGACATACTGACATACTGACAGACTGACAGACTGACAGACTGACAGACTGACAGACTGACAGACTGACAGACTGACAGACTGACAGACTGACAGACTGACAGACTGACAGACTGACAGACTGACAGACTGACAGACTGACAGACTGACAGACTGACAGACTGACAGACTGACAGACTGACAGACTGACATACTGACATACTGACAGACTGACAGACTGACAGACTGACAGACTGACAGACTGACAGACTGACAGACTGACAGACTGACAGACTGACAGACTGACAGACTGACAGACTGACAGACTGACAGACTGACAGACTGACAGACTGACAGACTGACAGACTGACAGACTGACAGACTGACAGACTGACAGACTGACAGACTGACAGACTGACAGACTGACAGACTGACAGACTGACAGACTGACAGACTGACAGACTGACAGACTGACAGACTGACAGACTGACAGACTGACAGACTGACAGACTGACAGACTGACAGACTGACAGACTGAAAGACTGACAGACTGACAGACTGACAGACTGACAGACTGACAGACTGACAGACTGACAGACTGACAGACTGACAGACTGACAGACTGACATACTGACAGACTGACAGACTGACAGACTGACAGACTGACAGACTGACAGACTGACAGACTGACAGAGTGACAGACTGACAGACTGACAGACTGACAGACTGACAGACTGACAGACTGACAGACTGACAGACTGACAGACTGACAGACTGACAGACTGACAGACTGACAGACTGACAGACTGACAGACTGACAGACTGACAGACTGACAGACTGACAGACTGACAGACTGACAGACTGACAGACTGACAGACTGACAGACTGACAGACTGACAGACTGACAGACTGACAGACTGACAGACTGACAGACTGACAGACTGACAGACTGACAGACTGACAGACTGACAGACTGACAGACTGACAGACTGACAGACTGACAGACTGACAGACTGACAGACTGACAGACTGACAGACTGACAGACTGACAGACTGACAGACTGACAGACTGACAGACTGACAGACTGACAGACTGACAGACTGACAGACTGACAGACTGACAGACTGACAGACTGACAGACTGACAGACTGACAGACTGACAGACTGACAGACTGACAGACTGACAGACTGACAGACTGACAGACTGACAGACTGACAGACTGACAGACTGACAGACTGACAGACTGACAGACTGACAGACTGACAGACTGACAGACTGACAGACTGACAGACTGACAGACTGACAGACTGACAGACTGACAGACTGACAGACTGACAGACTGACAGACTGACAGACTGACAGACTGACAGACTGACAGACTGACAGACTGACAGACTGACAGACTGACAGACTGACAGACTGACAGACTGACAGACTGACAGACTGACAGACTGACAGACTGACAGACTGACAGACTGACAGACTGACAGACTGACAGACTGACAGACTGACAGACTGACAGACTGACAGACTGACAGACTGACAGACTGACAGACTGACAGACTGACAGACTGGCAGACTGACAGAATGAAGGACTGACAGACTGACAGACTGACAGACTGACAGACAGACGGACCGAATTTGTTGACCATCTTTTTTCGTCTCTGCTATCATCGTAATGTCATGTTTGATTGTTATCTCAAAACCTTTTTTTTCGACAAAAGCATAATTTGCCTTATAGTACATATAATCTCAAGTAAAAAAGAGGGTTAACTACTTAAATTTACGAAAATCCGAATTTCAATATCTGAAAAAATAATATTTAAAATATTTAAATATTAAACGTTGACTTATGTGAACCGGAATTTTAAATGGACAATATTTGGACCATTTGAGCTGCCAGAAAATTTAAATGGCGACAGCTAACTGCATTTTTTAGAAAATAATCTGCGACTTTATTAGAAGATGTACCACTCAGCGGGAGAAGAAATTAATTCAATAGATCTTTTCTGTGGCGATGCAGATCCTGTATACGCGCTGATGGTAGGTAACCAATTTGAGCATTTGCTTCCATTTTATGAATAAAATAATTGTACTAAAATATTTTCTTTTGTTTCATTATAATTAAGTAAAGTTTTCCGTCATACATCCTTATGTAGGGTAAATTTCTAATTTTTTAGACAGAATTTCAAATGCCCAAAAACGGTTTAAATGTTGATAATGTTTTTTACGAATGGTGTCGTACCATTTTTAAATCTTGATGAAGTGTAGGATAGTACATATTTTTAAAATATGATGTGTCAAAGTTAGGTTAAAAATTTTGTTTGAACCATGCTTTAGTAAAACTTTATTTTTCTTACGAAACTGATAATATTTATTTTTGGCATCATTTGAAGATTTTAAATGACTAACGACAACACGACAACTTGAGTGTGCTACCAGTAAGTTTTTCTCACATTATTTTTGACTAAAATTATAGCTAGTTTACTTGCATAGGATGATAATCAGATTCCTTTGCTCTAGTGGTGCTGGTCTACTTTTTCATTTTAATTGAAAAACTTGTGCCTCCATCGAGTATTGAATAGTGACCAAGGTGCTTAGAAGCCAACGCACTACGCATCGCGCCACCGATTTTGTATTTGTGGTTGGAATTAATAACAAAATTTGAAAATTTGTGACCACAGTACTTAAAAATGTGGCCAAGGGTATTGATTTTCATTATTTTTCCAAATATTGACAATATTACTTAACCAAGCGAGATTGATTTCTATTGTTACTTTTGCCAATACTAGTATAAGCTACCGTCTCACCCTGTACCCGCTTGACGTTGACTTATGGTACACCCTATATACTAATTTATTTATTTAACAGAAATCATTTGAACGTCGCGAGCTCTCGAAATCATGTCGAAGAAAATTCATTTTCAGGACAACTTATGGTTTGCACTTGCATAATATGGGCTATTGTTACTTCCGTTTTTTTAAGGTCTACAGAACAGGTAAGAAAGCTTTCGTACTTCATTTATATTACACAAATAAATATAAAGAAAAAAAAATTCACCATATATTCGTAGATAGGACGTTTTATTAAGTATTCCTTCTTGGCTGTGATAACAATCATGAGCCTCTGCTTACTTCGTTTTGTCTTCCTTCCAGGAGCAATTGATGGATTATTGACATTTTTAATTCCATCCCAAAAACAAATATTTTATTGGGATACATGGATTGCTCTGCCGATTTTAGCCTTGGGTGCATTGGGTCCTGGTTGGGGTTCAATTCTAACAATGGCAAGCTTCAATAATTTTAAGACTAATATATTCAGATATAGTTGGGTAATGTGCCTAGCTCAACTTGGCTTGATGATTGGAATGGCATTTTTGTCAATTTTCATTAAAAATTTTATGGAATGTAAGTTAAAACAAAAAGTTGCCGCATGTAAATTGCAAATACGGGGACGCATTTAAAATTAAAATTAATTTCTATTTACATTATAGCAATCAACCCAAAGAGTTCGGGATACCGTGGTTTTCATGAGGCACAATGGTTGGAATTCCTGAGTATGGGAACTGGCTTAACACTTATGGAGTGGCCACATTTTTGGTCTTTGCTGTTCTACAGCATGTGGATTTTGGGTTCTTTAAATATTTTGGTATGTGCATTATGAGTGTACACAATTGACAGGCTGTGAGAATCTCTGTGGCAAAATATATATAGCACATAATTCTTGCAAATGACGTTAAATGTCAGTGCTTTGAGATTTATGTTGCAGCCATACATAATAGATATATGAGTTAGATGACATTGTTTTCATTTTACAAATGGCAGCCATCTTACATTAATGACATTACTTTCGCCTTATCTTGTATTTCCGCACTGGCAAACAATGAATCTTAGAAATTATTGACAATGAATGAACAAATTTCTTGTAAATTGTCATAATATGCAACACGATGTTAGCACATGCCAACAAAATGGGTCATTTGTCTTCTTGTAATTCTCGACAGATATTATAGATCATTAACATGAACAATGTAATAACAAAATGAAAACAAATTATGAGAACTTGTCAGTTGTGTAAACCCAGGCTAACTTAATGAATACAATTATACGTTCTCGATGTTTATAGGTTGTTCAACTTTTATCACTGTTGACATCTTTGTTTGATGATTTTGAAGAACTAAGGGAAATCAAAAGAACCGTGACCTTTGCTGCTGTTGGAGTGTTTACAGTGACTTCGATGCTTTTTTGTTCCAATGTAAGTAACTTAGGGCCAGCTGTGCTAAAATTTAAACCTTGGTTCAATTTATAAGCCGCCCGTTAACGGCGATTTAACTTAAGTTCATAATTGCTTCATCAATGAAGTGTTTGTTGCTATTTCAAGTGTTATGTAACTTCAAAGGGGGCGCTACTCAAATAGTTTATTCATTAGGCGATTTGGCATTAGATCACACAAAGACACTCAATTATCTATTATTAAGTTATCTTTGATCAGTCAGTTTCACACGATAAGCGAACATTAAAGGTTGATTTACCAGTCAAAGAAAATCCAGTCCAAGCGCCAAGTACGGAAGAGGTTGAAAAAGCCATCCACAAGCTTAAGAACAACAAATCCACCGGCTTGGATAGTCTACCTGCGGAACTCTTCAAACATGCACCAGCTCATCAACCAAGTGTGTGAGGAGGAAAGTATGTCCGAAGACTGTTCAAATAGCTCCATATGCACAATCCACAAAAAAGGCGATTCCATTTCCTGCAAAAACTATACACGCATTCAAGTTCAACCATAAAAAGTGTTGAAAAAGAAGGAGCATGTGAAGCGCGCGATCGAGGAAATAGTGGGATGCCATTGCAGGAATGAAGTTCGGAAGTTTTAACACAATGTAAAAAGAACCAGGGAACATCGCGGTAGAGTCGCAGTCGGTGCTAAGGATATGGAAACATTATTTCTGCAAACTGTATAACGGCAAAGACGACCCGAATTCGGCTATTATGCAAATTGTGTCATTCAACCTGGACGGCGTAGGCCAACAATACCGTCCACCCGATCTCGACGAAGTAAAGAAAGCTATATCTAAACTTAAGTCCAACAAAGCTGCTGGAGCTGATGGTCTTGCGGCCGAGTTGTTTAAAGGGCTGGCGATGAATTGGTTAGGAGTATGCACCAGCTCATCTGCAAAATAAGGTCGGAGGAAAGCACGCCCGATGAATGGAACCTCAGCATTGTTTGCCCGGTCCTCAAGAACGGCGATCCTCTGGCCTGCACCAACTACAAAGGCATCAGTCTTCTTAATACCGCCTACAAGATTTTCTCTGCCGTACTTTGTAAGCGCCTAAAGCCTATCGTCAACAACATAATAGGTACTTATTAGTGTGGCTTTAGGCCAGGCAAGTACACCATCGACCAAATATTCTCATTACATCATCTTGGAAAAAACCAAGGAATTTCAAATCGATACTCATCGCCTTTTCATCGATTTCAAGGCCGCGTATGACACCTTCTACAGAGACGAGCTATATAGAGCCATGTCTAGTTTTGGCATCCCTACCAAACTCGTTCATTTGTGCAGGATGACGATGGAGAATGCACGTTGCCCCATCAAGCTCGGCAAATATCTCACCGACACATTTGATGTCAAAAAAGGGCTTAGGCACGGCGACGTGCTGTCATGCGACTTCTTTAATATCGTGAGTATTGAGAAGGAAGCCAAGAAGATGGGTTTAACGGTGAACGGAAGCAAAACAAAATATATGCTGTCAACAAGAAACGACAACCAGCACCAACGTATCGGACAAAACGTCACTGAAGACAACTATAATCACAGATAAGCCACAATAAGATTGGAAACCTTCGTACGTTTCAGCCCCCCCCCAAAACCCATTTGTTAACATTATTGTATTTGTTGCTTTGAAACTCTATCCGTGAAAGATGGGAAAGCGAAAAACAAAACAAAAACAAATTACTAGGGCTGTGTTGTCTATATGTCTATAGGAAGAGGAACAGAAAACATTATTGTGTGCGTTTTTATTAATGTGTCCTTGGAAGAGGAACAGAAAAGTTACTTGAGTGCGTGTTTCAGCTTGTAGGCAAATGTCAAATGAACGCAGAGGTTTCAGGTGTTTATGTTATGGCTATACCTAGGATCCGCTATAAATTCAGCGAATGATACCAGTGCTGAGATCAAAGGCAGAATTACTCTTGCCAATCGCTGTTTGTTTGGGTTAAGAAGGCAATTCACAAGCAAAGCACTCTCTCGAGCAACTAAACTGTCGTTATATAAAACGCTCATCATCCGAGCCCTGATGTATGGTGCAGAGACATGGATACTGTTTTGTCTGACAGACACTTTTAAGATGTCACCTTTGGTGTCTGGCTGATGAAACGCCCCACTGTAGGGGTTTGACAAGTGTCAAACAAAGTTTGAGACACTATCCCCTTGTACATATCAAAAAATCAGATTTGATAAAATAAAGTAGTTGAGAATGCACTGTTAAGACTGCATACGATATTTTGCAGGAAATTACCACAACAATTTGTGCAAGTAGGCCAGGGATAGTTTTTTTTTCAATTCAGTACGGTGACAGTATACATAGGCACCACTGGTTTAAAAAAAGTTAGCCCGTAACCCCTGTACTGACTAGTTTTGTTGGACGGAGTATATGCTTCTTTTCTTTTATGTTTTCTGGGGTAACACAGTGTAAAAACAACGAAAGAAGTTTCCATACTCTCATCGTAATGTGATATGCTGATGCTGACTCGTGGGGTGTGAGTGACTAGTATGTTATGTGGTGTGACTGCTGGTGTACTGATCGTATGATCTTGCTCAAGGATTTGTTTATTTATTTGAAAATAAGGCAGTACAAAATTATTGTTGGTGTATATAAAGTACTGCGGTGGGTGATAATAAATGTTTGGTTACGTACGGGTAGGGTTCATTACATTACATTTTATACTACTCCGCAGATAAATCTATGAAGTAGAGACACTGAAGCACTGGCAACTAGACCATTGGCTTAAACTTTTACATACATTAATACAACAGAGAGAGACAGAGATAGGCAGAAAACACAACAGAAGAAACACATGTCAACAGCACGTGGTTGGTTTCCGACAGTCCGCCATCGAAGTTCTAACCACGCACAACGATGCTTGATTTCGCTGATCTATGGGAAGCGGTGCTTTCATCGTAGCCAAGGCCTTTAACGGGGTAGGGTTCATCTGTGTACTGATGATGTGGTGTTGCTGGATTGGTGGTTAAAGTGATGCATTGGATACGGAGCCACCGTGTCGGTGAGAGATACTCTAAAGCTTCCAAATCAGGCTAAGAAGAATTAGATTAGCCACTGGATTTGTGTCTTTCATTAGTGATTAGAACGCCACTAGTTTTGACGTTTGGATTTTGTTTGTGTGCAGTGTTTACACTGCGTTTATTTTGTTATTTGCACGAAGTGTCAAGAAGAATTTTTCTAAGTCGACAGAAATATCGCGCTATCGCTATTTCGCGAATTCTAAGAAATTGAGCTTCTGCACAAATTTATAGAGATTGGGCATCAACGATTGTTATTAAGTCATTTACAACAATAAATAACCTGGGTTGAGAAATCCGCCACTCTCAGAATGAGTAACTTTCAACCCAATGCAGATTCTTTTGTTTTTTATCAATTGCATTGAAACGACTAGTGCTTTTATTATTATTTTTATATCTTTTATTAGACTAGTGTATAGTTATGTATATGAATTTTATATTTTTTGTTTAGTTTTAATAAACCTTATACATATATTTATATTTTTATTTTGTCAATGTTTTTTTCAGTTTACGCATTAATACCATATTTAATCGTTTTGGCAATATGCGTTGTTCCAATTGTCTTTTTGCAATCATTTCTTGGTCAATTCTCTAGCACAGGATTTATATCAGTGTTCAGGATATCTCCATTGTTCAAGGGTAAGTTGAAGTTACAATAAAATTGATGATAATTAAATTGTTTTTAACCAAATAGGCATCGGATATGTTTCTCTTGCAATCAATTTAACAACTTTGACATATTACAGCCTTTTTGGGGCAATACCGTTGTTCTTTTTGTTTCACTCCTTAAGGCCTACAATACCTTGGAGCTGTGAGGGTGTTAAGGAATGGATGGAACAAGCTGCTGATATTTTGACTGTGAGTAATTAAAAAGCTTTTATTTTAATCTATATTAATATTTTAAAGAATAATTTTTATTTAAATTTATACATCTACACTATTAAAATGTTTTCAGTTATATATAACTTTAGGCTTATAGGCAGGTAGATAAGAATGACGATTGTGAGTCACTACTGTACTCAGCCACCCAATTAGCATTTAACGTGTGCCGTTTTACCATAACTCGATAGATATGAAGCAGGAAGTCTGTGGACACTGTTCGGCACATTCAGCCACCTCCAATGTGCCAAACTTAGCGAACCGCTGGCCACTTGACATGATCCGTCGAAGGATTCGTTGAGTATGAAATTTGAGCGGTTCTTTCAATGGTCATTGTGTATCTACTCCATGGTCAGAGAAATGCAACCGGACACCTTAACATAGATCCCTCGGTTTAAGTGTTTGTTTGAAATGTTGTGGAAGCTAGAGGCGAAATCTCTTGCCCATCTAACGGTCTTCCACCGTACTAAAACCGTCGATGTTTGCACCATTAAGGCAGCTGCGTTGGGTAAGAGGAGATAACCTCCGCCCATTAGAGAAACAAATATTGAGATCAGATAGCTTCTTCTGGGAACATAGACTGCCTGCACAGCATATTATGGTCACCGCTTAAAGTTATTATTTTCCCCAGACCAAATCTCCACTTATTCATCTGAATACGGTATAGCGTACGAAGCTTGTGATTGGAGGATCTTTGGCTGCTCCAGTGCCTGAACTTATTCCTGGACCATCTTCGTTGTACCGCGCTACTTAGCTAATTTATTAACCAGAAGTGAATTCAATCCCGCACTAAGAACGACGCGACTTTGGAGGCATCAGCTGACACTACAGTCAGAGTTTTCCTTAGAGTTACTTTATCACGTCGAAAAAACAATCAAACCTTTTATCATCTTTTCTGAGTGGTCTTTAAAGGTATGTTCTTACCAAAGAAAATTTTTGAAACATTTCAAAAACAATAAACGATTTCTGAAATGTTTCTCTGTTTCCTATTTCGAACGGAAAACTTTGTTTTTTTTCTCTTTCTGTTATTCTTCCTTCAAAAAATAAAAATGTCACGAAAAGGGTGAATTTTGTTCATAACACGACGCGCGCGGTATCAGTGATACTTCTTTATAATCCATCTTAAACCACTAAAGTGGGATACATAAATTGAGAAACAAAAAAACATTTCATAAACGTATCTTAAACTATGTCTTCTGAAATGTTTCCTTGGATACTCCGTGTGGTCAACGAAAGGAAGCCTTACGATGCAATTGGATACTTAATGTGGCCTGACCAGGTTCGTTCCCACAACTTCGGTGCGGATTATTGTACGCAATTCCTAATTCTGCGCATGCTCGCTATTCTATTACTTCATACTAATATCGACAATTAAACCTAACATTTCAGCTTTGATAAGTCTTCGGTAAGTAGTTTTAGCTTCGATAAGACCTTACCGAAGCTTTATAGAAGCTTAAATGTTAGTTGATCTGGATATATCCTGCCTTATTCTGCACATCTGCCTTAACATCACTGCTCCCAGGGTAAAAAACTTTCTTCCCCAAGTGAGATGTGAAGGGCTGATTCATAAGTTTCGTTAAAAGCCATTTAGCGAGTTGTAATAAGTTGTAATATTTTGGAACAAAGTTTATAAGCTTAATCAAATTAATCGGAAAAAACTGAAAGTTGGAGAACAAATAGCTTATGACATAAATTTGCCATTTGAATATATAAACATTTTTTTTAATTATTTACAGCCATGTACCGATGCGAATAAGACAATAGCATTGTTGGAAAATAATTTTGGCCGTGAAATGAAGATTCCCTCATACGAATTTTTCAAGTAAGACGTAAATTTTATAAATATTTACTGCTTTCATTGTTTACAAACTTTCTATTTCTACAGAAATCACATTCAGCCAATGGATTTGCATACAAGAGAACACCCAGATGGTATTTTTTCCTGGTCCCTCCTAATATGTACTTTTATATTATGGATCATTGTGGGAACTGTTCTAACCAAATCCATAGAAACGGTACATCGCTATGGTGTTCAAAGATATTTATATATTTCTTGTAAATTTCATTTCTTTAAAGATTTCTCGATTTATCCGATATTCTTGCCTGACTGTCATTGGAATCTTGTGCTTGTTGCTGTTTCGCTTGGCATTTCTGCCTGGCGCTTTTGCAGGAATGAGAGAAATCTTTGCGCCACCTGGCCTAAGCTTTCGATACATTGATGTTTGGGGAGTAATGCCTCTTATGGCATTAGCTGCCCTTGGACCTGGATGGGGTTCAATTCTAACCATGGCCAGTTACAATAATTTCAAAACCAACATATTCAAGTATAGCTGGCTATTGTGCTTGGCTCAATTTGGAATTATATTTGGTCTAGCTGTACAGGAGATTTTCGTAAGGAATTATCTGTTTAGTAAGTTTTTTCGGCAGCCATATTATTTAAGAGAGAAATTTATATCGAACAAAATTTCTCCACACAGGACCTGACCCTAATTTGATCCATCATCAGTATATGCACAGCCAGTGGATGGAATTTCTGGTAGCTCCTTCAACACTGACGTTTCTTGAACTGCCACATTTTTGGTCGTTTTTATTTTTCGGAATGATTATCTTAGGGACTCTCAATTTGATGGTGAGAGAAGAATTTGAGGGGAAGAGAAAAACTAAATATTACCTTACATATGGAAATAGATTGTTCAACTTCTTTCAGTTCTAACGTCGTTGTTCGATGAATACGAGGGTCTGAGGGAGACGAAGAATGAAATAACCGCAGTGATGGCCGCGTGCCTTTGTGTGGTTTCCATAAGTTTCTGTTCCAATGTAACCATTTCTTCAATCAAATTTTAGAAGTGAGAGCAGCTCCTAAAAGTTTTCCTTTTTTCTCTAAATTTAGTATGGAATTACATTTGCGGAACTTCTGGCGAAATTCTCAACAATAACACAAATGGTTCTTAATTTGTTCCTACTATTAGTTGTCTTGTGGATTTATGGAAGAGAGAGATTTCAGCGTGATGTCACCTTCATGACAGGTCGAACATATCCTACGTGGATGGTAAATATTGTTCGATTTGTTGCACCTCTCTTTCTCCTACTTTCATGGGTAAGTTTCTGTTTAAATTTTATAAAATAAAATAATTAATATGTTCCACAATTTTTTCCACGTCAAATATCTTATTCATTAAAACTTTAACACAAGAGAAATGTGGAAAGTATGTTGATAATTTTAATACATTATCTAGACAATTTAATTTCGTGAGATAGGGAATTTCGTGCACTTTGCAATTCCCTTGAAAATAGAATATTCTTATAAAATTATTTGTTGCAATGTTTAACTGTATTCTGTTATACAATTCACATGAGTTTACTCAACAACCGGCGAATCAATGAAGAAATGTTATTCAAAACAATGTTTATATAAACTTAAATTCCTTACGAACTCTATTAAAAATAGCAGAAATTTAAATAGTATTACTGTTTCGACACTTAAATTATGCAATTTACTTGCTAAAATATGAGAAATTCGAGAACTAACTGTCAAACTCTATTCACGTTCCACATACTATCCACACTTCAGAGAATTAATAGTTCGCGCTCGACTTTAAGAAAAGTCAGACAAGTCAAATGTCAAAATAGTCCAATATTCGCTTATTCGTTGTCCGCTCTAATGTGCTCTAGTCATTTAAGTGGGGAATATTAAATAATACATTTCATTCTTAATTCCATTGTGTTCTGCCTGAATTAGTTGTTCTTTTTTTTCATAAAAAAAATTCTTAATACAAATTTTAACTTTTTTTAATGTTTTAGGCAGCTGGACTTGTAATATCTCTAAGTTTTGGACACCATACGGTTCTTCTTATGACATCCATTCTGGCCATAATATTACTTCCATGGCTATTGGTTCCAGGATATTGTATTTTTAAAATACTACAAACGGCTGGAAGGCTGTCTGTACGATTTCGACGAGCTATAAGACCAACAGATTGGTATCCTGTTGAGTCTATCTATAGAGATCAATACGAGGAGACTTTTAGTCAAACGGAAATTTCACATCAATTGACAACTACGGCAACAACTGAATGAGTGTAAATACAGGGTGTCCGACGGGAAGGTATATTACTTTGTTTGTTTATAATTTTTGATTAAATAAAAGAGAATGAATCTTATATTGATAAATGTTTTATTTAATGTCGGCAATTATGTAAGGAATACAATATCAGGTAAATGTCCGCCTCTGTTAGTCTCACAAATACGTGCCCTTTTGAGCACATTTTTCATTACATTCTCACACATTTCACGCGGTATTTCATTAATTTCATCGCGAATATTTTGTTTGAGTTGCTCAAGCGTTTCTGGCTTGTTTGCATAAACTTTGCTTTTCAGATATTCCCACAAAAAGAAGTTCGGAGCAGTCAAATCAGGCCACCGTGGAGACCAATCAACATCACCATTTCTTGAAATAACTTGTTGTGGAAAGATGCCTCGCAGTATTTCTATTGTAATGTGATGTGGCACCTTCTTGTTGATACCACATGTTAATCAAGCCCAAAGTATGCAGTTGTGACGTTAAAAAGTTTTCAATCATATCACGTTATCGCTACCCATTCACAGTTACCGTTATGCCGTTTTCATTTTCAAAGAAGTAAGGTCCATTGATTTCTCTTGACCAAATTGCACACCAGACTCGTCGCCTGGATAAAATATCGTCGTAAGTTACAATTTGCTACTTTTGGGGAAACGCATTTTAAGTTCAAAAATTTTTTTCTCGAAAAGTGTGTGAATTTTTTAAAAATTTTAATGGCAGATACAGAAAACATCTGGCAGCTCAAAAACGTTAAAATAAATATAATGTTCTAATAAAGAAAGGAATAAGGATTAATTTTTCTCAATATGCCGTTGTCGTATGTGACTTTTTATCCAAAACTACTTGATACCCAAACACATACGACAAAATAATCACACATAAGACAAAAATAAAACAAATTTAAATGTTGTTATAATATTATATACGACAATATAAAAATATGAGTAAATTACCTATTTATTTCAAAATAAAAAGAAACAGTAATTTATTTTTTTTAGTATTTATTTTCTGTATAAAAAATAGTTTTTTTATTCTCAATAAACTTAAAATAAACAAAAGTAACACAAAAAGGGGCATATTCATAGTCGCTGATAAGCCCAGGTTTTACTAAACTACATTTTAAGACAATTTTGGCTCAATGAATACAGACCGATCTTACTTACAAATTGTTGGTTTTATATTTTTTATAAAATTATAAACTTGTCTTACTACACCAATAACTTCAAGTATTTTGCATTGATAAACCTTAAAAAAATAGAACCAACGTCCGAAAATTCAACTAAACCTATGTTTAACTTAGACACAGTTTAAAAATGACTATGAATACGCCCCAAAGTTTTAATTAAAAAAAAATAAATAATTAGTTCATATTGGATGAGATACAAAATAGGCTGAGTTCATAATTGTAAAATAAAGGGTCCGCCATCTAACGTTTTTTTTTTTCAACTAGTGCTTATTTCGTGAATGGTAACACTTAGCTCATGCCTGAATTGACAGATAATTAGTTTTATCCTTCCGCTGAACGAATATGGTTGTGTATACGCTTGAACAACGCTGGGAAATATTGCGACATTACTTTGAAAATCATGGTAATGTTGCAGAATGTGTGCGAAAATTGCGTACGGATCTTGGAAGAAGAGAAGCACCGTCAGCTCCGTATGTTCGATATCTTGTGAAAAAAGTGAAAGAAACTGGCATCCTCATCGATAAACCAAAGCGTGAAAAGCCAAAAACAGTTCGTTCACCCGAGAATATTGCAGCTGTGGCAGAAAATGTGCGTGAAGCGCCATCAACATCAATTCACCGTCGTTCTCAACAATTGAACATTTCGGAGACATCATTGAGACGAATTTTGCATAAAGACCTTGGTATGACGCCATAAAAAGTCCAATTGGTTCAGGAATTGAAGCCAACTGACCATCCAATGCGTTTTCGCCTCGCTAAGTGGGCCTGCGATCGACTTAGAGAAGATGCCGATTTTGCCAAAAAAATCATCTTTTCAGGTGAAGTTTGATCTTGGCGGGTATGTAAACAAGCAAAATTGTCGCATTTGGGGCACAGAAAACCTGCAAGCATACATTAAAAAGCCGATATACCCAAAACGAGTCACTGTTTGTTGCGGATTTTGGTCCAGAGGCATAATTGGGCCATTTTTCTTCAAAAATGAGCAAGGAATGGCCGTTACAGTTAATGGCGATCGTTATAGGGCCATGTTGACCGAATTTTTGTCCACAAAAATTGAAGATGAGGATATTGGCAATATTTGGTTTCAACAGGACGGCGCTACGTGCCACACAGCCGAAGCTACACTCGATGTTTTGCGCCCTGTTTTTGGAGATCGTATTATCAGCCGCAGAGCTGATATCGTTTGGCCACCTCGGAGCTGCGATTTGACACCGTTGGACTATTATTTGTGGGGTGCCGTAAAAGATAAGTGTTACGCCGACAAGCCAGAGACAATTGACGCTTTAAAGGACAATATTCCTGAAGTCATTGGTGAAATACAGCTGCACACAATCGATAATGTGCTTAAAAATTGGACCGATCGTGTAGGCTACTGCATGGCCAGCCGAGGCAGTCATTTGAATCAAATTATTTTTCATTATTAACCGGAAGGACCATACTTTCAAATAAAAAAAGAAATTTGAGAAAATATTCAGTAGTTTTTTTTATAGCATTTTCAAAAAAAAGTTATTTGGCGGACCCTTTATTTTCAGTAACTCTACCGTAACTTTACTTTAAAATTTTTATGAACACAAAACATACAGTATCAATGCAGTCTACAAACTTGGTATAAACTCCGTTCATAAAAGTATAAAGTAATTATACCTATTGAAATTCATTGTGAATTTTTGCGGAAGGTCTAACGCCGCCGTCGCGTCGGTCGTCGTGAGTTTGAAATGGAGAAGAAAATGAAATATTTTAAATTTTCTTTTGTGTTTTCTTTTATTTTTTAAACAGATCTAATTTAGGAAATTTGCATCTTTTCCAATGCTAAAGAGAATACAAACTATTAATCGCAAAAAAAGAGTGCTATTGAATTATAAAATATATTAGGTGTGTTTTATTGGGAATCTATCCATTGTACCGTAAGTAATTCCCAAAAAAACGCATCGACCGTAGCATGGAACGTAGCTTTTTTATTTTTGTAAAAATGGTACCCCTGCACACCAGTCACAAGTAATGAAAGAGTCTTTTGTAAAGTAAAATTAAGTAAATATCAAAATTATGAACAATAATTAGCTTTTATTCATATAAAATAGAAAGTAGAAAAACGTACCAATATTTATTTTATGTTTCAAACCTATTTCTTGTTTTCATTTTATCTCCATTTGTAATTTTAAATTCGAACATTCATTTTGCAACATTAGAAAGGAAATGATAAGTGAATGGGTTTGTTCATAGACTATGGTCAAGTCTCTTTTTACACAGGACAACTTTTGTATTGCTTTAAAAATCGTATATGCCTTTCACACGAAGAAACAAAATTGCCGGAGATTTGCTTGTTTCCTTTTAATGTTTCTTGGTTTTGAACGCACACTACAACGTAGTTTAAATTGTTCACTCCCCTTACATTTCCCCTTTATATTTCATGCTTTTATTTATTTTCTGAGTAGATCGATAGCTATAGTTTTATTTTTCAAGTCAATTTACAAATTTATTTTCTGAGTATGTTTTGCTTTCAATTCAATATTAACTCATCAGACTGCACTTAACATACGCGGAGTAAGGACCAAATAGTTAACATTTGGTTTTCCATTTCCATGCACATGTCCAGAAAAAAAAACAATGGGATCACAAAAATGTACGCCCAGTCCTTGTCCATGTAGTTTTGCGAATACCGCCATGGCCAACGTCCATTAAACAGTGAAGAAAAAGCACATTTTGTGAAGTTCAGTTGCCGCTTAGTGCGTTTAGGCTAGGCGCGCACATGCAATTTTTCCGAAGCGAAATAATTTAATCAATAGTTGAACGATGATCTCGCACATAATCAACTTAAAATAAATGAACGAAATAAACCAACACATACAATATTTTGCTTTAATGTGCGCGCAGTTACATTATAGTTCGGTGTAATACAAACTGAACAACTTTTAAGTTGCTCGCACTCTCATATAAGTCCATGGTATTCACTTTAGCAACAGAACTGTTGCAAAACTGAAAGCCTTATATCTCATAAAATTTCATACGAATAAATATTTTGCGGCGCAATGTCGAGCAATTTCTCTATAGTGCAGTTCCACCCAATGCGGTTTGTCTTCTCAAATTGCGTTTTTGTAGATCTAAATAAAAAAATGATTTTTTTCACCAAACTCCGTTTATTTATAACCATCAATAAAAATTAAACACAAAGCGAATATTGGTCTTAAGTTAGTCAAAAATAAAAGAAAAACGGAATTCATTCGATAAATATTGGTTTCTTTTTCAAAATGGATATCAAAATTTGTTAAAATTGATTAATTGACATTAGGGGCATGCAAAATTGCAGATATAGATGCAATTTTAGACGTACTTCAGAAAATAATTGAGCAAAGAATACAGTTTTTAATAGTAAAAGTCAGAAACTTTTCGGAAGAACAGCTTATAATTTATTAAAAAATGGAGTTATCTAAGATTGGAGAAATATAAACTGGCCAACTATTAAAAAAAAAAGAATCAAAAAGATCGATTTGTCTTACGAATGAAATTAATAATTATAACACTCCATGAACACATCCATCGAGATTCAATTCAATTATCAATCGTACCAACAAAACTAACAAAATCAGAATCGAGACTCGACTGAAAGTCAACCAGCCATCCACCGTAGCTTCTACTTTAGCTTTTTATCGACCGTAGCGAATTGTATGTAAAATGCTACGACGGATAAACTTACGCGGGATAAATTTACCAATAAAACACGGCTATTGCAAACCAACTTTTAGGCAGATTCCGAAGAATACAGATTTTCTAAGAACAAAATAGGAATATCCTAGTTGGTTTTAGAAGTCATTTTCGTTTGACTTCGGCGAAATTTTTTAAATTGGTCCAAATTTTTTGATCAGGGTATGTACTGAAATATTTTAATTATATTTTTTTTTAAATTTTAACTATATGCCTGTAAGACCTAAGGTCTTTTAAATGCAACTTCAATTGCACGGCACTAGTTTGGCACAGTGGATTTGAGAACCAGGTATTGACTGTCTCGTTTTAACCTATGGGCGGCATCCAATTAAAATTGGAAGTATAGAAAAGAATGCGCCTAGCGTGGGGATCGAACCCACACGTCCTAGTTAGCAATCAAGCGATTTATCAAATGCGCCATTGCCACTCAATCATTTATTTATCATTATTTAATAAAAATTTGTTCTTTTACAATAAAATATGGTAAAAGATGTACAAAAAAGATAAGCATTACTCACGTGCTTGCTTGTATACTTTCCTGTAACAGAAAATTAAACGATAGAAGCTTGCGATACTTTTACTGTAGTATTGCAGTATACCAACATTAATGAACACAAGTAATACCAAATTTCTACAGAAATATTTCACATTGCTTTTTTGTCAAAAAATGCAAGTAAGTTGAACTGAATTAACAAAAAATTGCGCATTAGTAAGGCGCTCACTAACCAACTGATGAGTCCAAGTGAGATTGCCCGGATGAAACGCAAATTTTGTGGACTTAAGGCCGTTCAAAGCTATTTGAATCAATAATTCAACAAGTCCAATTAAATATAATGCTAAGTCTTCTACTTGGCTGAGTAATTTCAGTAGTATATAGAATTGTATTATAAAAAAAATCACCTTCTTATTAACAGATCACCCCATAAAAGATATTTTATATTTGGTATTCAGGAGTTCTATCTTTTACGAACCGACCTAAAATCTGCTATCAAATTATCAGTGGTAGTAAATAAAAAATCTCGACAGTCAGCACTCACGAATGCCAATAGATTAACCGGTGGAATGAGTGTGTGGGTTGTTTTTCGCGAAGATAAATTATTGTTCCATGTAATTTGTTCATAACAGTTATTTACTTTTACTTTAGATGGCGCTTACAACCCAGGATGGATCACGGCCTCAACCAGCAAACCTCTCCAGCTAGCCCGGTCCCTAGCTAGCTGCCACCAGTTACGCACACCAAGTTGGTTGAGGTCGTTCACCACTTGATCGCGCCACCTAAGATAAGGCCTTCCTCTGTCGCGTTGTCCATCGGGGTTGGATACGAAGACTCGTCTGGCTGGTGCGTCGATGTGCATGCGCTCCACGTGACCTAGCCATCTCAGTCGCTGTATTTTTAGCTTTTTGACCAGGTTGATATCGCTGTAGAGCCCGTAAAGTTCGTCTCGTTAAATCTTCTTCTTCACTCACCAGCGATGTACACCGGGCCAAACATAACTTGAAGAATCTTTCTCTCAAAGCAACCCAGCTGGTTTTCATCCGATTTGCTTTCTCAGCCCGAAGAAACAGCGATTTGCAAGTGTGATTCTTCGTTTGATCTCCGCGCTGATATTGTTGTGCGATGTAATAGTGGATCCCAGGTAAACAAAGTCTCTGACTACTTCGAAGTTATAACCGCCAATCGTGACGTTTTGTCCCAGTCGATGGTGCTGGACTTCTCTTCTCGATGACAGCATATACTTAGTTTTCGTCTCGTTAACAGTCAAACCCATCTTCGCCGCTTCCGCTTCAATACTTGCAAATGCTCCACTGACAGCTCGCTTTGTTCTGCCTATGATGTCAATGTCATCAGCATAAGCAAGGAGTTGAACGGACTTTTGAAAAATTGTGCCTCTGGTGTTGACATTTGAGTTGCGCACAATTGCCTCCAGCACGATGTTAAAGAAATTGGATGATAGCGCATTACCCTGTCTCAAACCTTTCTCGACATCAAAGTCGTCGGTGAAGTTCTTACTGACTCTGACGGAGCAGCGAGATTCCTTCGTTGTCATTCTGCACAAGCGGATAAGTTTGGCAGGGATGCCGAGATGTGACAAGGCTCTGTATAACTCGTCTCTGTCAACGCTATCATAGGCGGTTTTAAAGTCGATGAAGAGATGGTGCGTATCGACTTGGAATTCTTGGGTTTTTTCCAGGATCTGCCGGAGAGTGAAAATCTGATCGTTAGTCGATTTTCCTCGCCTAAAGCCACACTGATAAAATCCGATCAGGTCGTTGGTAAAAGTTTCTAGGCGGATACACAAAATAGCCGACATAATTTTGTATGCGATGTTGAGGAGACTTATACCTCTGTAATTGGCGCAGTTCAGAGCATCTCCTTTTTTGTGGATAGGGCACACTATGCCGAGCTTCCATTCATTGGGCATACTTTCCTCCGACCAGATTCTAGAAATGAGTTGGTGTATGTTCCTGACCAAGTCATCTCCCGCTGCCTTAAACAGTTCATCTGAACCCGCGGCCTTGTGCGACTTAAGTTTGGATATCGCCGTTCTTACTTCTTCTAGGTCAGGAGGACGGATATTTTGACCATCATCGTCCAAGTTGAATGGGTTGTTCTGCATAGCAACGGATGGTTGGCAGTCTTCGCCGCTTAGCAGCTTGGAAAAGTGTTCCTTCCAAATTCTCAGCACCGTCTGCGTATCTCCTACGACATTACCATTTTTATCACGGCAGGCTTCTGGGCTGGAATCCTTGGGTAGATCGTTTCACCCTTTGATAGAACTTTACCCTTGCTGTAGCATCCCTCAATAGACTCGACCGCTTGCTTTTCGTGCTCCCTCTTCTTCCTTCTTAGGAGTCGGTGTTTCTCTCTTCTTTTTTGCACATAGACCTCGCGGGCTGCTCTCTCACCAGTTCTGGTCCTAGCTTGCACCATTGACTCATATGCTTCGTCCTTGGCTGCATGTGCATGCCGATAAACAGTTATTGAATTTAATTATCCAATATAAAAAGTTGTACGAAACGCACATCGGCAAGCTAAGCGACTATTGTCTTTTACATTTTATCCATGAAATGTGTTCTGTGTTTTCGTGTTTCGCGTTTCTTGTTTAGTTTAAAATTACATATTTGTGTTTGTTATTATTTATTTTAATAATAATTTGTTATTTCTGTCTTTTAAGAACAATTCATTAACGAAATAAAAGTTTTTACCACATTATTGAAATCTTTTATTTAGTAACCAAAATGTGTCGTATTTTTTTATGATTCATAAGAGATTACATAACAGATTGTGGCATGCTGGATATTTAAAATGCAGTGCGTAAAAGACTTGTTAGGAATTTCGAAGTTTTAACAGCTCATTAGCAGATTTTTTAACAGATTTCATAGCAGATTTAGAATGCAGAATACCAAAATTATAATTCATAAAAGATTTTTCGACAGCTTAAGCTTTTGTATGAAAATTCATAACAGAATAGCAGCATAACAGAATTACTCGTAAGATCTCGCTGAAAGGGCCCAATTAATTTTATTAATATTAAAGTAGGAACACAAAAATAGTCTGTTTTCAAAAACACAGAAGATCTGCGCTAGTAAAAATCGTATTTCTTTTCCCAAGCATTTTTGAATGCATATACACTTTAGCATATATGCAGTCAACACGAAGGCCTCTTTTAATACAAATAAATTTTCTCTCATTCGCACCTTTTCAGCAGCCAAGAAATAATCTGCTCGATCCCGATGATTTTGTACATTTATGAACAGTAGGACTGCAATTCAACTAGGTTAGTGCGAGCCAAAATCTGACTTACGAGTAATTCACACGTAAAACACAGGCCTTAGTAAGGCAGAAATTTACGACAACATCCATACTCTTTAAAAGATCAAAGTTTTACTTAATTTTTTATACAATAAGGGCATTCATGCAACGACGGAAAACCCAGATAAACCTAAGAAACCAGATAATTTTATCTCCGCAGAAATGAACTGTCAAAATTTGTATGCGAAAAATATTGTACAAATCAGAAAAAATTATTTCACGAATTTGATGTAGAAACAGAATAAATAAACCTCATACATTTATTTTAATGACCATCTTTATTTCCCATATTTAAGCACGTTTTTCTGCAAAGCGGAAAATTATGTCGTTGCATGAATACCCTTAATGACCCAATAAAAAATTTTATCTTCAATGTTTTCGAGATATGGATTCATACTTTTTTATATAATTTTTTTATTTGTTGGATTGGATTTTTTTTTTTATAATCTACACGCTCTCAAGGGATTATGAATACCCTTTAAATGTTGCAACACAGCGTGGGCGTAATGGTGAGGTTAAGGAAGAGAAAGAATGATAGGAAAGATGTGTGGCGCGATATTCGGAGACTGTATGTGGTTGTTGTCTCAGATTTTATCTCCAGGGATGGCGGCTGAACTAATGCGGCGAAATTTCCTTGTGTTATTTATTTATGTGGATGGCCTTTGATGGAAATGTACGAAGCGCTTTTTGCTTTAAATAAGCGTGGGTTTGGTTTCGAGAACGTCCGGTGTTTTTGGTCAAATCGAATGAAGATTCGCACCAGCGTCATAATCAGCATCCCCTAGTATTTTGGTGCGCATGCTAAAACCATTAAAAAGAATTATTTAAAGCTCTCTTTTGCCTTATAGTGCATTATCATGCATTGACATCTGCAAAAAAAGAGGAAACAAAATAAAAAATTCATACTTGTGCGATAGAGAGTGAAAACCAAAATGGAGATCATCTTCATGTATGAAGAATATAGGAAATACGAACCTGAAGATTGCAGATTATAGTGAAGATGAACATGTTCATCTTCATTATAGCATTTTCATCTGCACCATAATTTTTTCCGTTCAGATAACGAATTTTCAAGTTTTTTTTACCATTTCACCTCAGTTTGCTTAAAAACAACAAAATAAGCGAAAATTTTCTTCTCAATACTACAGACCTGAACGCTAAGAACATGTGATTGTGAGATGTGTCAAGAAAGTTATAGCAGAGTTCGAGTAAGTAATTAGTGTGTACCTTGTCTTACTTTTATGTTTGTTTTATATTATTGGCCCGCTCTACGTTTCTTCAAGTCTACAGATGCAGCTCCATGTAAAGCCGCCTTAAAACACGTTCGAATATTTTCCCATAATAAATTTGCCACCATGTTTACTTCACGGCTGCCAAATATGAACTGTGAAGACTATCGTTTACCAAAATGGCGGCAAAACAAAGTAGTATACCTTCTCGGCGGACACTCTGTTAATAGAGATCAGTTCAGAATATATTGTCTTTTGTACTATAAGGGGATACATTGTATAGAGCGTAGATTCGTTGTGAAAGTAGCCGAAAAATAACATTCTTCAATTTTATTCCTAACTGACCGGTTGATATACTTTCAATGAATGTCTTTATCAACAAAACTCTTTAAAAAAATTCATATTTTAAGGGTTGCCATGTACATTATGTACAACCAAATAAACTTATTGAAATGCTTTCTTCACAAAATGAATAAAATTATTAAATCTCAGAAAAACAGTGGATGAATGAAGAGAACTTCAGATTAGATATGCGGATAACCTCACTTTTCTGGAAAATAGCGCTACATGCAAAACGACAAGCAATTCATCGAATTGCCCTTCGTCACTGAGTAATTTCCTCGATTTAGAAGTAAAAAAAAAACTAAAATAATTTGGAATTTTTAGATAACGCCTCAATGTATGAACTTCTTTTCACTTCTGGCTTGAAGATTCCAATTTCGGGTTCCATAGTGCCGTATACCAATATGAATAGTGTTCAATCTTCAGTAGAGTTATGTGCGTATTAAAGATATTCGTATACAGTTAAAAATTTATTCACAAAACACTCCGAAAAATGTTTATAAGCTAATAGATACATTTATAAAATATATAAATTAAAAAAAATGTAAAAGGTTCTTAATTTTTGATATTCAGTAAAGTTGCTGTCTTATACAGGGACAGCATTAAAATGAGTAAATTTCTTTCAAAATCTTGTTTCTAAAAATAATGGGCAATGTTTTCCTTATTTCGTTTTAATTATTCTTCCGCTAAAACAGATAGTGGATGCGAAATATCTGTACTACTAAACCGCTCTTCGTAACTCTGCTTAAAATCCGGATCGGCTGGATACCAATCAGTGGGCCGTACGCATCTCCTAAAACGTAATCCAATTGTTCCTACTGTCTGCTTTATCTTAAGGATACAATAACACGGAATCAGGCACCACGATAACACAAAATAAAGCAAGGAGATACAAATCAATATACCAGCAGATGATGGTATATTATGTTGGAAAATGATTGACAATGCTATCAGTATAAATCCAACAGCCTTCGAAAACAAAAAAAAATGGAAACAGTAAAAAATATTAAATTAAATTTGTTGCAAAACTAAAGCACTTACCAATCCTTTTAATAAGAAAAATGGCGCAACGAATCGCACCACAAACACCATACACGTTGAATATACTTTTGAAGTCATAAAATTCAAATCTCGTTGGAATCGCTCCCGACCATAAACCCAAAGAACCACCAGCAATATCAGTAGATTCAGAATGATTTGTATGAAAGCTGACAATTTCGAAAGAATCTCGAAAAAGTATATTCCATGCTATTAAATTAGTAAAAAAAATACATAAATATACCAGAAAAGAAATAGGAGAAATAAATACTTACATTTGAACAGAAAAACAAAGAAGTAAGTGCCAGGACTGCAACGGTTCCAAGAACAACTTTTCTTTTGATTTCTCTTAGATTTTCAAATTCATCAAATATTGAGGTGAAAAATGAAAAGAGTTGAATAACCTAAATTTGAGAAAGTTAAAAAATTTATTATCAAAACAATTAAAGCTGTTTCGCAGATCTCCAATATTTTTATGGAGAGTTTGATTTTTCTAAGACGAAACTTTGACTCGCTTAAGTTTAATATCTCTACAATTTTTATTTAAATCGACTCCACTAAAATTTGCTTCCCATGATTATATATTTTATAATAATAAGATATGGAGTACTATTTACCAGAAGATTCAACGAGCCCAAACCTATAATGCTAACAAATAGCATTGACCAGAGGTTCGGCCACTCCATAAATGTCAAACCACTTGGAAGTGACAGGAATTCTGTCCATTCGCCGTGATTTGCTATAATGCTACGTATTCCAAGATCTAAATATGTATAAAAATTATTTAAATAACGATGATTATACAAAATTTTTTTTAATACTTACTTAACATAAAATGTTTAAGGAAAATTGACAAACATGCCATTCCAGTAATTACTCCAAGTTGAGCCAGGCATATGAGCCAACTATACCTAAATATATCTGTCTTGAAGTTATTATAACTTGCCATGGTTAATATTGAGCCCCAACCCGGACCCAGTGTTGAGAAAACCATTATAGGAACTAACAAAATAACGTAAATTTCCTCCTTTCCTCTCTTAGGTACAAAGATTTGCCATAATCCATTACTTGCTCCCGGAAGGAATACGAATCGAAGCAAACACAAGCTCATGATTGCTATGACAGTCAAGCACGAGTATCTCATAAATCGACCAATCTACAAAAAAAATGCAGTTCTTAAAAAAAAATATTGGATTTAGTGAAGCGATCTTACATGTTCAGTAGGCTTTAAAATAACCAAAGTGGCCACACCCCAAACTATGACAGTGCACATCATTATTTGTACCGAAAAATAAGTACCCTCATGCATATTACTCGTGAATTGGAATTGAGTCCTGCAAGTTCAAGATTTTAATATATTTCTCAAAAAATAACTAAGCCCCTTTTATGGGTTTTTCCATTGGTAAATACAGAATTTTTTGCAGAATTTGATCTTTTTCTTGGCAAATGGAACGCATTTTGAATAGATTATTTTTGTATGGCACGGGAGTATATTCGTTTCTGTGAAACTGTTGTCAAACTAAATGCTTCCAATTGCACCTGGTGTTTTTTTTGACATGTGGTTTTCAATCTGTCAATACAGTTTGCGGAGTTGGTCTTTTTGACAGCTGTCAGTTTATCACTTTAATTAAGCTCAGTTTAGTTTGCCATTTCAAGAATTAAGGCCGAAATACCATCAAGCGCAATCAAACGCTCGGTGAATAGGCCCAAAACGAGATGGCCACCGATCCCGATTTTCCAAGAAAATTTTTCTCAGCGATGAAGCTCACGTTATAGAGCCATTACTAATGACTTTTTCGTGCCTGAATTAGAGGATGTTGATGTGTACGGCGCTACATGTCATATAGCCAACGAAACAATCAATTTATTGAAGGAAACTTTTGAAGAGCGCATTATCTCGCGTCGTGGGCCTGTGGAGTATGGTCTCCAAGATCGTGCGACTTAACACCGCTTAACTATTTTTATTGGGGTTATGTTAAGTCGCTTGTCTAGGCAGATAAGCCAGAGACGATTATTTTTTCGGCGGGTTATTGCTGACATAGTACGGGCCCAATTGCTACAAAAATTGGTGGATAATTGGGCCTCTTGCCTGGAATTTATTCGAGCCAAACGCGGCGGCCGCTTGCCCGAAATCAATTTAAAAACATAATGGCAAACCAATATTCTTATAATTAAGCTAAGTTCTTCGTCATAACATCTAATTATATGCGTATTATTTCTTCTTGAAAACCCCACATCTAAAAAAACACCCGTTACCAGGGTTTAGTGAGGTTAGTAAAAAGTGGGGTAGATTCACCGAAAAATATGGATCTGGGAATTTGATTCAGAATCAAAAATAAATTTTTGTTTTCCAATGTAAGGAATTACATGCAGAAATCCGTGATTTGGCAGATTTGTATCAAAAAAAGCATTAAATTCTTGTAGCAATGGAAAACCACATTGCATAGATCTTACTTCAGAAATTCAATTGATGGAATTTTCCGTTTAATGAATGTTTCATTATCATTCTGATTACAAATCTGTTAATGAAAGTAGAATATTTTAATCATTTTAGAAATATTATGTAAAATACTTTTGAATATTTATTTTATACCGATTCATTTATATTCATCCATTGTGAAGCACCCTCGCAACTCCATGGAATTGTTGGTCTCATGGAATTTAAAAAGTAATATAATGGTATCGCGCCCAAGACGCTGTAGTAAGTAAGATTCACAAAGTTAACTATAAGCGAGACGTATCCTATGCCTGGAAAAAAATAAGAAGCTTTCAAAAAAAATGTATTCTCAAAAACTAAGAACATTACCTTTAAATAGTGGAGCAATCCGAAAGACTGATAAATAACCAGTACTGGAAAATTGGCCAAGAAATGATTGGATTAATACGATAGGAACAACACACACAGCCAGAATAATTAAGTACGGAATTAATGAATAAACTAAAAATTATAAAAAAAGGTTATACATTGTATTGAATCGATAAGTACTAATCAATAAGAGCGGAACTAATCAGAACATGCTGTATATTTTTTACAAACGGCGTCTACTGTCTTTTTGCTTTTGATAAAAATTCACATAATGTCTGAAGTAAACAAACGCAATCCAAGTCATGGTAACCGAAAGGCAGAAATAGTGAGTACAAGTGGAAGGTGGTGAGCCTGGGTATCTGCGCCCGTCGTTAGTAGCATGGACATGTTCACACAGCTTGGAACTCCTGGCATTTTGCGACGCAAATGCTCGCAATGGTAGTACAGGCAAAATTACATTAAGGGTGAATTTAGCTTCTAGTAAGCCAGTCAGCACAAATGGCCCCCGTGTTATCACAAAAAAAAAATTGTCATGCCAACGCAATAAATGTTGCAGACCAAGACGAATGCCTTAGGTTCGTCAATGTTGTCCCAAAATGCGTTGATCTGTAATATGTCTTTATGAGATTTTTCCCAATCGTTGGCAAGTCTTCTACAAAAACAAACATCTGTAACTTTTAGCATTCGGTACATTCAAATGTCGGTTCGATAGCCTATTTACGATAGATTAGTAAAGGGTTATCCATTTTGCGGGTTCAAAAGCATAGGGCTCGAATTCGACATCTGTCAAACTCAGTTGTTAAACCAATTTTTTTTTTAAGTTTAAAGTCTGAAATTTACGAATATGGATCGCTTATCTATCGCACAATGCATACAAATTGTTAAAACCTACTATAAAAATGGTGATTTTGCCACAGCCACATATCGTGCTCTAAGAGAAGATTATGGTTTACATAATCGTCCAACTACGCAAGCAATTCGCAAAATTGTGAAGAAATTTGAAGAAGCTGGATTGGTTACAGATATTGTAAGGCACGTGAATCATAGTTTCGCTCGTACCACTGAAAATATCGCTGCTGTAAGTGAAAGTGTTGCCGAACACCCGAATGTGTCGATTCCTCGTCTTTCTCAGGAATTAGGACTGTCTTACGGCACATTATGGCGTATTTTAAATTTGGATCTACACCTAAATCCATATAAAGTCCAGCTCACACAACAACTGAAGCCAGCTGACCATTCACAACGTCATAGATACGTCGAATAGGTGCTTCAACAACAGGCGGTGGACGGCGATTTTTCGAACAAAATTTTCTTCAGCGACGAAGCACATTTCCCACTCGGTGGGTATGTTAGTAAACAAAATTGTCGTATTTGGGGTTCTGGTGTGATTGGACCTTACTTCGTCGAAAACGACGATGGAACGACTGTCATCGTCAATTCGGAGCGTTATGGTCATATGATCACCGACTTTTTTTGCCTGCTATTGAAGAATACGACATGGAGAATAGATGGTTTTAACAAGACGGTGCCACATGCCACACAACTCGAGTGAATATGGCTTTATTGCAAGAGACATTTCCTGGCCACTAAGATCATGCGATTTGACACCGCTAGACTTTTTGTATGGGGCTACGCGAAAGACCATGATTATTCAGATAAACCTTTAACTCTTGAGCACTTGAAAACCAACATTCGTCAAGTTATGGCTGAGATACCGCCCAATATGTGTCAAAAAGTGGTCGAAAATGATCTCAAAAGAATCGATGCTTATAACAATTCCCGTGGTGGTCATTTAAATGTTGTAGTGTTTCACACATAATGTCAACGTTCAAACTTTATAATAAAAAAGAAATATCATGAAAAAAAAATACTTTATGTGTTTTATTTACGTTCACTTTTGAAACCGCAAAATGGATAACCCATTATATCCACTTAAGCTCCTGAACAACAAACATTGGATAGATTAATTTTTTATGGTTTTGTACATATTATGATTTTGACATTTCTCGTGGGATACAAAATTATACCAAAGTATTTGGTATAGCTTAATATTTTTTTTGCAGCAGTTGTTTTGTCATCAAAAGTGTTCTTAACCTTTTAGGATAGCTATTATTAGCGGTTATTGAATGAGGCCATTGACATTTAAGTTGTGTGATCTTTGTATATAAAACCTTTTTATTGAAACATATTTACAATAGTGTGACTTTTTTCCAGAATATTTCGGATTGATTATGTGTAGTTTCGATTGGCTATTCGAAGCTATTTTTGTTCACTCCTTATGTTCTATTTCCAGGATATGGAAAATTCGGAGTAAAAAAAATATCTCCGAACAGCCAATAGAATATGATATATTCGGTGTAAAAATAGGAGTACAGTTCTTATCCATCGTAGACATTTTTCAATGCAATTTGACGTTTCTAGCGTGACAGTGTATTTCGGGGGAAATTGTGCATTTCGTTTCAAATCTCACCGCAGACAAGTATTACGTGTAAGCGCAGGTGTCTGGGAAATTCGTCCAAGCAAATGTCAATGTGCCCCAAAAAAAAAATTAATAGGCAGATTACAGGCAAACGAAACCAATCAACACGTTGACTCTCAAAACAAACTGTGCCAAAACGCTGAAGTCAACATTTCAGCAAAATTTAACAGACGACCTGAAAATATCGGGACAAAACTTGATGTAATTTCAACCCATTAACCATTTGCATTTTGGCTGTGTAATTGTAAATTAATTAGTTTTAGGTTTTGTTAAAAACAAATGTCGTGATGAACTTCCCTTCCATTTTGATATTCAGAAATTCAAGACCAATATGCATCGGCGTCTCCTCTACTTCATTCTTCATTCCCTACTTTTTTTACGCTCGCGTTGTGCTGATCATTTTAATGACAGTCAAAACCCCTTTAGTGCGCGCATCATTATAAAAAAAATGCTTTATTACCAGAAACAGAGGTGAAGTGCTCGATGTGACGCTTTCAACAGAGGCTGATTGCTTTATTTAATAACATAAAATAATAATAATTATTTTTTTCAAGAAGGAAAATTAAGCCATTAATATATTTCCTTGGGGCTAAGCTTAGCCCAAAGAATTTTCGGTGCATCGCATCTTCATATTTCATCTGCATCGAAATCTCGAAATCTGCAAAAAATCGATCCCTTATGGAATGGACATTGTATATAGATATTAATAGTACTATCATGACGACGAAATTCATCCTGCCTGCAATAAGTTCTACTACTAATCATGGGTTCCACTATGAAATCGGAGGTTAGGTAGTGTTGGTGTGTTATGAAAATGCGTATGAAGAGAAATAGTGTGATAATAAAATGACGAGATAAATATATACAAAATTTATTATAAGTTAGAGGAAAAAAGGAAAACAATTTATTTCATAGTTTTTTTTTTTGTTTTTTTTATGAGGATTTTTTTGTTGAGAAGGCGCTGGTTGTGTGTGTGTGTGTTTTTTATTCTACGGGCAGATAGAATGAAAATTGTTTGATGGCTGTAGGGAATATTTAAATATTCAGGTATACACTTGTGTGCAACAGTCACTACTCAAAAAAATAAAACTTTTTACCAAATGCACAAACATGATAATAATTTAACAGTTAAAATTTGAGATTTCTGTTAATCGTTGTGCAAAAAAAAATTGTTCTTGTGACAAAATTTTTTTTATTTTATATAATATTTTTTTTTGATTTTGAAAAAAAAATAATTTTTTTGAAAATTCCGATTTGATAAGTAATTTCGTAAAAATCGAGTTGACGAATTTTCAAATAAGAATTGTTTATTAATAGGTATTATATATTTTTTCAAGTCGTTTTTTACTTATTTTTTTTAAATTTTTATTTTAAAAAAATTATTATTATTTATAAAAATCTTCAACACATTTAATATTTACTTGCAAAATAATGTTTTTTTTTTCAAAATCCAAAAAAATAAAATTTAATAACAATTTTTTTTTTGAAAATTCTTGGAGCCGTTTTTGAGAAATACATTTTTTTCTTAATGGTTTTTAACATTTGTATGGGAGGTACCATTGTTTTTTATTTTAGAAAAATAGTTTTTTTAACTATTCAAGATAATGTCTAAAAACTACTAAATACGAAGTTTCGAAAAAGTCGTTTTCGAAATTTTGAATTTAAAAAAAAAATAATTTCCAAAATAATTTGTTTTGAAAAATTTTGGTATACAATAGTGTTTGAGCTTGTTTCTAGGAGCTTCTGCGTAAAAAATTTAAAAAAAAATCAGATTAACCGTTTCCGAGAAAATCGAAAACCAAAAAAATGGTTCTACTAGAGGTACCAAAAAAACAATTTTTTTCCAAAAAAAAAAATTATTAAAAGGTACCCTTTCCCTTCATTAATGAACTCATTTTTTTTTTATAAAAATCGTTAGAACCGTTTTTGAGAAAAATAAATTTTTTGTTTTTGGCCAAAAAAAAATGTATGGGAGCTACTGTTATTTGTCGTCTTAAAAAAAATGAAAAACCGTGTGGGCATATTACCGAAAAAACAATATGTACCAAGTTTGAAGACAATCTATCAAAGCGTTTAGGCTGTAGACTCGAGGACAGACAGACAGACGGAATTAGGGGATGATCGTAATATCATCTTTGGTGGTTTGGCAGGTACCTCGTCTTAAAAAAGCTGATACAAAACTGGGGACATGTTTATGAAAAAACGTTTAGGCTGTAAACTCGAGGACAGAGAGACGGAATTGCGGACCCATTTTTTCGTCTTCGCTATCATCGTAATGTCAAGTTTGATCAAAATCTCGAGTTCGATTTTTTTCGAATCCATAACATGCAATATAGTACCTACATTTATAATATCGCTAGTCAAAAAAAAATTAAACAAATACTGCCTAGGTATACCTACTTTATTTCCTAATAAAACTGTCTGAAAACAAAATTTAATTATTCTCAATAGATATTATATTTGAAAAAGAACAAATAGTACCTATGTACATACATATTGTATGTAGGTGGGTATCTGGGTACACATGTACCTACCTAAACAAAATATATTGAAATATCTCAACATTGCTTTGTTATTTTCGCATAGAAAAAGTGAAAAGTAGCAACGTTGCTACAATGCAAAATCCTAAAATCCACCAAATATTTATAATTTGAAAGAAAAATTTAAAATAAATTCTATAATAACCTATCCATGCATGTATATCCATATACATTCTTACTTCAAATTCATTTATACGGCAATAGCCTTGATATAATTTATTTATACCCACCATATTTTGAAGGTTGCCATGACAAATTATTCGGTTTTCTCCCTTACCTCTATATTGTTGTCAGAACTAATAAGTTTTGACCGTCTCACTTGCTTTTTTGCGTACTTGCCTCTACATTTACTTCTTCCACATCAACAATTCAATATCAAGAAAAGAGAAACTAGCGCCCTCATCGACGGAACTACTCGCTAAAAAAATTCAGTCTCGTAGTAGTACTATAGGTTTCATATACAAAGTTCGGGATCAAATTCACAGATAGATTTTAAGATTGGCTACAAGTACATAAAACACTCCTATGCAAACACACCAAAGTAAAGCTAAATTTGCTGAAATGTCCAAAAAGTTTTATTTACTCTAGAGTTTTTTGATTTTGCAAAGAAAAATCAGCAATCCGGTATCGAAATCCCTTTTTGGAAAATAGAAAACGACATAATCAAAATTAGGTATCAATAAAAAAGTATGTCGTAGAACTAATAAAGTTTTTAACACATCCGAAAAATAGAAATTCACATTTATTCATCGACACAAAATCAAATTACAAATACAACAATGTAAGCAAATGTGTTTTGGAGGGTGAATTATGGTATTTATCATCTGTGCCTGGGATGTAGAAACTTATAGTATCACGAAATGCAATGAATGTTGTTGTTCTTGTTCAAATGTCAATCTAATTTATGAAAATGCAGAATCGCGAGGCATTCCGCACTAAATCTTATTTATTTTTCCTTCATTTCTGATGTCAAAGAACATACTCGACTAAATTTGATTGAAATCTTAGTAAATTTTTTTCAGAAAATCTAAAAAATATAAAATCACAAAAAAAAAACAAATATGTATTCACATAAAAAAAAAAAATAATATATATTAAAACCAGGGCAACCCTGACTATTAACTCGTATCTACACTTTCTATTTTTTCCTGTTGTTTATATACCATATAGAATGAATCTAAGCTGATCGCAACAAGAAACCAAAAAGTTCTTTGATTAATTTCTGCTCCCACAGCTGACTATTTACACTCAAATATTCACCTCCTTAAATTCGCAATGGAATAGTTAGTTCTAATTGATTCTACTTAATTGTGATATTTTTTCTTCATACTTCCTATAATCTTCATACATGAAGATGATCTGCATTTTGGGCTCCCCTCTCTATCCCACAAGTATGATTTTTGTATTTTGCGTCCTGTTTTTTTTTTTTGCAGATTTCGAGATTTCGATGCAGATGAAATATGAAGATGCGATGCACCGAAAATTCTTTGGGCTAAGCTTAGCCCCAAGGAAATATATTAATGGCTTAATTTTCCTTCTTGAAAAAAATAATTATTATTATTTTATGTTATTAAATAAAGCAATCAGCCTCTGTTGAAAGCGTCACATCGAGCACTTCACCTCTGTTTCTGGTAATAAAGCATTTTTTTTATAATGATGCGCGCACTAAAGGGGTTTTGACTGTCATTAAAATGATCAGCACAACGCGAGCGTAAAAAAAGTAGGGAATGAAGAATGAAGTAGAGGAGACGCCGATGCATATTGGTCTTGAATTTCTGAATATCAAAATGGAAGGGAAGTTCATCACGACATTTGTTTTTAACAAAACCTAAAACTAATTAATTTACAATTACACAGCCAAAATGCAAATGGTTAATGGGTTGAAATTACATCAAGTTTTGTCCCGATATTTTCAGGTCGTCTGTTAAATTTTGCTGAAATGTTGACTTCAGCGTTTTGGCACAGTTTGTTTTGAGAGTCAACGTGTTGATTGGTTTCGTTTGCCTGTAATCTGCCTATTAATTTTTTTTTTGGGGCACATTGACATTTGCTTGGACGAATTTCCCAGACACCTGCGCTTACACGTAATACTTGTCTGCGGTGAGATTTGAAACGAAATGCACAATTTCCCCCGAAATACACTGTCACGCTAGAAACGTCAAATTGCATTGAAAAATGTCTACGATGGATAAGAACTGTACTCCTATTTTTACACCGAATATATCATATTCTATTGGCTGTTCGGAGATATTTTTTTTACTCCGAATTTTCCATATCCTGGAAATAGAACATAAGGAGTGAACAAAAATAGCTTCGAATAGCCAATCGAAACTACACATAATCAATCCGAAATATTCTGGAAAAAAGTCACACTATTGTAAATATGTTTCAATAAAAAGGTTTTATATACAAAGATCACACAACTTAAATGTCAATGGCCTCATTCAATAACCGCTAATAATAGCTATCCTAAAAGGTTAAGAACACTTTTGATGACAAAACAACTGCTGCAAAAAAAATATTAAGCTATACCAAATACTTTGGTATAATTTTGTATCCCACGAGAAATGTCAAAATCATAATATGTACAAAACCATAAAAAATTAATCTATCCAATGTTTGTTGTTCAGGAGCTTAAGTGGATATAATGGGTTATCCATTTTGCGGTTTCAAAAGTGAACGTAAATAAAACACATAAAGTATTTTTTTTTCATGATATTTCTTTTTTATTATAAAGTTTGAACGTTGACATTATGTGTGAAACACTACAACATTTAAATGACCACCACGGGAATTGTTATAAGCATCGATTCTTTTGAGATCATTTTCGACCACTTTTTGACACATATTGGGCGGTATCTCAGCCATAACTTGACGAATGTTGGTTTTCAAGTGCTCAAGAGTTAAAGGTTTATCTGAATAATCATGGTCTTTCGCGTAGCCCCATACAAAAAGTCTAGCGGTGTCAAATCGCATGATCTTAGTGGCCAGGAAATGTCTCTTGCAATAAAGCCATATTCACTCGAGTTGTGTGGCATGTGGCACCGTCTTGTTAAAACCATCTATTCTCCATGTCGTATTCTTCAATAGCAGGCAAAAAAAGTCGGTGATCATATGACCATAACGCTCCGAATTGACGATGACAGTCGTTCCATCGTCGTTTTCGACGAAGTAAGGTCCAATCACACCAGAACCCCAAATACGACAATTTTGTTTACTAACATACCCACCGAGTGGGAAATGTGCTTCGTCGCTGAAGAAAATTTTGTTCGAAAAATCGCCGTCCACCGCCTGTTGTTGAAGCACCTATTCGACGTATCTATGACGTTGTGAATGGTCAGCTGGCTTCAGTTGTTGTGTGAGCTGGACTTTATATGGATTTAGGTGTAGATCCAAATTTAAAATACGCCATAATGTGCCGTAAGACAGTCCTAATTCCTGAGAAAGACGAGGAATCGACACATTCGGGTGTTCGGCAACACTTTCACTTACAGCAGCGATATTTTCAGTGGTACGAGCGAAACTATGATTCACGTGCCTTACAATATCTGTAACCAATCCAGCTTCTTCAAATTTCTTCACAATTTTGCGAATTGCTTGCGTAGTTGGACGATTATGTAAACCATAATCTTCTCTTAGAGCACGATATGTGGCTGTGGCAAAATCACCATTTTTATAGTAGGTTTTAACAATTTGTATGCATTGTGCGATAGATAAGCGATCCATATTCGTAAATTTCAGACTTTAAACTTAAAAAAAAAATTGGTTTAACAACTGAGTTTGACAGATGTCGAATTCGAGCCCTATGCTTTTGAACCCGCAAAATGGATAACCCTTTACTAATCTATCGTAAATAGGCTATCGAACCGACATTTGAATGTACCGAATGCTAAAAGTTACAGATGTTTGTTTTTGTAGAAGACTTGCCAACGATTGGGAAAAATCTCATAAAGACATATTACAGATCAACGCATTTTGGGACAACATTGACGAACCTAAGGCATTCGTCTTGGTCTGCAACATTTATTGCGTTGGCATGACAATTTTTTTTTTGTGATAACACGGGGGCCATTTGTGCTGACTGGCTTACTAGAAGCTAAATTCACCCTTAATGTAATTTTGCCTGTACTACCATTGCGAGCATTTGCGTCGCAAAATGCCAGGAGTTCCAAGCTGTGTGAACATGTCCATGCTACTAACGACGGGCGCAGATACCCAGGCTCACCACCTTCCACTTGTACTCACTATTTCTGCCTTTCGGTTACCATGACTTGGATTGCGTTTGTTTACTTCAGACATTATGTGAATTTTTATCAAAAGCAAAAAGACAGTAGACGCCGTTTGTAAAAAATATACAGCATGTTCTGATTAGTTCCGCTCTTATTGATTAGTACTTATCGATTCAATACAATGTATAACCTTTTTTTATAATTTTTAGTTTATTCATTAATTCCGTACTTAATTATTCTGGCTGTGTGTGTTGTTCCTATCGTATTAATCCAATCATTTCTTGGCCAATTTTCCAGTACTGGTTATTTATCAGTCTTTCGGATTGCTCCACTATTTAAAGGTAATGTTCTTAGTTTTTGAGAATACATTTTTTTTGAAAGCTTCTTATTTTTTTCCAGGCATAGGATACGTCTCGCTTATAGTTAACTTTGTGAATCTTACTTACTACAGCGTCTTGGGCGCGATACCATTATATTACTTTTTAAATTCCATGAGACCAACAATTCCATGGAGTTGCGAGGGTGCTTCACAATGGATGAATATAAATGAATCGGTATAAAATAAATATTCAAAAGTATTTTACATAATATTTCTAAAATGATTAAAATATTCTACTTTCATTAACAGATTTGTAATCAGAATGATAATGAAACATTCATTAAACGGAAAATTCCATCAATTGAATTTCTGAAGTAAGATCTATGCAATGTGGTTTTCCATTGCTACAAGAATTTAATGCTTTTTTTGATACAAATCTGCCAAATCACGGATTTCTGCATGTAATTCCTTACATTGGAAAACAAAAATTTATTTTTGATTCTGAATCAAATTCCCAGATCCATATTTTTCGGTGAATCTACCCCACTTTTTACTAACCTCACTAAACCCTGGTAACGGGTGTTTTTTTAGATGTGGGGTTTTCAAGAAGAAATAATACGCATATAATTAGATGTTATGACGAAGAACTTAGCTTAATTATAAGAATATTGGTTTGCCATTATGTTTTTAAATTGATTTCGGGCAAGCGGCCGCCGCGTTTGGCTCGAATAAATTCCAGGCAAGAGGCCCAATTATCCACCAATTTTTGTAGCAATTGGGCCCGTACTATGTCAGCAATAACCCGCCGAAAAAATAATCGTCTCTGGCTTATCTGCCTAGACAAGCGACTTAACATAACCCCAATAAAAATAGTTAAGCGGTGTTAAGTCGCACGATCTTGGAGACCATACTCCACAGGCCCACGACGCGAGATAATGCGCTCTTCAAAAGTTTCCTTCAATAAATTGATTGTTTCGTTGGCTATATGACATGTAGCGCCGTACACATCAACATCCTCTAATTCAGGCACGAAAAAGTCATTAGTAATGGCTCTATAACGTGAGCTTCATCGCTGAGAAAAATTTTCTTGGAAAATCGGGATCGGTGGCCATCTCGTTTTGGGCCTATTCACCGAGCGTTTGATTGCGCTTGATGGTATTTCGGCCTTAATTCTTGAAATGGCAAACTAAACTGAGCTTAATTAAAGTGATAAACTGACAGCTGTCAAAAAGACCAACTCCGCAAACTGTATTGACAGATTGAAAACCACATGTCAAAAAAAACACCAGGTGCAATTGGAAGCATTTAGTTTGACAACAGTTTCACAGAAACGAATATACTCCCGTGCCATACAAAAATAATCTATTCAAAATGCGTTCCATTTGCCAAGAAAAAGATCAAATTCTGCAAAAAATTCTGTATTTACCAATGGAAAAACCCATAAAAGGGGCTTAGTTATTTTTTGAGAAATATATTAAAATCTTGAACTTGCAGGACTCAATTCCAATTCACGAGTAATATGCATGAGGGTACTTATTTTTCGGTACAAATAATGATGTGCACTGTCATAGTTTGGGGTGTGGCCACTTTGGTTATTTTAAAGCCTACTGAACATGTAAGATCGCTTCACTAAATCCAATATTTTTTTTTAAGAACTGCATTTTTTTTGTAGATTGGTCGATTTATGAGATACTCGTGCTTGACTGTCATAGCAATCATGAGCTTGTGTTTGCTTCGATTCGTATTCCTTCCGGGAGCAAGTAATGGATTATGGCAAATCTTTGTACCTAAGAGAGGAAAGGAGGAAATTTACGTTATTTTGTTAGTTCCTATAATGGTTTTCTCAACACTGGGTCCGGGTTGGGGCTCAATATTAACCATGGCAAGTTATAATAACTTCAAGACAGATATATTTAGGTATAGTTGGCTCATATGCCTGGCTCAACTTGGAGTAATTACTGGAATGGCATGTTTGTCAATTTTCCTTAAACATTTTATGTTAAGTAAGTATTAAAAAAAATTTTGTATAATCATCGTTATTTAAATAATTTTTATACATATTTAGATCTTGGAATACGTAGCATTATAGCAAATCACGGCGAATGGACAGAATTCCTGTCACTTCCAAGTGGTTTGACATTTATGGAGTGGCCGAACCTCTGGTCAATGCTATTTGTTAGCATTATAGGTTTGGGCTCGTTGAATCTTCTGGTAAATAGTACTCCATATCTTATTATTATAAAATATATAATCATGGGAAGCAAATTTTAGTGGAGTCGATTTAAATAAAAATTGTAGAGATATTAAACTTAAGCGAGTCAAAGTTTCGTCTTAGAAAAATCAAACTCTCCATAAAAATATTGGAGATCTGCGAAACAGCTTTAATTGTTTTGATAATAAATTTTTTAACTTTCTCAAATTTAGGTTATTCAACTCTTTTCATTTTTCACCTCAATATTTGATGAATTTGAAAATCTAAGAGAAATCAAAAGAAAAGTTGTTCTTGGAACCGTTGCAGTCCTGGCACTTACTTCTTTGTTTTTCTGTTCAAATGTAAGTATTTATTTCTCCTATTTCTTTTCTGGTATATTTATGTATTTTTTTTACTAATTTAATAGCATGGAATATACTTTTTCGAGATTCTTTCGAAATTGTCAGCTTTCATACAAATCATTCTGAATCTACTGATATTGCTGGTGGTTCTTTGGGTTTATGGTCGGGAGCGATTCCAACGAGATTTGAATTTTATGACTTCAAAAGTATATTCAACGTGTATGGTGTTTGTGGTGCGATTCGTTGCGCCATTTTTCTTATTAAAAGGATTGGTAAGTGCTTTAGTTTTGCAACAAATTTAATTTAATATTTTTTACTGTTTCCATTTTTTTTTGTTTTCGAAGGCTGTTGGATTTATACTGATAGCATTGTCAATCATTTTCCAACATAATATACCATCATCTGCTGGTATATTGATTTGTATCTCCTTGCTTTATTTTGTGTTATCGTGGTGCCTGATTCCGTGTTATTGTATCCTTAAGATAAAGCAGACAGTAGGAACAATTGGATTACGTTTTAGGAGATGCGTACGGCCCACTGATTGGTATCCAGCCGATCCGGATTTTAAGCAGAGTTACGAAGAGCGGTTTAGTAGTACAGATATTTCGCATCCACTATCTGTTTTAGCGGAAGAATAATTAAAACGAAATAAGGAAAACATTGCCCATTATTTTTAGAAACAAGATTTTGAAAGAAATTTACTCATTTTAATGCTGTCCCTGTATAAGACAGCAACTTTACTGAATATCAAAAATTAAGAACCTTTTACATTTTTTTTAATTTATATATTTTATAAATGTATCTATTAGCTTATAAACATTTTTCGGAGTGTTTTGTGAATAAATTTTTAACTGTATACGAATATCTTTAATACGCACATAACTCTACTGAAGATTGAACACTATTCATATTGGTATACGGCACTATGGAACCCGAAATTGGAATCTTCAAGCCAGAAGTGAAAAGAAGTTCATACATTGAGGCGTTATCTAAAAATTCCAAATTATTTTAGTTTTTTTTTTACTTCTAAATCGAGGAAATTACTCAGTGACGAAGGGCAATTCGATGAATTGCTTGTCGTTTTGCATGTAGCGCTATTTTCCAGAAAAGTGAGGTTATCCGCATATCTAATCTGAAGTTCTCTTCATTCATCCACTGTTTTTCTGAGATTTAATAATTTTATTCATTTTGTGAAGAAAGCATTTCAATAAGTTTATTTGGTTGTACATAATGTACATGGCAACCCTTAAAATATGAATTTTTTTAAAGAGTTTTGTTGATAAAGACATTCATTGAAAGTATATCAACCGGTCAGTTAGGAATAAAATTGAAGAATGTTATTTTTCGGCTACTTTCACAACGAATCTACGCTCTATACAATGTATCCCCTTATAGTACAAAAGACAATATATTCTGAACTGATCTCTATTAACAGAGTGTCCGCCGAGAAGGTATACTACTTTGTTTTGCCGCCATTTTGGTAAACGATAGTCTTCACAGTTCATATTTGGCAGCCGTGAAGTAAACATGGTGGCAAATTTATTATGGGAAAATATTCGAACGTGTTTTAAGGCGGCTTTACATGGAGCTGCATCTGTAGACTTGAAGAAACGTAGAGCGGGCCAATAATATAAAACAAACATAAAAGTAAGACAAGGTACACACTAATTACTTACTCGAACTCTGCTATAACTTTCTTGACACATCTCACAATCACATGTTCTTAGCGTTCAGGTCTGTAGTATTGAGAAGAAAATTTTCGCTTATTTTGTTGTTTTTAAGCAAACTGAGGTGAAATGGTAAAAAAAACTTGAAAATTCGTTATCTGAACGGAAAAAATTATGGTGCAGATGAAAATGCTATAATGAAGATGAACATGTTCATCTTCACTATAATCTGCAATCTTCAGGTTCGTATTTCCTATATTCTTCATACATGAAGATGATCTCCATTTTGGTTTTCACTCTCTATCGCACAAGTATGAATTTTTTATTTTGTTTCCTCTTTTTTTGCAGATGTCAATGCATGATAATGCACTATAAGGCAAAAGAGAGCTTTAAATAATTCTTTTTAATGGTTTTAGCATGCGCACCAAAATACTAGGGGATGCTGATTATGACGCTGGTGCGAATCTTCATTCGATTTGACCAAAAACACCGGACGTTCTCGAAACCAAACCCACGCTTATTTAAAGCAAAAAGCGCTTCGTACATTTCCATCAAAGGCCATCCACATAAATAAATAACACAAGGAAATTTCGCCGCATTAGTTCAGCCGCCATCCCTGGAGATAAAATCTGAGACAACAACCACATACAGTCTCCGAATATCGCGCCACACATCTTTCCTATCATTCTTTCTCTTCCTTAACCTCACCATTACGCCCACGCTGTGTTGCAACATTTAAAGGGTATTCATAATCCCTTGAGAGCGTGTAGATTATAAAAAAAAAAATCCAATCCAACAAATAAAAAAATTATATAAAAAAGTATGAATCCATATCTCGAAAACATTGAAGATAAAATTTTTTATTGGGTCATTAAGGGTATTCATGCAACGACATAATTTTCCGCTTTGCAGAAAAACGTGCTTAAATATGGGAAATAAAGATGGTCATTAAAATAAATGTATGAGGTTTATTTATTCTGTTTCTACATCAAATTCGTGAAATAATTTTTTCTGATTTGTACAATATTTTTCGCATACAAATTTTGACAGTTCATTTCTGCGGAGATAAAATTATCTGGTTTCTTAGGTTTATCTGGGTTTTCCGTCGTTGCATGAATGCCCTTATTGTATAAAAAATTAAGTAAAACTTTGATCTTTTAAAGAGTATGGATGTTGTCGTAAATTTCTGCCTTACTAAGGCCTGTGTTTTACGTGTGAATTACTCGTAAGTCAGATTTTGGCTCGCACTAACCTAGTTGAATTGCAGTCCTACTGTTCATAAATGTACAAAATCATCGGGATCGAGCAGATTATTTCTTGGCTGCTGAAAAGGTGCGAATGAGAGAAAATTTATTTGTATTAAAAGAGGCCTTCGTGTTGACTGCATATATGCTAAAGTGTATATGCATTCAAAAATGCTTGGGAAAAGAAATACGATTTTTACTAGCGCAGATCTTCTGTGTTTTTGAAAACAGACTATTTTTGTGTTCCTACTTTAATATTAATAAAATTAATTGGGCCCTTTCAGCGAGATCTTACGAGTAATTCTGTTATGCTGCTATTCTGTTATGAATTTTCATACAAAAGCTTAAGCTGTCGAAAAATCTTTTATGAATTATAATTTTGGTATTCTGCATTCTAAATCTGCTATGAAATCTGTTAAAAAATCTGCTAATGAGCTGTTAAAACTTCGAAATTCCTAACAAGTCTTTTACGCACTGCATTTTAAATATCCAGCATGCCACAATCTGTTATGTAATCTCTTATGAATCATAAAAAAATACGACACATTTTGGTTACTAAATAAAAGATTTCAATAATGTGGTAAAAACTTTTATTTCGTTAATGAATTGTTCTTAAAAGACAGAAATAACAAATTATTATTAAAATAAATAATAACAAACACAAATATGTAATTTTAAACTAAACAAGAAACGCGAAACACGAAAACACAGAACACATTTCATGGATAAAATGTAAAAGACAATAGTCGCTTAGCTTGCCGATGTGCGTTTCGTACAACTTTTTATATTGGATAATTAAATTCAATAACTGTTTATCGGCATGCACATGCAGCCAAGGACGAAGCATATGAGTCAATGGTGCAAGCTAGGACCAGAACTGGTGAGAGAGCAGCCCGCGAGGTCTATGTGCAAAAAAGAAGAGAGAAACACCGACTCCTAAGAAGGAAGAAGAGGGAGCACGAAAAGCAAGCGGTCGAGTCTATTGAGGGATGCTACAGCAAGGGTAAAGTTCTATCAAAGGGTGAAACGATCTACCCAAGGATTCCAGCCCAGAAGCCTGCCGTGATAAAAATGGTAATGTCGTAGGAGATACGCAGACGGTGCTGAGAATTTGGAAGGAACACTTTTCCAAGCTGCTAAGCGGCGAAGACTGCCAACCATCCGTTGCTATGCAGAACAACCCATTCAACTTGGACGATGATGGTCAAAATATCCGTCCTCCTGACCTAGAAGAAGTAAGAACGGCGATATCCAAACTTAAGTCGCACAAGGCCGCGGGTTCAGATGAACTGTTTAAGGCAGCGGGAGATGACTTGGTCAGGAACATACACCAACTCATTTCTAGAATCTGGTCGGAGGAAAGTATGCCCAATGAATGGAAGCTCGGCATAGTGTGCCCTATCCACAAAAAAGGAGATGCTCTGAACTGCGCCAATTACAGAGGTATAAGTCTCCTCAACATCGCATACAAAATTATGTCGGCTATTTTGTGTATCCGCCTAGAAACTTTTACCAACGACCTGATCGGATTTTATCAGTGTGGCTTTAGGCGAGGAAAATCGACTAACGATCAGATTTTCACTCTCCGGCAGATCCTGGAAAAAACCCAAGAATTCCAAGTCGATACGCACCATCTCTTCATCGACTTTAAAACCGCCTATGATAGCGTTGACAGAGACGAGTTATACAGAGCCTTGTCACATCTCGGCATCCCTGCCAAACTTATCCGCTTGTGCAGAATGACAACGAAGGAATCTCGCTGCTCCGTCAGAGTCAGTAAGAACTTCACCGACGACTTTGATGTCGAGAAAGGTTTGAGACAGGGTAATGCGCTATCATCCAATTTCTTTAACATCGTGCTGGAGGCAATTGTGCGCAACTCAAATGTCAACACCAGAGGCACAATTTTTCAAAAGTCCGTTCAACTCCTTGCTTATGCTGATGACATTGACATCATAGGCAGAACAAAGCGAGCTGTCAGTGGAGCATTTGCAAGTATTGAAGCGGAAGCGGCGAAGATGGGTTTGACTGTTAACGAGACGAAAACTAAGTATATGCTGTCATCGAGAAGAGAAGTCCAGCACCATCGACTGGGACAAAACGTCACGATTGGCGGTTATAACTTCGAAGTAGTCAGAGACTTTGTTTACCTGGGATCCACTATTACATCGCACAACAATATCAGCGCGGAGATCAAACGAAGAATCACACTTGCAAATCGCTGTTTCTTCGGGCTGAGAAAGCAAATCGGATGAAAACCAGCTGGGTTGCTTTGAGAGAAAGATTCTTCAAGTTATGTTTGGCCCGGTGTACATCGCTGGTGAGTGAAGAAGAAGATTTAACGAGACGAACTTTACGGGCTCTACAGCGATATCAACCTGGTCAAAAAGCTAAAAATACAGCGACTGAGATGGCTAGGTCACGTGGAGCGCATGCACATCGACGCACCAGCCAGACGAGTCTTCGTATCCAACCCCGATGGACAACGCGACAGAGGAAGGCCTTATCTTAGGTGGCGCGATCAAGTGGTGAACGACCTCAACCAACTTGGTGTGCGTAACTGGTGGCAGCTAGCTAGGGACCGGGCTAGCTGGAGAGGTTTGCTGGTTGAGGCCGTGATCCATCCTGGGTTGTAAGCGCCATCTAAAGTAAAAGTAAATAACTGTTATGAACAAATTACATGGAACAATAATTTATCTTCGCGAAAAACAACCCACACACTCATTCCACCGGTTAATCTATTGGCATTCGTGAGTGCTGACTGTCGAGATTTTTTATTTACTACCACTGATAATTTGATAGCAGATTTTAGGTCGGTTCGTAAAAGATAGAACTCCTGAATACCAAATATAAAATATCTTTTATGGGGTGATCTGTTAATAAGAAGGTGATTTTTTTTATAATACAATTCTATATACTACTGAAATTACTCAGCCAAGTAGAAGACTTAGCATTATATTTAATTGGACTTGTTGAATTATTGATTCAAATAGCTTTGAACGGCCTTAAGTCCACAAAATTTGCGTTTCATCCGGGCAATCTCACTTGGACTCATCAGTTGGTTAGTGAGCGCCTTACTAATGCGCAATTTTTTGTTAATTCAGTTCAACTTACTTGCATTTTTTGACAAAAAAGCAATGTGAAATATTTCTGTAGAAATTTGGTATTACTTGTGTTCATTAATGTTGGTATACTGCAATACTACAGTAAAAGTATCGCAAGCTTCTATCGTTTAATTTTCTGTTACAGGAAAGTATACAAGCAAGCACGTGAGTAATGCTTATCTTTTTTGTACATCTTTTACCATATTTTATTGTAAAAGAACAAATTTTTATTAAATAATGATAAATAAATGATTGAGTGGCAATGGCGCATTTGATAAATCGCTTGATTGCTAACTAGGACGTGTGGGTTCGATCCCCACGCTAGGCGCATTCTTTTCTATACTTCCAATTTTAATTGGATGCCGCCCATAGGTTAAAACGAGACAGTCAATACCTGGTTCTCAAATCCACTGTGCCAAACTAGTGCCGTGCAATTGAAGTTGCATTTAAAAGACCTTAGGTCTTACAGGCATATAGTTAAAATTTAAAAAAAAATATAATTAAAATATTTCAGTACATACCCTGATCAAAAAATTTGGACCAATTTAAAAAATTTCGCCGAAGTCAAACGAAAATGACTTCTAAAACCAACTAGGATATTCCTATTTTGTTCTTAGAAAATCTGTATTCTTCGGAATCTGCCTAAAAGTTGGTTTGCAATAGCCGTGTTTTATTGGTAAATTTATCCCGCGTAAGTTTATCCGTCGTAGCATTTTACATACAATTCGCTACGGTCGATAAAAAGCTAAAGTAGAAGCTACGGTGGATGGCTGGTTGACTTTCAGTCGAGTCTCGATTCTGATTTTGTTAGTTTTGTTGGTACGATTGATAATTGAATTGAATCTCGATGGATGTGTTCATGGAGTGTTATAATTATTAATTTCATTCGTAAGACAAATCGATCTTTTTGATTCTTTTTTTTTTAATAGTTGGCCAGTTTATATTTCTCCAATCTTAGATAACTCCATTTTTTAATAAATTATAAGCTGTTCTTCCGAAAAGTTTCTGACTTTTACTATTAAAAACTGTATTCTTTGCTCAATTATTTTCTGAAGTACGTCTAAAATTGCATCTATATCTGCAATTTTGCATGCCCCTAATGTCAATTAATCAATTTTAACAAATTTTGATATCCATTTTGAAAAAGAAACCAATATTTATCGAATGAATTCCGTTTTTCTTTTATTTTTGACTAACTTAAGACCAATATTCGCTTTGTGTTTAATTTTTATTGATGGTTATAAATAAACGGAGTTTGGTGAAAAAAATCATTTTTTTATTTAGATCTACAAAAACGCAATTTGAGAAGACAAACCGCATTGGGTGGAACTGCACTATAGAGAAATTGCTCGACATTGCGCCGCAAAATATTTATTCGTATGAAATTTTATGAGATATAAGGCTTTCAGTTTTGCAACAGTTCTGTTGCTAAAGTGAATACCATGGACTTATATGAGAGTGCGAGCAACTTAAAAGTTGTTCAGTTTGTATTACACCGAACTATAATGTAACTGCGCGCACATTAAAGCAAAATATTGTATGTGTTGGTTTATTTCGTTCATTTATTTTAAGTTGATTATGTGCGAGATCATCGTTCAACTATTGATTAAATTATTTCGCTTCGGAAAAATTGCATGTGCGCGCCTAGCCTAAACGCACTAAGCGGCAACTGAACTTCACAAAATGTGCTTTTTCTTCACTGTTTAATGGACGTTGGCCATGGCGGTATTCGCAAAACTACATGGACAAGGACTGGGCGTACATTTTTGTGATCCCATTGTTTTTTTTTCTGGACATGTGCATGGAAATGGAAAACCAAATGTTAACTATTTGGTCCTTACTCCGCGTATGTTAAGTGCAGTCTGATGAGTTAATATTGAATTGAAAGCAAAACATACTCAGAAAATAAATTTGTAAATTGACTTGAAAAATAAAACTATAGCTATCGATCTACTCAGAAAATAAATAAAAGCATGAAATATAAAGGGGAAATGTAAGGGGAGTGAACAATTTAAACTACGTTGTAGTGTGCGTTCAAAACCAAGAAACATTAAAAGGAAACAAGCAAATCTCCGGCAATTTTGTTTCTTCGTGTGAAAGGCATATACGATTTTTAAAGCAATACAAAAGTTGTCCTGTGTAAAAAGAGACTTGACCATAGTCTATGAACAAACCCATTCACTTATCATTTCCTTTCTAATGTTGCAAAATGAATGTTCGAATTTAAAATTACAAATGGAGATAAAATGAAAACAAGAAATAGGTTTGAAACATAAAATAAATATTGGTACGTTTTTCTACTTTCTATTTTATATGAATAAAAGCTAATTATTGTTCATAATTTTGATATTTACTTAATTTTACTTTACAAAAGACTCTTTCATTACTTGTGACTGGTGTGCAGGGGTACCATTTTTACAAAAATAAAAAAGCTACGTTCCATGCTACGGTCGATGCGTTTTTTTGGGAATTACTTACGGTACAATGGATAGATTCCCAATAAAACACACCTAATATATTTTATAATTCAATAGCACTCTTTTTTTGCGATTAATAGTTTGTATTCTCTTTAGCATTGGAAAAGATGCAAATTTCCTAAATTAGATCTGTTTAAAAAATAAAAGAAAACACAAAAGAAAATTTAAAATATTTCATTTTCTTCTCCATTTCAAACTCACGACGACCGACGCGACGGCGGCGTTAGACCTTCCGCAAAAATTCACAATGAATTTCAATAGGTATAATTACTTTATACTTTTATGAACGGAGTTTATACCAAGTTTGTAGACTGCATTGATACTGTATGTTTTGTGTTCATAAAAATTTTAAAGTAAAGTTACGGTAGAGTTACTGAAAATAAAGGGTCCGCCAAATAACTTTTTTTTGAAAATGCTATAAAAAAAACTACTGAATATTTTCTCAAATTTCTTTTTTTATTTGAAAGTATGGTCCTTCCGGTTAATAATGAAAAATAATTTGATTCAAATGACTGCCTCGGCTGGCCATGCAGTAGCCTACACGATCGGTCCAATTTTTAAGCACATTATCGATTGTGTGCAGCTGTATTTCACCAATGACTTCAGGAATATTGTCCTTTAAAGCGTCAATTGTCTCTGGCTTGTCGGCGTAACACTTATCTTTTACGGCACCCCACAAATAATAGTCCAACGGTGTCAAATCGCAGCTCCGAGGTGGCCAAACGATATCAGCTCTGCGGCTGATAATACGATCTCCAAAAACAGGGCGCAAAACATCGAGTGTAGCTTCGGCTGTGTGGCACGTAGCGCCGTCCTGTTGAAACCAAATATTGCCAATATCCTCATCTTCAATTTTTGTGGACAAAAATTCGGTCAACATGGCCCTATAACGATCGCCATTAACTGTAACGGCCATTCCTTGCTCATTTTTGAAGAAAAATGGCCCAATTATGCCTCTGGACCAAAATCCGCAACAAACAGTGACTCGTTTTGGGTATATCGGCTTTTTAATGTATGCTTGCAGGTTTTCTGTGCCCCAAATGCGACAATTTTGCTTGTTTACATACCCGCCAAGATCAAACTTCACCTGAAAAGATGATTTTTTTGGCAAAATCGGCATCTTCTCTAAGTCGATCGCAGGCCCACTTAGCGAGGCGAAAACGCATTGGATGGTCAGTTGGCTTCAATTCCTGAACCAATTGGACTTTTTATGGCGTCATACCAAGGTCTTTATGCAAAATTCGTCTCAATGATGTCTCCGAAATGTTCAATTGTTGAGAACGACGGTGAATTGATGTTGATGGCGCTTCACGCACATTTTCTGCCACAGCTGCAATATTCTCGGGTGAACGAACTGTTTTTGGCTTTTCACGCTTTGGTTTATCGATGAGGATGCCAGTTTCTTTCACTTTTTTCACAAGATATCGAACATACGGAGCTGACGGTGCTTCTCTTCTTCCAAGATCCGTACGCAATTTTCGCACACATTCTGCAACATTACCATGATTTTCAAAGTAATGTCGCAATATTTCCCAGCGTTGTTCAAGCGTATACACAACCATATTCGTTCAGCGGAAGGATAAAACTAATTATCTGTCAATTCAGGCATGAGCTAAGTGTTACCATTCACGAAATAAGCACTAGTTGAAAAAAAAAAACGTTAGATGGCGGACCCTTTATTTTACAATTATGAACTCAGCCTATTTTGTATCTCATCCAATATGAACTAATTATTTATTTTTTTTTAATTAAAACTTTGGGGCGTATTCATAGTCATTTTTAAACTGTGTCTAAGTTAAACATAGGTTTAGTTGAATTTTCGGACGTTGGTTCTATTTTTTTAAGGTTTATCAATGCAAAATACTTGAAGTTATTGGTGTAGTAAGACAAGTTTATAATTTTATAAAAAATATAAAACCAACAATTTGTAAGTAAGATCGGTCTGTATTCATTGAGCCAAAATTGTCTTAAAATGTAGTTTAGTAAAACCTGGGCTTATCAGCGACTATGAATATGCCCCTTTTTGTGTTACTTTTGTTTATTTTAAGTTTATTGAGAATAAAAAAACTATTTTTTATACAGAAAATAAATACTAAAAAAAATAAATTACTGTTTCTTTTTATTTTGAAATAAATAGGTAATTTACTCATATTTTTATATTGTCGTATATAATATTATAACAACATTTAAATTTGTTTTATTTTTGTCTTATGTGTGATTATTTTGTCGTATGTGTTTGGGTATCAAGTAGTTTTGGATAAAAAGTCACATACGACAACGGCATATTGAGAAAAATTAATCCTTATTCCTTTCTTTATTAGAACATTATATTTATTTTAACGTTTTTGAGCTGCCAGATGTTTTCTGTATCTGCCATTAAAATTTTTAAAAAATTCACACACTTTTCGAGAAAAAAATTTTTGAACTTAAAATGCGTTTCCCCAAAAGTAGCAAATTGTAACTTACGACGATATTTTATCCAGGCGACGAGTCTGGTGTGCAATTTGGTCAAGAGAAATCAATGGACCTTACTTCTTTGAAAATGAAAACGGCATAACGGTAACTGTGAATGGGTAGCGATAACGTGATATGATTGAAAACTTTTTAACGTCACAACTGCATACTTTGGGCTTGATTAACATGTGGTATCAACAAGAAGGTGCCACATCACATTACAATAGAAATACTGCGAGGCATCTTTCCACAACAAGTTATTTCAAGAAATGGTGATGTTGATTGGTCTCCACGGTGGCCTGATTTGACTGCTCCGAACTTCTTTTTGTGGGAATATCTGAAAAGCAAAGTTTATGCAAACAAGCCAGAAACGCTTGAGCAACTCAAACAAAATATTCGCGATGAAATTAATGAAATACCGCGTGAAATGTGTGAGAATGTAATGAAAAATGTGCTCAAAAGGGCACGTATTTGTGAGACTAACAGAGGCGGACATTTACCTGATATTGTATTCCTTACATAATTGCCGACATTAAATAAAACATTTATCAATATAAGATTCATTCTCTTTTATTTAATCAAAAATTATAAACAAACAAAGTAATATACCTTCCCGTCGGACACCCTGTATTTACACTCATTCAGTTGTTGCCGTAGTTGTCAATTGATGTGAAATTTCCGTTTGACTAAAAGTCTCCTCGTATTGATCTCTATAGATAGACTCAACAGGATACCAATCTGTTGGTCTTATAGCTCGTCGAAATCGTACAGACAGCCTTCCAGCCGTTTGTAGTATTTTAAAAATACAATATCCTGGAACCAATAGCCATGGAAGTAATATTATGGCCAGAATGGATGTCATAAGAAGAACCGTATGGTGTCCAAAACTTAGAGATATTACAAGTCCAGCTGCCTAAAACATTAAAAAAAGTTAAAATTTGTATTAAGAATTTTTTTTATGAAAAAAAAGAACAACTAATTCAGGCAGAACACAATGGAATTAAGAATGAAATGTATTATTTAATATTCCCCACTTAAATGACTAGAGCACATTAGAGCGGACAACGAATAAGCGAATATTGGACTATTTTGACATTTGACTTGTCTGACTTTTCTTAAAGTCGAGCGCGAACTATTAATTCTCTGAAGTGTGGATAGTATGTGGAACGTGAATAGAGTTTGACAGTTAGTTCTCGAATTTCTCATATTTTAGCAAGTAAATTGCATAATTTAAGTGTCGAAACAGTAATACTATTTAAATTTCTGCTATTTTTAATAGAGTTCGTAAGGAATTTAAGTTTATATAAACATTGTTTTGAATAACATTTCTTCATTGATTCGCCGGTTGTTGAGTAAACTCATGTGAATTGTATAACAGAATACAGTTAAACATTGCAACAAATAATTTTATAAGAATATTCTATTTTCAAGGGAATTGCAAAGTGCACGAAATTCCCTATCTCACGAAATTAAATTGTCTAGATAATGTATTAAAATTATCAACATACTTTCCACATTTCTCTTGTGTTAAAGTTTTAATGAATAAGATATTTGACGTGGAAAAAATTGTGGAACATATTAATTATTTTATTTTATAAAATTTAAACAGAAACTTACCCATGAAAGTAGGAGAAAGAGAGGTGCAACAAATCGAACAATATTTACCATCCACGTAGGATATGTTCGACCTGTCATGAAGGTGACATCACGCTGAAATCTCTCTCTTCCATAAATCCACAAGACAACTAATAGTAGGAACAAATTAAGAACCATTTGTGTTATTGTTGAGAATTTCGCCAGAAGTTCCGCAAATGTAATTCCATACTAAATTTAGAGAAAAAAGGAAAACTTTTAGGAGCTGCTCTCACTTCTAAAATTTGATTGAAGAAATGGTTACATTGGAACAGAAACTTATGGAAACCACACAAAGGCACGCGGCCATCACTGCGGTTATTTCATTCTTCGTCTCCCTCAGACCCTCGTATTCATCGAACAACGACGTTAGAACTGAAAGAAGTTGAACAATCTATTTCCATATGTAAGGTAATATTTAGTTTTTCTCTTCCCCTCAAATTCTTCTCTCACCATCAAATTGAGAGTCCCTAAGATAATCATTCCGAAAAATAAAAACGACCAAAAATGTGGCAGTTCAAGAAACGTCAGTGTTGAAGGAGCTACCAGAAATTCCATCCACTGGCTGTGCATATACTGATGATGGATCAAATTAGGGTCAGGTCCTGTGTGGAGAAATTTTGTTCGATATAAATTTCTCTCTTAAATAATATGGCTGCCGAAAAAACTTACTAAACAGATAATTCCTTACGAAAATCTCCTGTACAGCTAGACCAAATATAATTCCAAATTGAGCCAAGCACAATAGCCAGCTATACTTGAATATGTTGGTTTTGAAATTATTGTAACTGGCCATGGTTAGAATTGAACCCCATCCAGGTCCAAGGGCAGCTAATGCCATAAGAGGCATTACTCCCCAAACATCAATGTATCGAAAGCTTAGGCCAGGTGGCGCAAAGATTTCTCTCATTCCTGCAAAAGCGCCAGGCAGAAATGCCAAGCGAAACAGCAACAAGCACAAGATTCCAATGACAGTCAGGCAAGAATATCGGATAAATCGAGAAATCTTTAAAGAAATGAAATTTACAAGAAATATATAAATATCTTTGAACACCATAGCGATGTACCGTTTCTATGGATTTGGTTAGAACAGTTCCCACAATGATCCATAATATAAAAGTACATATTAGGAGGGACCAGGAAAAAATACCATCTGGGTGTTCTCTTGTATGCAAATCCATTGGCTGAATGTGATTTCTGTAGAAATAGAAAGTTTGTAAACAATGAAAGCAGTAAATATTTATAAAATTTACGTCTTACTTGAAAAATTCGTATGAGGGAATCTTCATTTCACGGCCAAAATTATTTTCCAACAATGCTATTGTCTTATTCGCATCGGTACATGGCTGTAAATAATTAAAAAAAATGTTTATATATTCAAATGGCAAATTTATGTCATAAGCTATTTGTTCTCCAACTTTCAGTTTTTTCCGATTAATTTGATTAAGCTTATAAACTTTGTTCCAAAATATTACAACTTATTACAACTCGCTAAATGGCTTTTAACGAAACTTATGAATCAGCCCTTCACATCTCACTTGGGGAAGAAAGTTTTTTACCCTGGGAGCAGTGATGTTAAGGCAGATGTGCAGAATAAGGCAGGATATATCCAGATCAACTAACATTTAAGCTTCTATAAAGCTTCGGTAAGGTCTTATCGAAGCTAAAACTACTTACCGAAGACTTATCAAAGCTGAAATGTTAGGTTTAATTGTCGATATTAGTATGAAGTAATAGAATAGCGAGCATGCGCAGAATTAGGAATTGCGTACAATAATCCGCACCGAAGTTGTGGGAACGAACCTGGTCAGGCCACATTAAGTATCCAATTGCATCGTAAGGCTTCCTTTCGTTGACCACACGGAGTATCCAAGGAAACATTTCAGAAGACATAGTTTAAGATACGTTTATGAAATGTTTTTTTGTTTCTCAATTTATGTATCCCACTTTAGTGGTTTAAGATGGATTATAAAGAAGTATCACTGATACCGCGCGCGTCGTGTTATGAACAAAATTCACCCTTTTCGTGACATTTTTATTTTTTGAAGGAAGAATAACAGAAAGAGAAAAAAAACAAAGTTTTCCGTTCGAAATAGGAAACAGAGAAACATTTCAGAAATCGTTTATTGTTTTTGAAATGTTTCAAAAATTTTCTTTGGTAAGAACATACCTTTAAAGACCACTCAGAAAAGATGATAAAAGGTTTGATTGTTTTTTCGACGTGATAAAGTAACTCTAAGGAAAACTCTGACTGTAGTGTCAGCTGATGCCTCCAAAGTCGCGTCGTTCTTAGTGCGGGATTGAATTCACTTCTGGTTAATAAATTAGCTAAGTAGCGCGGTACAACGAAGATGGTCCAGGAATAAGTTCAGGCACTGGAGCAGCCAAAGATCCTCCAATCACAAGCTTCGTACGCTATACCGTATTCAGATGAATAAGTGGAGATTTGGTCTGGGGAAAATAATAACTTTAAGCGGTGACCATAATATGCTGTGCAGGCAGTCTATGTTCCCAGAAGAAGCTATCTGATCTCAATATTTGTTTCTCTAATGGGCGGAGGTTATCTCCTCTTACCCAACGCAGCTGCCTTAATGGTGCAAACATCGACGGTTTTAGTACGGTGGAAGACCGTTAGATGGGCAAGAGATTTCGCCTCTAGCTTCCACAACATTTCAAACAAACACTTAAACCGAGGGATCTATGTTAAGGTGTCCGGTTGCATTTCTCTGACCATGGAGTAGATACACAATGACCATTGAAAGAACCGCTCAAATTTCATACTCAACGAATCCTTCGACGGATCATGTCAAGTGGCCAGCGGTTCGCTAAGTTTGGCACATTGGAGGTGGCTGAATGTGCCGAACAGTGTCCACAGACTTCCTGCTTCATATCTATCGAGTTATGGTAAAACGGCACACGTTAAATGCTAATTGGGTGGCTGAGTACAGTAGTGACTCACAATCGTCATTCTTATCTACCTGCCTATAAGCCTAAAGTTATATATAACTGAAAACATTTTAATAGTGTAGATGTATAAATTTAAATAAAAATTATTCTTTAAAATATTAATATAGATTAAAATAAAAGCTTTTTAATTACTCACAGTCAAAATATCAGCAGCTTGTTCCATCCATTCCTTAACACCCTCACAGCTCCAAGGTATTGTAGGCCTTAAGGAGTGAAACAAAAAGAACAACGGTATTGCCCCAAAAAGGCTGTAATATGTCAAAGTTGTTAAATTGATTGCAAGAGAAACATATCCGATGCCTATTTGGTTAAAAACAATTTAATTATCATCAATTTTATTGTAACTTCAACTTACCCTTGAACAATGGAGATATCCTGAACACTGATATAAATCCTGTGCTAGAGAATTGACCAAGAAATGATTGCAAAAAGACAATTGGAACAACGCATATTGCCAAAACGATTAAATATGGTATTAATGCGTAAACTGAAAAAAACATTGACAAAATAAAAATATAAATATATGTATAAGGTTTATTAAAACTAAACAAAAAATATAAAATTCATATACATAACTATACACTAGTCTAATAAAAGATATAAAAATAATAATAAAAGCACTAGTCGTTTCAATGCAATTGATAAAAAACAAAAGAATCTGCATTGGGTTGAAAGTTACTCATTCTGAGAGTGGCGGATTTCTCAACCCAGGTTATTTATTGTTGTAAATGACTTAATAACAATCGTTGATGCCCAATCTCTATAAATTTGTGCAGAAGCTCAATTTCTTAGAATTCGCGAAATAGCGATAGCGCGATATTTCTGTCGACTTAGAAAAATTCTTCTTGACACTTCGTGCAAATAACAAAATAAACGCAGTGTAAACACTGCACACAAACAAAATCCAAACGTCAAAACTAGTGGCGTTCTAATCACTAATGAAAGACACAAATCCAGTGGCTAATCTAATTCTTCTTAGCCTGATTTGGAAGCTTTAGAGTATCTCTCACCGACACGGTGGCTCCGTATCCAATGCATCACTTTAACCACCAATCCAGCAACACCACATCATCAGTACACAGATGAACCCTACCCCGTTAAAGGCCTTGGCTACGATGAAAGCACCGCTTCCCATAGATCAGCGAAATCAAGCATCGTTGTGCGTGGTTAGAACTTCGATGGCGGACTGTCGGAAACCAACCACGTGCTGTTGACATGTGTTTCTTCTGTTGTGTTTTCTGCCTATCTCTGTCTCTCTCTGTTGTATTAATGTATGTAAAAGTTTAAGCCAATGGTCTAGTTGCCAGTGCTTCAGTGTCTCTACTTCATAGATTTATCTGCGGAGTAGTATAAAATGTAATGTAATGAACCCTACCCGTACGTAACCAAACATTTATTATCACCCACCGCAGTACTTTATATACACCAACAATAATTTTGTACTGCCTTATTTTCAAATAAATAAACAAATCCTTGAGCAAGATCATACGATCAGTACACCAGCAGTCACACCACATAACATACTAGTCACTCACACCCCACGAGTCAGCATCAGCATATCACATTACGATGAGAGTATGGAAACTTCTTTCGTTGTTTTTACACTGTGTTACCCCAGAAAACATAAAAGAAAAGAAGCATATACTCCGTCCAACAAAACTAGTCAGTACAGGGGTTACGGGCTAACTTTTTTTAAACCAGTGGTGCCTATGTATACTGTCACCGTACTGAATTGAAAAAAAAACTATCCCTGGCCTACTTGCACAAATTGTTGTGGTAATTTCCTGCAAAATATCGTATGCAGTCTTAACAGTGCATTCTCAACTACTTTATTTTATCAAATCTGATTTTTTGATATGTACAAGGGGATAGTGTCTCAAACTTTGTTTGACACTTGTCAAACCCCTACAGTGGGGCGTTTCATCAGCCAGACACCAAAGGTGACATCTTAAAAGTGTCTGTCAGACAAAACAGTATCCATGTCTCTGCACCATACATCAGGGCTCGGATGATGAGCGTTTTATATAACGACAGTTTAGTTGCTCGAGAGAGTGCTTTGCTTGTGAATTGCCTTCTTAACCCAAACAAACAGCGATTGGCAAGAGTAATTCTGCCTTTGATCTCAGCACTGGTATCATTCGCTGAATTTATAGCGGATCCTAGGTATAGCCATAACATAAACACCTGAAACCTCTGCGTTCATTTGACATTTGCCTACAAGCTGAAACACGCACTCAAGTAACTTTTCTGTTCCTCTTCCAAGGACACATTAATAAAAACGCACACAATAATGTTTTCTGTTCCTCTTCCTATAGACATATAGACAACACAGCCCTAGTAATTTGTTTTTGTTTTGTTTTTCGCTTTCCCATCTTTCACGGATAGAGTTTCAAAGCAACAAATACAATAATGTTAACAAATGGGTTTTGGGGGGGGGCTGAAACGTACGAAGGTTTCCAATCTTATTGTGGCTTATCTGTGATTATAGTTGTCTTCAGTGACGTTTTGTCCGATACGTTGGTGCTGGTTGTCGTTTCTTGTTGACAGCATATATTTTGTTTTGCTTCCGTTCACCGTTAAACCCATCTTCTTGGCTTCCTTCTCAATACTCACGATATTAAAGAAGTCGCATGACAGCACGTCGCCGTGCCTAAGCCCTTTTTTGACATCAAATGTGTCGGTGAGATATTTGCCGAGCTTGATGGGGCAACGTGCATTCTCCATCGTCATCCTGCACAAATGAACGAGTTTGGTAGGGATGCCAAAACTAGACATGGCTCTATATAGCTCGTCTCTGTAGAAGGTGTCATACGCGGCCTTGAAATCGATGAAAAGGCGATGAGTATCGATTTGAAATTCCTTGGTTTTTTCCAAGATGATGTAATGAGAATATTTGGTCGATGGTGTACTTGCCTGGCCTAAAGCCACACTAATAAGTACCTATTATGTTGTTGACGATAGGCTTTAGGCGCTTACAAAGTACGGCAGAGAAAATCTTGTAGGCGGTATTAAGAAGACTGATGCCTTTGTAGTTGGTGCAGGCCAGAGGATCGCCGTTCTTGAGGACCGGGCAAACAATGCTGAGGTTCCATTCATCGGGCGTGCTTTCCTCCGACCTTATTTTGCAGATGAGCTGGTGCATACTCCTAACCAATTCATCGCCAGCCCTTTAAACAACTCGGCCGCAAGACCATCAGCTCCAGCAGCTTTGTTGGACTTAAGTTTAGATATAGCTTTCTTTACTTCGTCGAGATCGGGTGGACGGTATTGTTGGCCTACGCCGTCCAGGTTGAATGACACAATTTGCATAATAGCCGAATTCGGGTCGTCTTTGCCGTTATACAGTTTGCAGAAATAATGTTTCCATATCCTTAGCACCGACTGCGACTCTACCGCGATGTTCCCTGGTTCTTTTTACATTGTGTTAAAACTTCCGAACTTCATTCCTGCAATGGCATCCCACTATTTCCTCGATCGCGCGCTTCACATGCTCCTTCTTTTTCCTTCTGCTCGTAAAGCTCGCGAGCAGCACTGGTTCTTCTATGCAGCGCCGCTTTGTATGCCTGTTGTTTTTGCTGCATGTACTTGCCGGCATTTTTCATCAAACCAGGGATTTCGCTGTGGTGGTCGTGCAAGACCAACCATGTTAGAGGCGGCATCTATGATGGCTTCCTGGCAATTCTTCCACTAGTCTTCGATACTTGCAGTTGGCGGCAAGGGAGGATTTAATAGGTCGCGAAAGACTTGATGGGAAAAGGACCTTGTGGTTTCCTACGACTCTAGCCGTCCGACGTCGAATTTTCTCAGTATTTTCCAGTTTTGGCTTTGGTCTGGATATCCGTAGCATTACCTTGGCTACAACGAGGTAATGGTCGAAGTCCACGTTGGCTCCTCGGAACGTTCGGACATGCTTGATACTAGAGGAGTGCCTTGCGTCGATCGCAATGTGGTCAATCTGGTTGGCGGTCGATTGACCAAGAATTCGCCATGTCCCTTTGTGTATATCGAGATGCGTGAACTGAGTAGTAGATACCACAACGTTTCGCCCCGCAGCAAAGTCGATTAACCTGAGTCCGTTATCGGAGGAGATGTCGTACAGGCTACATTTTCCGATTGTGCCACCAAAGACGTCTTCTCTTCCTAGTTTGGCATTAAAATCACCCAAGACAATTTTAATGTCATAGCTAGCGCATTGCTCATACGCCTTGTCCAGGAGCTCGTAGAACTCGTCCTTGGTGTCGTCATCTTTCTCCTCTGTAGGAGCATGCGCGCATATGAGGCGGATGTTGGCGAATTTAGCCTTGATGCGAATTGTCGTGAGGCCCTCGTTCATACAATTGAAACTCAAGACTTTTTGTCTAATTCTGCATCTAACGACGAATCCACATCCAAAAAAATATGTAGATATAGCAGTCTTTCAATTTTCTTTTGCCCGGCTCATCCCATCGCACTTCTTGGATGGCGGTGATATCTGCTTTGTAGTAGCCTAGGGCCTCCGCTAAATGTTCGGCTGTCCTCAGTACTGTTGATGGCACCGTTGAGTGTCTGTGGTGAATTCATCCGCCACATACCACTATAATTCCAATAATATTACATTCATACAGGTCGGAATCATACCCTCCATTTTTCAAAAGACGGTCAAAAATCGCACCATCTCTATAAAAACAATTTTATAGCTTATGCTTTCATTGCAAGGGGCGGCAAATTAAATGTTTTCCTAGGGCGGCGAAAGAGCTGGATCGGGCCCTAATTAGGGGTGTAAGAAAGATAAATAGTTAATTTTATTTATTAATTATTATTATTTATATTACCTACAATTCTCTCATATTTGAGGCCATTTATAATAATAAGTACGGAAACCCTATGAGAGCTTTAACTTGCGATAGATTTATGCAAGCCAATAAAACCGGAGTGAGAGGCAAATGCCCCATCTTCCATGAACTGACTATTTTTGTTGAACAGAGTATAGTCTCGATTGGGTTTTGGCGAGGAGTAACTTTCCCATTGATTGTAAGTGGTGCTCTACTTTTTGGAATGTTAAGGTGATAAAAGTAGTTTTTTTCCCTCGGATTGGCCATGAGCTAGAATTAAATTCTTTTTCGCCGTTCTTTCTGCTTCCTCATTCTGAGTGAGATCGTGGACTATTGCATTGATACGAGTTACATATACTGTATTATTTAGTTTAAGATTATAAGGAAATTGTAAGATTGTAAAAACCCTATTTTATATTAGTAATAATCTTATAGAGTTTTCAACCTTTTGAAACCCGAGTCTTACTTGCTTTCTTCAGGATACCCTCGACACAACGATCTTCCCCTCAGAACTAGTGAAAAAAACATTACAAAGTTAAGCTAGAATTAAACGCACAACGTAATCTGTCGTCGCGTTAACTCTCTGACGTCACCGCACAATGATCTGTGATCAAACCGGTAATACGTCGATCGAAAAATGGATATCGTGAACACAGATGTTAAAGTTGTCATCAACATACGGACAATATTTTTCGTTAACAAGTGTTTTGGTGAGAAAAAGAAACTCAGTCAGTCAAAATGTAACAAGAGATACAACAACAAGAACCCATTGGGTTCTACATTAACTTTTTATTCCAGTGAAATGTTACTTGATAGTATTCGTTTGTGTTGCTCAAATTTAGAGGGCGCTGATCTAGTTTTGTGTATTTGCTATATTGGTAAATCTGGTGATAGATTACAATAGATGTGTTCGATTTTTTATCTTTAGGCTTGTCACGCACGTGACTTTTTAAGGCGGAGTTTATAAAATAATTATTTACAGTTAAATCATTTTCCATTGAGGGATTCATATGTAATATCATTTTGTACAACATTAGTCGTTTTGTATTATCAGAATTGAACCATATTATGGATTATAAAAAACATGCATTACAAAAGATCTTACACTCTATCGAGATGACGTTTCATGATCCAAAAATGTAGTTCTGGGGATGGTAGTATTGTGCAAAGAAAAGAAACAAAATTTACATGAAAAATAAACACGCACAAGGAAAATGAGATAAAAGTAAGGCTCTGTTGTCACTCTGATATGTATTGTTTTATTTTCATGAGATGGAGCCCAATTACACGATTCGTTATTTCCGTTATTTCGGTTGTTTCCTCTTTATGAGGAAGAAACGAAAGCACGAATGAAAATTTCAACACTTTTTATGGTTGAACTTGAATGCGTGTATATTTTTATGTGACATTTTTTTTTACTTAACTATAGATATATCTATTTGCCGACTTTGAATTGGCCGCCCTACTCACAAATCTTATTTTTATTGTTTTTTTTTCGATTTAACAACTTCAAGTAATGTATTTTTCTATTATATTAAACTGAATAATATTTCTATGCGTCCACTCGATGGTTGAACTTTGATGTTTCTGATTTGAAAACGGCAATGCTCCTTGACGCAAATTCAAATTATTGAGTTGGTAATTTTTTTTCACAATAAAATGGTATATATAAGTGAAAAAAGTGACTTAAATACATATTTAATGATTACTACAGTTTATTTTTACACAAAACAACAATAAATTTTATAAACGTCAAAATGACGAACGAAATAACATAAATATTTCCTAGAATGGTGTAATCACGAACGTATGTGCCTGTCAAAATGACGAATAACGAAACAAACGAAAGGTGTATCAGGCTCATGATATATATGGATCAATAGCAGTAGTGTAAAACGGCAATTGGCTAACGAAACGAACGGATTGTTGATAATGAAATTAGTTTTCATTATTTAATTCATATTTTTAATAATTTAATTTTAAAACTTGGTAGTATTGCAAAAAGCACTACAATTTACTGCACAAGATGTGAAAAATATACAAACACAACATAGGTTGTATGTCTTGAAAAGCCTCCAAGTTCAAAATGTTATGAAAATCAAACAAGACGTCTATCAGGTGGTTGTTTTTATGTTCGAATCATCAAACATCGACAAGCAATGTTCGAATCATCAAACATCGACAAGCAACTTCCAAGGCTTTTCATTTCATTTTTATTCCCTTTGTACCTGTCCATACTAGAGTTAAACTATGACGATTTTTTACGATCTTACATGCGTGAAAGAAAAGGCAATCTGCCCTTCTCTTTTCTACGATCGTAAGAAATCATAATAGTTTAACGCAAATGTGATCAGCCACTTTGAGACTAGGTACATTTTTTTAATCTAACTTTAAAAAACAAGTGTGAGGTTAGCCTTAAAACAAAACTGATAGATTATAAATACTCAAGAATCGAACAAATCTTTATATCAAACGAACAACAAGCAGAGGCACCAACCCTTAAATACCTAAACAAGTAGAAAGACATTGGCTGTGGACCGTTTTTTTGAATTCGTTTTACTTCACTGTGTTATATTCTAACCAAAACACACCTAATCTCAAGACGGGCACAATTAGGACAGATTTTTAGATAATTTAAATGCTAAAGAGTGTAGGCGTTGACCATGTCATTCATTCTTCCCTCAATCAAGAAAGAAGAAGAACGAGATCGTATATAGAAAATAAAAAAAAAAACAGGAATTGGAAGGGCACTTCGATTTTAGCTTAAAAAATATTCATATAAAATACAACAAGAATTCCACTTAGTTGGCGCACATTTACATATTTGCATATAAACTAAACAGATTGGAAACCGAAAACTATTAGGTATAACAGTTATACATATGATGGAGGCATTTTTTCTTCGGATGAGACTACAGAATCATCCCGGATAATCAGTTCGGTTTTAAGGCGGGACATGACACAATTCATGCCGCGTCTAAACTTGTTTCTGATATCCAATGGAACAAAACTAAAAAACAGTGTACGGGTGCCTGTCTGGTTGATTTGGAGAAGGCCTTCGACACCGTATGGTTAGAAGGTCTCTATCTAAAGCTAACCAGACTAGGTATAAGTAAACCTCTATTGTATATGCTTTATGACATGCTAAATGGTAGAAAGTTTGTTGTCAAGAGTGGCAATGTAACTTCTACTGCAATTTTTAATATTAATAATGGTCTTCAGCAGGGAGCGGTTAACTCGCCGATTCTATTCAACATTTACACCAGCGATCTGATAGGTAGTCTAACTCAGGCAATTGCGTACGCCGACGATCTAATTGCGTACAGAACAGCTCATACAGTTGAGGTCATCAAAAGTCTCTTGCAGAGTGACTTCGACAAGATTCAGCGATATTGTGATGACTGGAAGTTGAAAATCAACTTCCAGAAATCAGAAACTATTTTGTTTAGGACTCCGCTGTCTAGCGCCTCAAGGGATACGAGAAAGAACTGGCGCAAGCTGGTGATCGTAGGGCCACATGGACATCCACTGGCGAGTAAAAGTGTAGTAAAGTACCTTGGCATCTGGTTGGATCAGTACCTGTATTTCGACAGACATATAGGTGCTGCTTTGGCCAGGGCTAGGGGAGCCTTAGCCTTGACAAAACGACTGTTTTATAGCAGCCGTCTTGACAGCAGGGTGAAGGTGATTTGCTACATGGCCCTCATCAGGCCGATGATTGCCTACGGATGCCCGGTGTGGTTCAACGTTGCCCCATCTCAAATGGAAAAGATTCGGGTGTTTGAGAGGCAATGTCTTAGACGTTGCCTTGGATTACACAGAACACCAGAGTCGGAGTACACAAGATATTATTCCAACCAGGTTCTATACAACGGAGCCAACATAAACAGAATAGATAATTTTTTGTTCAAGCTGATTCGGGGTCACGTTGCAAGAGCGATGTCCTCAACTAACAGCTTAATTTTTGGGGCTTATTACCCCAATAACGAATATTTTGAGAGTGCGCGGTTAAGTGGTTACATCCCTCCTGAGGCATTCCTCTATTTAGACAGTCGAGGGCTGATACAGGATGGAGGGGCGGTTCCGCTCATCTACCACGTCAGCCGGAAAACTGTGGATAGGCGACTCCTGTATAGTCGAGACGTCATCGCTCAAGGTGGAGAAGAGCGCCTTCGGTTCAGTAGGACTGTGTCCGATCGGGACCGGAGGGATAGGGCGAAACAGGAGAACCAGTTCTGGTGGCTCTCTGAACAGCATCGTGATATTTAAAGTCGATGAAGATGATATATCTTGGCCGACTTACATAGATTTAGGGCATTAGGTATAGGTAACAGTCAGGGTGGCACCAAAAAAAAAAATTAAAAATATGTATGTATGCGGGGGCATGCGTGCATGTATCTGCGTGTCTGTACATGTGTGTGCGTACGTATATGTATGTGCGTATGTACATGTGTGGGTGGGTTGCATGCTAGTGTGTGTCTGCATGCATATAAAAAATAAACAAAAAAAAAAAAATTAAAAAACGAAAAAAATGCTGCTGTGTGGCTGTTCTAGTTTTTAAGTAGTTATAAGTATTATTAGGTATTTTAAGTAGTTTAAGTTATTTTTAGTTAGTATAAGTTAGTTTTATTTAGTTTTAATTATTTTTAATATATATTTAAGTTTAGTTTATAGGTAAAAAAAAAAAAAAAAAAAAAAAAAAAAAAAAAAAAAAAAAAAAAAAAAAAAAAAAAAAAATGATCAGATACCAAGTTTTCTGTATAAAAGTTTCTTGAAATATAAAATAAATAAAAAAAAAAAAAAAATTTAGATTTAATTAAAATAGTTTTTAGGTCGAAAGACATTAGTTGTAAGAGTTATTGTTTAATTTAGAGCGCCCGTAAAGGGCCAGTAAATTAGTTGTAAGTTATTGATAATTAGGCTAGTTTTAAACATTTTTGTCTAGCTTTAAGATAGTTATAAGTTAATATGAAATAAAAATGAATTTAAAAAAAAAAAAAAAAAAAAAAGACTACAGAAATTCCAATTTATAACAGTTATCTAGAACAGTTTTATAAAAGTTATTAGTGTTGAGTAAAACTTTTTATCTGATTAACCTTTTTAATTTAAAACACAATAGAATTCCTTTTTTAAGTAGCGTCTTTATTTTATGATTTTATTGAACCAACTCCCTAATTGTCTCTTTTTCCCTTTTTTATTTCCTTTTTTCTTCTTCATTATCTTTTTCGTTAACATTTTTAAGTGATGCCAAGATATATATATTTACATAAGAAATTACTTTTCACAACAGTTAGCCCTTAAAGTGTTAAATATTCCCCGCTTTTAACGCGGTTGGAGTGCTACTAAATCAAGCAACTAATCTCCAGAAGTCGAATGCCCTTTTAACCTTACTGGGCCGCATAAACTTTTCAGTCACACTGTTTGCATGTCCCTAGTAAATTCCCTAATCTTCCACTATATTAAGGGCACAAGACACATCTATATATCATTTCATGTTTTGGGCATAACATACCGAAAATAAATAAATAATAAATAATACAAAATTGTTAACAATTTTTTTGTTTTAATTTCCTTTTTCCCTCACCACCTTTTTCCCGACAGAACTAAATTTATTTAAAATGTCCTCATGTAATCCGTCAGATGCTCAACTCTAAATCTCTCAAGGAGTTTCGTTTCCCACGCGCAAAATGTTGCTCCCTCGAAATTTTTCCTGCGATTCTGAATCTCCCACCGAATAAAATACCCTCACCCAAAAAACGTATGAAATGACACAAGAACACTTATGAAAAGTTTATTCCTGATTCCAATAAATTCCGTGTGAAACTTTTGAGCATCATTCACGTTTGCCAAGTTGAAATGAGAGCAAAATTTCCAGGGAAATTTTTATTCAAGATAACCCCCATTATTTCTCAGAAGGATTCCTATATAAATAAATTGAAATAAAAAAAAAAATAGAATAACCAACTAAAACATTTCTGATAACAAATGACACAATTTAGCTAACATTAGAATTTTCTTATAACATTATTGAACTCACTTCCAAGGTCACCGAATATAAGCGATGGCATCACGATAATAGCATCCATTTTGAAGCCATGAATTATGCAAGCATAAAAGAAGTCCATTGGCGATGACCACCGGCCCCGATTCTTGTCATGATTGAATGGCTTCAGGGACGTGTCATATGAACTCTCATAATACATTTTTGTACCACTTAACTTTTTCACACACGAAACACCTCGAGTTTCCGATCAATTTGTGATAAAAAAAAACTTCTTTTCTTTCTACCGACACCGATTTATTATACAAATATGAATAAAATTTAAATATTTAATTACAAACTATAATAATTATTTGAGCATGAGGTGCAGCTTAATCAATAGGCGAAACACAGTATATTTTCTTATGAATTCAACTTAACTGTGAAACTGTGATCATGATTCTTTGAGATTTCCCCTCAGCTGAATTTTACTTTCCATACTTGTACATATATAATATAACAACTATAACAACTTTTATTACAAATAAATTAAAATTGGCATAATATGAACAAAGTGGCATTTGTTTATGGGATATTATTGTATGCAAGTTTCCAGTGGAGGAGTAATTAATATATGCGTTTTGTGTATTATGCATGTTAATTAGTGTTGATCTGAGAGATGTCGTAATTTATTTGTATTCGTTTTCAAACTATGAGTATATGCTAGCGACTTATCGCATTTAGTGCATATTAAATGCAACAATTGCTAAATTTTTGACATTGAAATCAATTCTTTTTTTTTTAATTTGAATGCAATAAACACATACTGTGACTGTCGATTTACTGACATGTGTATTCCCGTCGTGTAGTCGATAGGTTATTATTTCAATTTCATGATGAATTCACTCTAATCGTGTTCGTTTTGACGCTAACTGACAAGATATTTTTATTTGTACCTATATTACCTTATGTAGGGTAGAGTTGCCTATTGCCGGCCCCCTTCAGTAGCCGGCCCTTCCAAATAAAAGCGTTGTAATTAAGAAATCTAAGGGCCTACTTCTCTGCTTAGAGCCTTATTAAGATTTGACATCTATGACTTATAATATGTCAAAATATTCATTACAGTAATTTCAGAGTTATGAGTTAATTAAATGCGCAACCCATCGGCAAAAATTATTTGCACTGGATAACTTATGGAAACCCTTAGTAATAATTGCACCAGAATTTAGTGATTTTGAGGGAATTTTATTGGGTTAATGGTATTATAGGGTGTTTATATAATAAAAGAGTATATATTTCAATTTAAATTTGCTTTAAAATTGAAAAATATTTTGTAATTATGGTCGTTTTCAAGGGGCCGGACATAGGGAACACAAAAAATTGAAGTTTCCTTAAATCGTCCCACGGGGCAAAAATAGGCAACATTTAATTTTTTGAGAAAATTAGAGAAATAAATAAATGAGTAATAACACGAACAATCGAGCAAGAACTGCAATTAAAAATCAATAAATTCCAGTATTCGGCCGCCTTTTTGTAAGTAGAAAATAGGGGGCCGAATATTGGGATACGTGTCCTAAGTTCGGCCGTTTCATATAAAAAAACTGGTTCAGGTCTAAATCTGTGCGGCCGAATTCAGGAGCATAAGTGGCCGGAAATAGGAGCATAGCGGCCGGACACTGGAGAATATGACTTTTTTTTTGATAAAACCTAAATAAATAATCGTTCCATTTAAAAATTCACATTTTTGTTTAGTTTCATCGGTTGAGAGATAATTAAAGAATAATTTGCTTCAAGAATGAGTAGAAAACGTTGATATTTGCAGCTTCTGTGCCATATTTTTTACGAAAAATTCCTTAAGGGGCCGGCCACTGGGGACACTACCCTATGGGTTTTAAGAGGTATTGCATTAACTACTTTATTTAAATGTTAGCTATTTAAAGTTATAGCTAGGTTAATGTGGTATTAAGTACTAATAACTAGTCAGATTTGACCGGCCAAAAATAGTTTTTGAGGTGAAACTGCTTTGGGCACGCTGAGTGTGAAATTCCATGGTCGAATTTTCGGGAAATGAAACTTCAGAAAAGTATGACACTTCGACTTCAGTGTTCAGGTAAGTGGAATGTAGTAGATAAAAGGGAAAATATCCTCTTATGTTAATTACTTTAATTAGAATGTTGTATTCTTTGTTTATAGTTAATAAAAACCTATCAAACATATTAAAAAGAACAAGAAATGCCAATTCAAACCGTTATAACAGCTCTTCACCACTAAATTCCGAAAGTCGAATGTCCTACTAGACTGCGGACCCGCAACCGCATACACACTATACTTTTATAAACAATTTTTATTTGCAGAGTTTTGATACGCAGAGCATACTCTTTACTTTGAAAACAACTAGCTAAGGGGCCAGTTATAGCGATCAGGAAAAAGAATCAGGAAAAAAGTTGTAATGGATAATTTATAATAATTGCACGCGTTTTAAAATGCAAATGCTACACTAATCGATGACGAATAATTCAGACATTTTTTTTGCAAAAAATATTTGCAATAGAACAATTGTTTTTTGTAAAAATGTATTTAATTATTTTCCTGATGAAAATTCATTTTTTGCCGGCTGATTGTCATTTGACAGAAAATGGAACAAATCATTCCAATGATTTGGGTCCCAATTTCTCTCGTTCCACTGACAGAATTGTGGACGAAAAACTTTTTCGTGTGTGTTTCAATCAGATAAACTTGATGGCATACTAGAAGTGAGGCTTGCCAACTGACATAATTTTCCTGTTTGCTATAAACGACCATCACGAAAAAATATTCACTTTCATACTGTTTCAACTTTTCCTAATGCGTTCTCCTGATCGTTATAACTGGCCCCTAAGAGACAACTCCAAGTATCCACCAGAATCTTGGGTGTTTATGATACAACCAGAGGTGCTTTTCCAAGAACGGAAAATAGTGTAGAGGCTTGTCCTTGTCACACAGGTCTCTATAAATTAACAAATGACCCGAGAGAAGAGTTCATCACTGCCAAAGGAAAAGTCCAGCTGTCCAGCGTGCGAAGAATAATAGCGAGTTTCATTTAAATTTCAAAGATCTCCTCTCAAAATCAAGATTTGATCTTTAAAATGAAAAAAATATTTATGAACAGATTTTATTATGTATTATATAAGTCTTATTTAACAAACCTAAAAATACGATCTTTGAGAGTCAGCTTTAATTCTAGAGAAACTTTCCGACTAAGCAACAATGTGATTATGAGTAAAAAACTACAGAAAAACATTTACCGGTAGGCAAAATAACAAAAAAAAACATTGCTAAGTTACAATACCCATAAACGATATTGTCAAATAATTAGGAACTATCAGAGATTTTACTTGAGAAAACAACACTGGTCTTGCATAATAACCAACACCACGTTTTCCTTTCATATTGAGTGTGTTTCTTTATTCATTCTGGTATGTCCAGAATATTCGGAATACCAGTTTTGCGTTTCTTTATTCCGTGGAATATTCCGGATAAACTATTTTGTTGTTTCTTTATTCATTCCGGAACGTTTGGAATGCATTCTTTTTATTCCATATTAAACACGGAATGAAAAGAATAGTCTCGGAATAACCCTTTCATATGAAAGCAAAACAAATGACATCAGCCAACGACGAAAACCAAGTAAGTAAACAAAATGGATGACCAAACTTGTTTATATTTTTATTATTGAAATAAAGATAAAATAACAATTAAATGTGACTTTTCATGAATTAATAAATTAATAATAATTTATTTTAACTATTTTCCATAGAGGTATCTATTTTCTTGTCATCATCACAACACTTTAAAAGAGCTGATTGATGTCATCTTTTTTCTTTTCTATTCCGGAGAGAATTTTTGTTTCTTTATTCATTCCATTCTGGATATTCTAGATAAACATTTCGTCTTTTCCATCCAATCTATTCCTTATCCGGAATAAATAAAGAAACACACTCATTGAGTGTGTTTCTTTATTCATTCTTGGATGTCCATAATATTCGGAATACTAGTTTTGCGTTTCTTTGCTCCACGAAATATTCCGGATAAACTATTTTGTTGTTTCTTTATTCGTCCCGGAACGTTTAGAATGCATTTTTTTTATTCCAGGTTAAACACGGAATGAAAAGAATATACTCGGAATATCCCACTCATGAATCAATGAAAACAAAATTACGACACTTCTGTTTTTGACTTATTTTATTGACTTCACCAAGAAAAAACAAAATGGATGACCAAACATTTTTTATATTCTTATTATTGAATAATAATAATTAAATACGAATTGTCTTAATTAATAAATCAAAAATATATTATTATATATATAATATATAATATATAAAATATTTATAATATATATATATATATATATATATATATATATATATATATATTATAAATATCTTATATATTTTATACTATTACCTGTTTTTTCAGCTGATTGATGTCATCTTTTTCTTTTCTATTCTTTCGAATAGTATTTTTGTTTTTTTATTCATTCCATTCTGGATACACATTTCGTCTTTTCCATTAATTCTATTCCTTATCCGGAATAAATAAAGAAACACACTCATATTAAAAACAGTTCATAGGTTCACCAAGAACGATCTATCGATACTTTCATCGGTTTAAATATCGATATTAAGACATCGATTCTTATGAACGATACATCGTGCATTGTTTTCAGTGGTTTACATTTCTGGAAAAAAATCTCTTCATCATCAGAAGAGGAAGACGATGACGAAGATGAAGACGTAGACGAAGCAATTAAAAACTCCGCTAAATATAGAAATTATTAACTTCTTCGTTCGTTATTTGTTTTTTTTTTTAATTTTTTTAGAACGCACTGGCACAGGTTCACAAATTTGCAACAAATTAATAATAAAATATTTTCTATTTGACGTTTGACAAAAAAGACTTTTTACATGTATGTGTGTATTCAGATCAAATCTGCCAACCCATCAGAGATGAGATCTTTCGTGTTGAGATCTGATCTAGATTTGCTCTTTTTGTTGAAATGAAACTCTCAAAATTCAGAAAGAGGAGATCTTTTCTTAAATGAAACTCGCTATAAGAAAAACAGACAGTTTTGAAAAACAAACATACAAAAAGAATTATAAAAAAAGAGAACCGATGTAAGTCACATTGGGTACCTTAAGCACGGTTGCCGGTTTGGTAGGATTCTACCAAACTTGGTAGGTTTTTTCAGCTCTGGTAGGTTAGTAGGTTTCAATTCAATTTGGTAGGTTTTTACATAAAATATCAAAAACAAAACTTTTTAATAATGAATTGATTAATCTCTACATTATTTCTCAATAGAAGTACACGTGTAACTAGAGACTAATTGAATCAATTAATTGTGTAAAGTGACAGGTAAAATTTAAAATAATATGTATTTCATTTGGTTACTCAAGCTTTCTAATTTGTTAGAATACAAAAAACATGGATAGCATTTTATCAAAATAATTGAATAATTGGCGTTCAATATGAAATGAAAATTCGTTTAAGGATTTGTTATTAGAAAAAAACATTAAACCGATAACGAAATCCAGGTTGGGTCTGGAAAATCAAGGACTCCAACATTGCATTCAAACAGGTGTATATCAAAAAATAAAATTGAAAAATTCGTTCATTACAACTACAACTGCTCAAAAATTTGTATGAGATAATGAAGTATCCATTGTAACCTTGGTATCCGCTTTTGCATATTTATTTTATTGCGCCATCGGGGTTCAATGGAATCTTCTAAAATTTTCTAAGAACAATTTGAGCGCTACGATGGAAAGTAATCAGTTCTGGGCCAAAAAATGGCGAAGCTCAAAACGGACTTTCTCATATACGGCTCCACGGATTTCGATCAATGTTTATACATAGTATTTAGATCCTTCGACTTCTAAATAATACTGCATATAAAAATAAAGGGTGATTTTTTTTAGACGTGTGGTTTTCAATGTGGCAATACTTTTTTCCGTGTTGGTCTATTTGACAGCTATCACTTGATTTATGCTCAGTTTGGTTTGTCATTTCATATTGAATAGACTTACTCCTGAACAAAGTTTGCAAGTTGTGCAAATTTATTACCAAGGTAATGGTTCAGAGACGACGTTTGGTTCCAACAAAGCGGCGCTACATGCCATACAGCCAACGAAACAATGAGTTGGACCTGTAGCGTGGCCCACGAACTATTATTATAATTTTGTATTTCGTATTATAAATGGCAAACCAAACTGAGTATAAATCAAGTGACAGCTGTCAGTTGGACCAACTCCGAAAAAAATATTGCCACATTGAAAACCACACGTCTAAAAAGAATCACCCTTTATTTTTGTATACCTTTATTTAGCTGCTTATATACTCAAAATCTTGTGCTATTGATTGATTATGTGCGATCTAACATAGCAGCGAGTTCATGTGCTCCAGTCGTGTATTTTATTTCTTAAATGCCTTAAATGCTCTATATTAAAAAATAAACTCAAATTAAGCTTTGGTAGGTTTTTCATTGAATTGGTAGGTTTTTTCGGAAAACTTGGTAGGTTTTTTTATTGACAGCGGCAACCGTGACCTTAAGGCGCATTTCATATAACATTGTTCTCTTCGGTTTTGTTTAGCTTTGTTTGCTTGTCTATATTGTCTGGAAGAATTTTGAAAAGCAGAAAAATTGAAAAAAAGCAAAATTTTGAAATGCATAATTTTCATTTTAAAAGCAGAATTTTGAAAATCAGTGTTTGAAGCCAAAATTTTGACCCGCTCCCTAAAAATATATTTAGATATTTTTACTAAAACTCTTGTGTATACGAACGATGTGATCGAACATAACAGCAAGTACTTGCGATCCAGTCGTGCATTTTATTTCTTTTCCTTAATGTGGTGTTCACCAATTTATGTAGGAGAGAGTAGTGCAGCCGTTATCAACCAAACGTCGGCTTTCTTTCACAGTTGAACCAACTATAGACATTCATATACCTAGATCCTACACCCATCCGGGCCTCCATTTTTTCATTGTAATTGAGGTACTTGAGAACTCTGCAGAAGTGTCTAGCCCAACTCTACTTATATAGGAAGTAATCTGTGAAAAATTGGCGGTTTTGACTTCGCTTTCAGATCTAGGTTTGGTATCTAGTATTGCGTGAATTATTTAGTTGGGTGTGCGATTAGTGAAAATATATATATATTTTTACTTGCGATATATAGGTACTATGAGGCAAGTTTTGCATTTAGAAATCTAACTGGATATTTTAGTCAAACTTGACAATACCATGATAGCGAACACAAACTAAGTGTGTCCCGCAATTAATTCTGTCTGGCTATCTGTAGAACGATCTACAGCCTAAACGGCTGACCGATTTTCTTCAAGCTTGGTACGCTTCAGGTGATTCTCTCAAATGGATTTTTGAATCGTTTTTTGTTAGCCCCAAAAATAACTCAACTTGTTATACATTTTTTTCTTCTATATTAACAATACAATTTTCTAAAAAAAATTGGTATGTCAATTTTAAATATTTATTTATATAAAATTAAAAACACAATTTCGAAAACAAAATCATCCACTCGTTTTCGAACTATTGAAAAAAATCGTCCAACCATTTTAAAAATATTGAATATTCAAAACATTTTTTTTTGTTCAAAAATCCAAAAAAATTTGGTATGCAGTTTTATTTAGAAAAAAAGTCGAAGGCTCATTGACAATAAAAAACTCTCGGAAAGTGTAAAGAAAGAGCAAGTTATAAACACTCAACTGTACCTCAAGCAGGAAATAAGAGGAAATAATAAAATAAATAAGATCGCTAATGATCTACAAACATCCTAATAAAGATTACCACAGATATTTTATGATCAACCAATCAAGATAATAATAACAAAACAAGATAAAATAAAATACATAACAGATGTTTTATGACCAACCAAATAAGATAAAGATACAAAAAGTATAAACCCTGACGATAAGAAAACCAACTCATCAGGATAACGTTATAAAAGATTCAACACAGAAGGAGTGGCGAGTAGTTGCAGAATAGTATGTAAGAACTATGTATGTAAAAACTATTTAAATATTTTATTTGTTGAAAAGGAAATAAAGTTAACATTTAAAAATATATTTTTTTGAAGTAACCTTTTTTAATTCCGACGGATAAATATAATTAGCACAAGAATAAAGTTTTTTTTTACATCATAAGAAAACGACGGTTTATCGTTTAAAAGTGTGTGTGTGTGTGAAAAGAATGCTGGTGTGTTTTAACACTCAAGCTCCGAACCAATTAAAACATCAACTAAACACTGATTCCTGGCAAGAAGACCAAAAGCAATGAAAGCAATAGTAATTGTCCTAAGATATAGTAGCATGTAAGTCGAAAGTAAATATATCTATCCTTAATCATTCTTAATCCAATCCATGTTTAATAAAAAAGTAGTCTAAGCGAACTCTGTATTCACGAGTAAATTTAGAAAATATAAGTGAAAAATCAGACGAAGAATCGAATATTGAAATTAATAAAAGTGAAGCATTTATCAAAATACAAAAAGAGCTTGGCGGGATAAGTCGGGATTTTAAAAAGGGGGATTATAAAAGATCGGGATTTTGATAGAGCGTGATTTTAAAAGACAGGATTAAAAAAAAAACAGTATTTTAGTAGACGGAATTTAACGTTTTTCGGGATTTTTGAAAAACCGGGATGATAAAAAGTGATATTCCGATACGCTCCCGTATTATTTATAATTCAAAGAACCTCCTACACAAGAATTTTAATATAAATCCATCTAAACATTTTTTTTTTACCAAAATATAGACTATACCTGAAGTATTGATTCAAAATAGCTTTTAATTGCATTTAGTCTACAAAATTTGCGTTTCGCCCCGGAATCAATAATTCGACTGGTCCAATTAAATATAATGCTTCTACTACGTCTTCTACTTGGCTGAGTAATTCCAGTAGTATATAGAATTGTATTATAAAAAAAAACATCTTCTTATTAACTATGTCTGGCAAGGACAAAATCTTCCAATTAACTATGTCTGGCCAAGGACAAAATCTTCCAATTTTAATGATTAAAATTTTAATCTTGTTGGATATAGTTCACATTGTTTTATGAATGAAAAATGAATGTAAGTTGAACTGAACTTAATAAAAATTACGTATTGGTAAGGCGCTCACTAACCAACTGATGAGTCCAAGTGAGATTACCGGCACGGAACTCAAATTTTGTGGATTAAAGGCCGTTAAAAGCGATTTTGAATCAATACTTCAGGTATAGTCTACACTTTTAGATGGATTTTTCTTGTGTAGGATGTTTTTTTTTAAATTTAACTATAGGCCTGTAAGACCTAAGGTCTTTTAAATGCAACCTGAATTGCACGGCACTAGTTGTTCTTCGAATTATAAATAACACGGGAACGTATCGAAATACCACTTTTTACAATCCCGTTTTTCAAAAATCCCGAAAAAAGTTAAATCCCGTCTACTCAAATACTGATTTTTTAAAATCCTATCTTCTAAAATCCCACTCGATAAAAATCCCGATCGTTTACAATCCCGCTTTTTAAAATCCCGACTTATCCCGTTTAATCCCGCCAAGCTCTTTTTGTATTTTGATAAATGTTATACAAAAAAAAACTTTGCAAATAATACTGCAAACCAACATTTTCGAAAAAAATATATTTTTGGATTTTTGAAAAAAACATTTTGTTTTAATTCCATATTTCGGAAACGAGTGGATGATTTTTTTTTGAAATTTTGTTTTTAATTTTATTTAAATAAATATTTAAAAATGCCATAACAATTTTTTTTGGAAAATTTTTGTATTGTTAAAATTGTTGTATGCGAAATTTTGTATATACAAAATTAATTAAAAATCGATTATAAAAAAAATATAACGAGACGCCATTTTCGCAGTTTTTAAGCAAAAATTGAAAGTTTTTTTTCACACCATAAAAAAATACTGGCGGGCGATCTGTTTGAACCTTAGTCCAAAGAAGAGAGCAGGCGACAGTTGTAATTCATTTTGACAATATGTAATGTCATTTCCTAGTCCCTAGCTTTTCAAGATTAATACAGTGAACCCCGCTTAAGTGGGATCCTCTTAAGTAAAAAACCCGTTTACCTGCATTCACATATCCGCGTGCATATTTACAAAGAAACGATATCGCTTAACTGAAACTCTTTAAGTAAGAACCCCCGCATAAGTGAAATTTTCTTTCTGATTTTGTTGTTGTTTCGCCTAAGGGTTTCACTGTAGTTAGCTTCTCCGTAAATTCTTACGTTTGAATTTTATAAAGTGTAAAATCATGAATAGACTTATTATTAAGAATACAGTCTTTCTACAGAATGGGCAAACTTAAGATCAGGGGTAGACTTGCCCTATGGCAGCCCGGAAATAGTCCCGGCCGCTCACAATGGTAATATTCGTCTTTATGAAACTTTTTTAGTTTTTATAAAAACGTTCTCATAATTGGGGGTACAAGCAACTCAGCTGGGGCCCACATAAGAGAAAAAATAAAAGCGTTTAAGAAGATTTTTTAAAGACTGAGCTAAGCTCTTCAGACTTTAGTTATTCTAACGGAAAACTTTCCCATAAAACAGGACTAAACGCTTGCAAATCTCTAGTAAAAAGCTAATAGGAATGTAAGGGGAGTCCCTAGAAGCCCTTTAGATAATAAGATAATTGTAATTGCGATCTCTGGGGAGACTACGATAACTCAGGCGCCAAAAAATCAGAATGGATTCTTTTAGAACAGTTAGTTTCAAGTATTTTTTTTAATATGGGAGGGTGGTCTATCTATATATTTAAAGATAAAGGTAATAGTTACAAATAAGTGTTATAACTTTTTTTAAGACCAATATCTTAATATATTAGTTAATTCTTAAATCAATCTATGTATATTTTTTGTGTGTATTTACGGTGATCTCACTTAGAGGGGAGAGTAAGATAACTACGCCGCCGCAAAATATTAACGGATTTTTGTAGAAGGGTTTAATGCAATCATTTATTCCCTCGGAAGAGGGTGTATCTACCTCCTTTTAGGCGGGAGGGCAATTTTCTAAAAAAAAAAATTGCTTAAAATTAAAAAAAAGGAAGATTTAACAACAACGGCAATACTTACAATAAAAAAATTATAGGTTTTCTGAAGCCAGAAACTTGTGCTCTTTTCATTTATTTAACCTCCTTATTTGCGTTAATTGTTTTTGTAAAATGCACCGCCATACACAACTCACTGTTTTTTTTTCTTTTTTTTTTGATAAATTTTGAGTTTGAAGGTATACATTTTGTTCAAAAACTATTAACGCAAATAACTAGAATGAAACAAATGATAAGAGGACGAGTTTTTGGATTTCAGAAAACCTATATTTTTTATTGTAAGTGTTGCCGTTGTTTTTAAATCTTTTTTTTAAGTCATTTTTTAGAAAATTTACCCTCCCGCCTAATAGAACGCTGATAGACGCCCTCTTCCGTCAAAAACTCTAATTAGATTTTACTTGATTTAAAAATTAACTAATAGATTAAGGTATTAGCTTTAAAAAAAGTTTATAACACTTATTTGTAAGTATTACCGTTACTTTTTCATAATTGTTTCCATTTTTAGTACTGTTTTATGAAAATGCCACACTCTGCCAAACGAGGAGAGATAGAACCCCCTCCCGTATTTAAAAATTCTTGTATTAAGCCCCTCTTAAAAAATCTGTTATTATCTGGGGTGCCTGAGTTATCGTACTCGTGCCCGATCACTTTATCTTAGTCCCTGGGAACCCGTTTTGCGGATGCAATATTCTTATGAATTATGCAACGAAAAAGGGTAGATAATTGGCCTACAGGTTTATCAGATGTTCGATTATGTCGGGTGTAATATGGTGTATTCCAAGAACTCCCGAATACAAACAAAAAAATTTTCTGAAAGTTTGAATTTTGATGATTGAATTGGCCGATATGCATAAGTGTCTGAAGTTAGTATTGGATTACAAAAAAAAAATACTCCCGTCCCGGTATTTAATAGCAATATTTTCCAATGGTTTACCCTGTTTCATATTATTTTGGCATTATTTCAATTTAACAAATACCAGATGTTCAAATTTACTGCGACACACCTACCTACTGCCATAAATTCAATTTAAAAATTTACCTTAAAAGTTGCAAAAATAAATTATGCCGAATTTTTGTAAACAAAAGAAAATAAATCACCCAAAAAATATTTTTATTTTTTTGTGTTCATTTTCGAGCACATAAAACTGATCAATTGTCGAAAAACGTAAATTTAACACAAATAAACAAAATTGGTATCCGCTGAGATTTTGCTGCATGATATTAGAAACCTGCTGCGTCAACAGCATCACTTTCACGATTACCTACTATAGTTTCCATTTAAAAAGAAAAAAAAAAAACATTTAATTAGTTTAATTTACAAAATCATCAAAAGCTTTTAATCATGAATATTTACCATAACATGTAATAACGACAAAACAAAAATTTTTCTTTTCAGATGCATAACCCACTATTTAGTATCTGTACATACGTAGATACCAACTAAATTGTTTCTAAATTTACTCAAAATATCTTAAAGATGTTTAAAACTATTTTATCCAATTACATGCAGAGCACATTGATCTGTTTTGACTTAAGGTAATTTAATTGTTTCACAAAAAATCCATTGATTTTTAGATGAAAATAATTACCTACTAAAATTTCATATGTCAGAAATCATCAGTTGGAAATGTATTGCTTATGTAACTACGGTAGTATTTTACTAAGAATAAAAACCAAAAAACCTTCTCCAGACCACTAATCTAGGTTTCCAATTTAGTCTTTTGCCACTAAACAGCAATAAAATCTCAAACACAATCACAAGGAAGTGGAATTTCTTTTCATGAACAATCAATTAGAGAACATTTTTCGAAGCAAAGTTGTGTGTTTTATTGAAAAGTGTGTACCCATTTTGAAAAATGTTAAGCGCAAATAAATTCGATACCACGAAAAAAGTGATTATAAATAATTTGTAATGTCATGATGAACAATTGGATTTTAGAAAAAAAAAATGCATGGCAAAGTTACAAAATCAAACTTCCAGATGACATAAATAATATTAAATGTTTAACGCTAAACGTCACTCATGTTTAATTATGTCGAATTCCAAAGGACCAAACGTTTGATTTTTTTATGAACACAATAGAATTATTTCTAAGCTAAATCTTGCGTTTTTAGCAACATTTCATGCATTATTTTTTTGCAAGTTCCTTACAATAAACAAAAAATCGATCTGAAATCGATTTTAGATGGTTTTTTGGAATTCGTAAGCACAACTTTTCTGCTCTCATTCTGCCAATCATTTAAAAAGAAACACATATTTTGTTGTATCTGTCACTTGAAGCATTGATATTATTTTGTTCTCGTTTTGTATTGAAATATGTAAGTAAATTAACCAATTACAATATATTATTTTGTAGGTTTTTTTAGATACATGGATTTTATTTCGTAATAAGTTTTACAATGGTTTGTCACCGCACATTTTACAATATAGAGATTCGATACAGTATACATATCTTTCAGCTAAAATATTATTTTTTAAAGGTTTAGTAAGTACATTTTAATATTTAGATAAATATTATAATTATTTGGAGGAAACACGATAAAACTTCCAATACAAAAGAAAAAAATTAAATACTAGGTATAACTTAATTCTAATGACTAGGGCATGGGATAGATGTTAAATAACAAAAATAACTATTAACTTTATTAACGTTAGGTTTTAATTAACGAGGTAAATAATTAAAAGAAAATTGAGATAAAAAAAGCGAAAAATAGCATACTCAGACCATTTTCTGCTGCCACGTTTTCTGCATAAATATTGTCAGCCAATCTGAAATTGTAAAAAGACACGCAATTTTCATTTGGAGCATCAAGAAGATCGACACATATTTGTGGTACAACCAAGGCTTCAATTTCAACATGTCGATGGTCATACTGGCTTCATAAGCGAATCAACACCTTTGTGAGAGTTTTTTGTGGAGAATTCGAAGTTGTTCCGAATGGAAGGACTGTCATTTTAATTTTACCTATTTCAATGAGCTCTAGCCTTTTGGCGACCTTTTTCACAAGTATAGGTATTTTGGCTTCCTCCGTCGATAACAATCCGAAGCAATAAGTTTTCCTTTTGTCTCTTTCCCTCTGCAATGCATCGAGCTGTTTTGAGAAAAACATTTGCATACGCACCATAGGAATTGCACATTAAGCTTGATGACACACTTTCTTCTTCTTTACCTTGAGAAGTTTCCTTGTCTATCAGAACAGCGAGAGAAGAGCTTTTTTGAAACTTTGGATCACACATTGTGGTTATATGGTTTCCCTAGCACTTAGTACATTTGATGTATTTAACACTTCTGCATTTTTTGGAACAGTGTCTCTTTTTCGTACACCTGAAACAACTACCATTTTTTGCTAAGATGTCTCTTTTCTGTGAAATCGATAAATTTGAATCACAGTCTTTAATGTTGTGTGAAGAAGAATTACAAAACAAACACCTGTCGTTCTCGTTCAGCGCTACTAAGCTTGCTGCAGTGGAAGTAGAGCTCCCTCTTGTATTGTGTGTTTGTGAGCTAGATAGCCTGCTCCTTTCCACAGCTTCAATTTCGTTTTTAAGAAATTCCAAAAGATTGTGCATTTGTCTTTTTGCTGTTGTGGTGGTCGAATCAGACAGAGATGTTCCCCTTTGGGATGCGTCTTCTTCTTTCTCAGCACTACAAGAATCTTCTTCTCGCTCTTTAATACGATGAAAATCGACTCGAAGTTCAGCTGGTAAGCAGCGCAAAAGAATCGACTTAAGCATGACGTCATATTCATGAGATGGCACATTTAAAGCCGTTAGCGATCGTCTGCATGTGGTTATTGAATTGTATAGGCTACGAAGACTGTGAACATCAGAACATGAGTGCACTGGTCGAAGTGAGACAAGCTGTTGAATGTGATTGTCAATCAACCGTTCTACATCACCGTATTGTTCTTTAAGCACCGAAATAGCGGCATCATAGCAGTTTTCCGATGCCGTAAATCCCCCTATCACTTTCTTGGCAGCACCTAAAAGACACGACTCCAAATAATTGAATTTTTCGGTGCAGGAAAGAGTTGTATTTTCGTGTATAGACAAACGAAATTGCTCCCAGAAGGGTACCCAGTCTTTTATATTGCCATCAAATTTCTTGAGGGTTAACTTTGGAAGTTTTATTTGACTTTGAGTTGACCTTTGCCGCGAATTTGGCTCTGCATTGACTGTAACCGCTTGTGGATGGGACTTTTCTAGAAGTCGCTTTAATCGGCTCTCTAGACGTGTTAAGATTGTAATTGCAGAGTCTTCATATTCCGCTGTTTTTGTCATCTCCTGTTCTAAATCAGTTTTCACGAGATCTTTTTCGATAATTCTTCGATTAACTGTGTTTAAACTGTCATTTACCGCCCGTAACCTTTGCAAATACGTGTTTAGTTCTTCTTCTATTGCGTCGTAATCTGATTCATCATCTAATTGCGACTCTTTAGAACTAAGATAATCGGCAGCCGCTTTTACGATCTTTGTTAATTGACCTCGATAGGCTGCACGTGAAGCGAATTCCATTGCCGTTGAAATAAATGCGATTAGCTATTATTTTAAAAAATATATTAAATTTAACGCGTTTGAGTCTTCCCGGGTTTCGGCACCAAATGTTAGAAAATCGATCCGGTTACAAATATATAAAAGACTCCTTTAATTAGTAAATTCAATATATTTATTAGATTCGCAATTTAAGCAAGAGTGACCATTAATCTTAAGGTTCATGTGGTCACGACGAGAGAAATTATGCAACTGAACTCTTAACATTTTCAATACTATAACATAGGTTAAAAGAAGAAGAAAAAGTTATATTCAAACATGTGATATGTAAATATGTAAATGTATGGGTATGAAACATGAACAAAAATGAATTTAGACTTAATTTTTAACAATTAGTATGAACTCTTTCAGGAAATGAAATCAACATGAAAAATACATTTTAACAAAAAGCATAGTTATAAATAGCAGATAATGCCATAGAGATTATAAATAAAGTAACAGAACAAATTAGTAACTGAAAAGAAAAATAGATAATTATTAAACAAATAAGATAATAAATATGTAAATAAATAAATAAATAATTAAATAAATAAATAAATAAATACATAGATGAATAAATAAACAAAAGAAATTAAATAACAAAAAAATATATGAATAAATAAATAAACAGATAAATAAGTATTCAAATTGATAAGTAAATAAATGTATGTGTTTTTTTACAAATTTATTTAGGCTTCCAAAGGACATGACTGCAATTTTTCCGGAAAAAAGGTGTTAGCTTCTGGAATTGTATTAGCACTGCTTTCAAAAATCACTCGTTTTATTGATAGATATAGCATGTAGAAAGTTTGCTAAATTTTGTTCATGAATCAACTTAATCTTTTCATTTTTTTCTTCAAACTCGACATTACGATAATAGAGTATAGGAAAAAAGTGGGTTTATTTATTTGCCTGTCGTCTGTCTGTATATCCATCTACAGCCAAAGCCGCCTAAGCGATTTTTTCAAACTTGATGCTTAAACGTTTTAGGTGATGTCCCGATGGTCATACAATTTTTTGTACCAAAAATTAAATATCTCGAAAACGGCTCTAACGATTCTGATAAAATGATAGATAATTTCCATAGAACATAGAACAGAAGATCCTTCAAATTCTAAATAATACTGCATAACAATATTTTTAAAAAATATTTTTCTGGATTTTTCGAAAAAAAAAATAATTTTTTTTAAATTAATTATTTGGAAAACATCCACCACGGATGACGTTTTTTAAAATCATTTTTTTTTATTTATATTGTTCCATGAATCAAATTGCTATGCCAACATTATTTTGTAAAAAAAATTTATTTATATTTTTGTATACAAGAATTTAAGTAAAAAAACGACTTTAAAAATATATTCGGCTGTTTCTTCTAATAATATTGTACAAACGATGTATTCGAACATCAATCAAGGGCGTGTCTTTTAATTTTTTTTTACAAAAAAGAAAATTTTATCTTAATCATTACAGTTGTTCTCGAGAATATTTCATTTTTTTTTACAAGCAAATTGATAAAACCATGTCTTTTACTTTAAAATGTTCCTTAAAGAAAACTCCTCCAAAGATGCGGCGGAACATAATATTCAGTTCCACTGGACCTATATTCGAATGATTATTCGAAACACCATACAGTCTTTTGTGTGAGCATCTTCCGTCGCGTCACATCGCGGCGTGCGATCTATAAATGCGAACATCAATTTTCGTTTTGATTTTCTGTTTTTGTTTTTATTTTTGGATCGAAACATATATTTAGATTGTTCAGATAGAAATATTTTCGGTAATAAAAAGTGTAATTACATATTTTCAGGGACAGTTGTTGTTTTGTTGAGTGTGAAAAATACAGAGTGCTAATTTAATTAATTAATAATTAATTGAGCCTTAAGATGTCCAATGAAGATTGTTCTTCGTATGATATTGGATTAAAACCGTTTAATCATGATAAAAAGCGTGGAAAATGGGAGTCTTCGACGGATTTTTTCTATGCGTGTCTGGGACATGCATTTAAAATTGACGCCATGATGGTATTGCCTTCGATGGTGTTTAAAAATTTAGGAGGTGAGTTCAGAGTGACTAACAGATTTTACCTGAACTAAAAAAAATTTATTCTAATTATAAAAAAACGATTATAATATGTAAAAAATTATTCTAGCGCTACCGTAAAGTATATATGTATTAAAATTAATTACCGTAACATAATCTTATTGTTTGGTTTGTATTTTTTTTTTTTTAGGATATAAAATATAATAGACCGCCGATGTTTTGGATTTACAATTAACAATTCAAAAATTTTTGTTGCAATAAGTGAAACAACAACAACAAGTAAAGTGTATATCTACCAAGTTGTATATCTATTTTACGAAGGAAATATTGCCTTAAGCTCCCGTTTGGTTATTGGCTTTATTGCATATATTTTATCCATTGTGTAGGCGTAAGGTACCATTTATCGGTTGAACGCGGTGGTTAATTCGTAAAATAATACCCAATAGCAAAAGTTTCCGTCAGAGCGTAGCTCGGGATTGTTGGAACCAAATTTGTTCTTTTCCCCAATTTTTAGGTCCAATTGAGAAATGTCCTGGGATTTGGAAAAGCGTTCCACATTCGCGTTGTACCGTTAAAGAAAGAAGATCTGTACTTGGCAGTGCGTCCGCAGTTGGGCTTAAGGTAAAATGATGAGTATTTCTATAGAAACCCGAGTATTAGGGTTGAAGATTTTAAGGGAGAAACGCAACTGGCTATTTCGCCAAAACACTGTTTATAAAAATAAAGATCAAATAATAGAAGGAATGAGTTGGGTGGACAAGACCGCAGGCTGAACAATGCCCTCGACACCGAGACCTGAGGAGAACATTTCAAAACCTTGTTGTCAGCTGCGAACAATCTTCACAAGTTTAGCTACGCAATAAAAGACGTCTATATCCAGGAGCTAGATTCTTTAATATCTTTAAACGAACTGGAAGATACTCTACTTAAAATGAAGAACACCAAATCTCCTGGTTGGGATGGTATTCCCGTGGATTTTTTTTAAATGGAACCGATCAACTTTAAATTTTATATCCTGGAGTTGTTCAACCTCATGTTTAACAGTGCATGCATACCAAAAAATTTCAACAAAGCACTTATATTGGCAATATTTAAAAAAGGAGATACCAGTACTCCTAAAAACTATAGAGGGATTTCTATGCTTACTTGACTCAGAAAAATATTCGCTACTATATGTTATGGAGGAATGATAGAGGATAGCAATTGCCTCATTGATAATTAATTCAAATACTTGAGAAAAAAAATAAATTTATTGAAAAATAATGATGCGTCTAAAAAAGTGAACCGCACTGTGCCTAAAAATACATAAAACTACTTAATTCTACTACTTAAGAACTAGAACAGCCACAGCAGCCTTTTTCGGTTTTTAATTTTTTTTTCGTATATACGCATGCAGACACACAGATCCATGCAACCCACACAAACACGTACATACGTACATACATAATCATACGTACAAACATATACAGGTACGCAGTTGCTTGCACATATGTCCCGCGTACATACATATTTTTTTTTATTTTTTTATGGTGCCAACCCGACTGTTCCCTATACCTAATTACCCTAAATCTATGTAAGTGGGCCAAGACATACCATCTGGGTCGACTTTAAATATCATGATGCTGTTCAGAGAGCCACCAGAACTGGTTCTCCTGTTTCGCCCTATCACTTCGGTCCCGATCGGACAGAGTCCTACTGAACTGAATGCGCTCTTCTCCACCTTGAGCGATGACGTCTCGACAATACAGGAGTCGCCTATATACAGTTTTGCGGCTGACGTGGTAGATGAGCGGAACCGTCATTCTATCCTGTATCAGCCCTCGACTGTCTAAATAGAGGAATGCCTCCGGAGGGATGTAGCCACTTAACCGCGCACTCTCAAAATATTCGTTATTGGGGTAATAAGCCCCAAAAATTAGGCTGTTTGTTGAGGACATCGCTCTAGCAATGTGACCCTGAATCAGCTTAAACAAAATATTATCTATTCTGTTTATGTTGGCTCCGTTGTATAGAATCTGGTTGGAATAATATCGTGTGTACTCCGACTCTGGTGTGCTGTGTAATCTAAGGCAACGTCTTAGACATTGCCTCTCAAACACCCGAATCTTATCCATTTGAGATGGGGCAACATTGAACCACACCGGCCTTCATAGGCAATCATCGACCTGATGAGGGCCATGTAGCAAATCACCTTCACCCTGCTGTCAAGACGGCTGCTATAAAACAGTCGTTTTGTCAAGGCAAAGGCTCCCCTAGCCCTGGCCAAAGCAGCACCTATATGTCTGTCGAAATACAGGTACTGATCCAACCAGATGCCAAGGTACTTTACTACACTTTTACTCGCCAGTGGATGTCCATGTGGCCCTACGATCACCAGCTTGCGCCAGTTCTTTCTCGTATCCCTTGAGGCGCTAGACAACGGAGTCCTAAACAAAATAGTCTCTGATTTCTGGAAGTTGATTTTTAACTTCCAGTCATCACAATATCGCTGAATCTTGTCGAAGTCACGCTGCAAAAGAATTTTGATGACCTCAACTGTTGGAGCTATTCTGTACGCAATTAGATCGTCGGCGTACGCAATTGCCTGAGTTAGACTACCTATCAGATCGCTGGTGTAAATGCTGAATAGAATCGGCGAGTTAACAGCTCCCTGCTGAACACCATTATTAATATTAAAAATTGCGGTAGAAATTACATTGCCACTCTTGACAACAAGCCTTCTACCATTTTTCATGTCATAAAGCATATAATAGAGGTTTACTAAAAGCTAGTCTGGAAAGCTTCAGATAGAGACCCTCTAACCATACAGTGTCAAAGGTCTTCCCCAAATCAACCAGACAGGGTTCCATTGGATATCATAAACAAGTTAAGATGCGGCATGAATTGTGTCATGTCCCCGAAATGATTATCAGGTATGATATTGTTTTGTCCTCCGGCCACTTGAACAGAGCACTGTAAATAATCTTCTCAAATACCTTGCTGATACTCGGCGGAAGACTTAGATTTGCCGGATTGGAGTTGTTCTTTTCTGGAGAGGATGTCCCACAGCTGTCTTCCACTGCACGTTGTTAAACAGTGTGGTATAAATGTCAACTGATTCCTGAGGCAAATGTGGTAATACAATGTTGGACATTTATCGACTCCTGCTGATACCTTTTTCTTTAATAAATCGAAGATGAGCGGGAGCTCAGTCTTCGAAATTCACAGGGAACTAGGCCCATTTCGCTCGGCGATTATGGCTTTTGACAAATCTTCATCATTAAACCCGGTCAAACGAAGGTTCTCAGATCGCCATTGCGTTATATCGTTCCGCAGCCATATGTGATGAAGCAGAGCTCTTTTCTCCAGGTCATGATTCAGACGAATGCTAGCAATCGTGGTTCAATACACAGTAAAGGCACAAGAAGTGTTTTCAATTAAAATGAAAAATTGACCAGCACCAGCCAAAAATAATATGAGAAAATCTTGGTGGTAGCACACTCAAGATGTTCTTGGTCATTAAAAATCATTATATGATACAAAAAGTACTTTAAAGCAAGTATGTAATAATGCAAAAAGTGAATATGGTTGAAATTTCAGTCAGTTTCATACTGCACACCCTTGCCCACAAATCCGGTTTTAGTCCGGACGAAATAGTCTCGTGTGTGCAGGCCAATTAAATCTCCATTTTTTGTTCTCTTGAATACTCTCTCTGCGTAACTGACCGTTGATCAAGTGATTTGGTTAAAGCAATAATAGCCGCGTTTTATTATGCACGAAGACCTATATAGATCAAAGCTTTGCATGCATTACAACAACACTACAAGATCTTCATATTTATCCAGTTCAATTTTCCTGACCCAGAATTTAATTACATATCTCACCACCAGGGTGAGCATTTTAACTTGTACAATTTGGTACTTCAATTTTGAATTGTTAACCACGGTGTTTCCAAACAACTATACTTATAATTCATTAATTAAGTCTCTTCAACGCTATTGAAATTTTTATGTGGTTTCCCATTGGTAAAAGATATCAAATTTGCCAAGTTAAATTCTTCCATTGGGCAAACAAAAATTTGTTTTTTTTATTCAGAATCAATTTTGGGGTTTTTCTGTGGATCAAAATCTCTTTTTATTAAAACCACTAAGCAAGCACTAGTACAATTAAATGCATTAACTTTGACAACAATAAGAGCCCAGGGCCGGCAGACATACGTCATTTTATCATAGCTGATTTTTTTTCTGCGTAAGATACCAAAGTAGATAAGAACGAATGGACATTCGGAATTTTCAAAGCTGGGGCTTTTCGGAGATATGCAGTTTTAACAGTGCATTCTCAACTACGTTATTTTATCAAAGCTGATTTTTGGATATGTTTAAGGGGATAGTGTCTCAAACTTTGATTGACACTTGTCAAACCCCTACAGTGGGGTATTTCGTCTGGCAGACAACGAATGTCCATTCGTTCTTATCTACTTTGGTATCTATACGCAGAAAAAAAATCAGCTATGATAAAATGATGTATGTCTGCAGGCCCTGGGCTCTTAGTCTATATGGGTCATTGAGCATAATAAAATGCGGCTAATATGTGTCATGTTTAAGTCGATGGTCTCGTTGCCAGTTCTTCAGTATATCTATTTCGCACATTTATATATACGTCGTATAGCTGCAACTGAATGACTTGACCAACAGTCTGTTGCGCAGAGGGAGGATCAAAGACACCAAAAATAGTGCGCAAGAGATTTAATGAGTAAAATGCCAGTGATGAAATACTTTTTGAAAACTGCACAATAAACCACGAGCATACCTCATATAAATAAAGTTCACGATGGAAGGTGATTGTTGTATCTTTCAAATTAATGAGATGCGCAAAGAAATTTGAAGAGAAATGCGCAGTAGGATTGTCAAGTGATTTGGTGCAATCTATAGCCCTTTTTTATTGGTAAATGTATAGGCAGGGGAGTAAATTACTATTCAGTAAACAACAACAAAGGAAAAGTGAGAATAAATTGAGCAGCAACAATAGAGTAGATATAAACCCTGTTCTTTTGACAAATCTATCGGCAGCAAAGCAGGATTTTCCAAAAGAACGATTCGCAGCAGCCTTATTTTTTGTATCTTTAAGTTGGTATGACCGAGCTTGTGTCTAATAAGTAAATGCAAAAAATCTACAATTGATTTGTTTTTATTTCTTAAGATCAAATGCATTTAAAAATACAAAAACTTGAATTATAAGATGCAAATAAAATGAAATATATACACCTAAAGCAGTAAGAAATAACAAAAAGTTGAATTTTCTACATCTGTGTGTTCCAAAATTTTCATTTCATAATTATTTTATGTGTTTGTCGTTTATTTTCAATAAATCAGAACTTAGGGCAATGAAAGGGTATGTTTGCATTGTGTTTCCTTGCAAAAATGAATGATCGCATTCATTATTTAACTATTAAGTATTTTTAAACGTCGTTTACATGCGGCTCAAAAGTAGAGAGGTTAACTAAAATGAGTTATATGAAATATGGACTGAAATCCCCTTTTTGAATCTTATAATTCGGGTAAATAGTCGTGTTTTGGTAAAAATTATTAACGTCGTAACAAATAAACAATGAACAAAAAAAGATTATGTCCACTTTTATTTCACTGGTTGATCAACGGTCAACCCGAATCCGAATTCAAAATGACGTAAGATCGTCAAAATCTGTTTTGACACGAATTTAAGGGACAAGTTAATTATCTACGACATCCATCAATAAAATTTGTGATTTTCTGAAATAAGCTATATTTTGAAATATTTAGAATGTATTCCTTGCCAAATTTCGCCGAAAAGAACTAAAGCATCACTCTTTTCCGAAGATAATTTCCAATTGTTGGTATGACCAAATTAAGATTTTTTAGAAGAAATCTTCACATAACTACTCACACTGTTTTTTGTTTTGTTTTTTATTTAATTTAAATTATTGCCAAAGGTGACGAATCGCGAATTTCTTCAGAATTTTCTATTCACTTTGTAATATTGTCTTAAGTATGAATTTTTAGCCATTACTCTCCTGTACAATCACAGCAAATTCGTGCGATTTAGTTGTCCATTGGAGAATTTATTTTATTTCTTCTAGATAATCTTCATTGTTTCATTTTGTTTTCTTTATAGTTTGCCTCATCATTCCATATTTTGCCATAATGGCATTATGTGTTGTGCCAATTGTTATGATACAATCATTCCTTGGACAATTTTCAAGTACAGGATTAATATCAGTATTCCGAATAGCACCTCTTTTCAAAGGTAAACAAATTATTTTGAAATATTTTCATTAAATATTGAATATATATTTTTAAAATCCATAGGAATTGGGTATGTTTCTTTGGCAATAAATCTAACGCAACTGACTTATTACACAGTATTTGCGGCAATACCATTATTTTATTTCCTTCATTCCCTACGACCTACAATACCATGGAGTTGTGAGGGTAGCAAATTTTGGATGGATCCTAATGCAACTGTAACAACGGTGGGTACCTATTCATAGTAAAATTTATCTAGAAAAATCATCTACTGAATTCCGAAAATGTATAACTGCATTCATCTAATTCTTAGCCGTGCAATATTGCCGACTCACAGGATCCACCCGGAACTAAGGTCCTCATGAGAGTTCCATCCCTGGAATTCTTTAGTCAGCACATGAACATCATTCACTATCAACAATTAAAGCCTCCAACCACATTTTCCTGGTCACTTGTCGTGTTCACGTTTTTCATATGGACGATAGTTGGAAGTATTGTTAGCAAACCTACCGAGATGGTAAATATTATGAGTGCGTGTGGATTCCCGTGAAAACTAATTTCTTTCCAGATCGGAAGATACATTCGATACACTTGCATGGCTGTTCTTGTAATCATGGGACTTTGTTTGGTGCGTTTTCTCTTTCTGCCAGGCGCATTGGAAGGTGTAAGTACGTTCTTTCGTCCGAAGAAGCCTCAAGATATGAAATCATGGTTGTTCTTGGGAATGCTTGTACTTTCAACTTTGGGTCCTGGGTGGGGATCTATTCTCAGTATGGCTAGCTATAATCGGTTCAAGACAAACATCTCCAAGTACAGTTGGTTTCTTGGACTTGCACAATTCGGAGTGATTGCAAGTACAGCTTTTTTACAAATTCTGGTAACAAATCACATGAACAGTAAGCAAATCTTCAAAGGTCAGTCTATTCATAGCTTATCATATCTTTAACGTGCTTGTTAACTTGGTTAAAAGTCTATTTATAAAGTTGCTAATGAACCTATGAACAGACTGTCCCTTATGAAGTACAATTTTGGCTTAGAAGAAATAATTACTTCAGTTTGAACTTCAAGGATCAAACCCAGATTTGATAAGTTTTCGAAATGATGGAAGACAGTGGCTTGAATTTTTGTCCATTCCATCGGCCTTGACATTTCTCGAGTTACCAAATTTATGGTCCATGCTGTACTTTGCCATGCTGATGCTTGGAGCAATGAATCTCGTTGTAAGTTTTCTGAATATTGGTGAAATATATTAACAGTAAAACTTGACAAACACTTGATACTTCTAGATTGTACAACTTTTTTCAGTTCTAACAACTCTATTCGATGAATATGAGAATTTGAGGGCAATGAAGCGAGATGTCACTTGGATGACAGTTGGCAGTTTATCGCTCTTTTCAACTTATTTCTGCACGAACGTAAGACTACCGTTTATTAATAGTGTTTCCATTGATATTTTTCTTCGTCAAGATTTTTTAATTTTAGCACGGAATAATGTTCTTTGAAGTTGTTACCGAATTCTCGGTGCTGACACAAATGATCCTGAATCTTTTGCTGTTATTCGTGGTTCTGTGGGTTTACGGAAGAGAACGATTTCAACGTGATCTGAGATTTATGACCGGTCATATGTATGCCACTTGGATGATTCACATTGTGAGATTTATTGCACCAATATTTCTAATAATTGGATTTGTAAGAATATTGCTTTTGTGGTTTTTTATGTTTTAGAAAAGTTAAATTAAAATTTTTTTTTTCAGGTTGTTGGATTTATTATAGCAGTTGTTCTGGATGAAAATTATTCCAGAATTGTACTCTATATTGTGAGTTCTATCACAGTTCTTCCATGGCTTTTAATACCTGGTGTCTGCATAATGATGCTGAGGCACCCGAATGAAGTGAAAATTAGCTCACCAACGAATTGGTTTCCGGGAGATTCAGTTTACAGACACCAATATGAGTTGGCTTTCTGTAATTCGGAAATACCACAGAATTGATCTATTAGTTTATAAGATTTAATGTTTAAGATGCAGGTTAATTTTATAACATATTTCTAATGAGCCTATTCGCTAGTTGAACTTTTTGAATGTTTCAAATTCTGGTTCTGGCCCTCAGAGGGTAAAAAAATCTCAAAAAGAACTATTGCCTTCGGCAATATAATTTTCAACGATGAGTACAATATTGAATACTGAATACAATATTTGGCCATTGTGGGAAATTGGGCTTTGCTTATGCCATTCGGGTATTAGAGGTGCCAAAGGCGTACCAAAAATCTGTATTTAAAAACAAATTGATGTTGAACCTATTATTTCAGCTGCAACTTTCTTGTGTATAGTCAGCAAAACAAACAATTTAATAATTTTATTCAAACTTTTTTTTGTGTAAATAAAAATTATATCTTACAAAAATAATAACTTTTCTTTAATTAATTTTTTTTTTGTTCAAAAATGTATTGTTAATAACTTGCCTTACTCATAAGCTTATTATCACGGTGAAAAGTGGATGTCCAATACCGGTGCTAACTTGGAAGGTGCAGATTTATTATTGACCGATCAACATCATTTACAGAAAATAAGAAGTATTTCTCTTAACGGCGGAATTGTTTTTTTGAATTAGATTCAATTCACATCACGGTAGCCACTTTATATTTATTATAATATTTTGCCATTAGTATTTTTTTTCCGATTTTAAGTAATTTGGTTATGTATATTTTTATCAGATAAAGTTAACTTTTTAAAAAGAGATTCAACAGTACGAACACAATATTAAATCATGTAAATGCGGACTTGTGTTTTTGAAAATTACTAAATGCAAGTCTATAGACATTCTGATCTTGGTATGGTCTTGAGATACAAAGAAATAGTCGAAACGAAATAGAGATGTCCAAGATTGCAAATTTCGATAGAATGGCAAACACATTGGAATACCAAATACATCGGCTAATTTTATACCCAAGAAATAGCGTTACGCATTAAGACTCACGTTTTACGATACGTTTCACGGTCACGGTATAGAATTATAAAATGAAATAAAACAAGATAAATGACAATAATTGGCATTAAATTGAGACTTTATGTGAAAAATAATTTCTTTCAAATGTATGATTTCTGACATTAGCACCGCGGCTGGCTCAGATGTAATCCAATTTTGACTTGAGGTCCAAATATCGATCACGCTTTGTACCCTTTGGGGTAGTATATCATATGTTCAAACGTTTTGTGGCTTATCGGTTTAGTCTAGCGACCTCACATAATCCCACAGAAAATAAAAATAATCTAGCGGTATTAGATAGGACAATCTTGGAAGCCAACTCCCATGCCTACAACACAATCATACTTAAAATTATAAAAATGCCCAAAAAATGAAAACATTGCTCCCAACCTAAAGTTCTATACCTTTAAAAAAATACTATATACCCGCTCTTTCGCTCACAAAAAAAAGCATGATTCGCGAATTTAAAATAATCGCATCAGAGGGACCTTGCCGTATTTACCTAAAATTACAGAAGTGAGGATTACCATAAAACGCATTACTAGGTTGATTGAGAAAATCCGACTCCATCATTTGCGCTCATGCCCTATGAAGAAAAAGCAGACCCGGACTCTATGAAGTCGTAAGAACGTATAAATGATTCGGGCCATTCGGAAAGTGCAATCCAGATTGCCAAACATTATTGTTGTAAATAATAATAATGCAGACACCGTGGGAGAAATAAGATAAAAGTCTGGATCTCGAAAAGAGTGACACCTAACAAAGTTCATTTATAGCTAAGAACTTTCCCGGTGATTCCATGAGTACAAACAAATTCCATCAAAGTCGATAAAGCCGTTTAAGAGAAGAACAATTACGAACAAATGCAATGTTATTTTTAACGTGTGATGTACTTTGTTTTCAAAGGCTGTGGTAACGCTCGCCGGATTCAAAGGTTCTACCTATCTTGCACCGGCTATCAACATTTCTGCGACGGCTATCATAGTCTTACTATGGCTATCAACAGCTTGTGCTGGCTTAAATTATTTATATATACTTGTGTTATAGTTATAAGTAACTATATAAAATTACCTATACCTAACATTTTTCAGTTGCATTACAAGTTATTACCGATATAATTAACTATTGAAAGATGATCACAAATATACACTTTACATAAAAATATATTCACAAATTGACATACGAAGAAAACAATTATGGAAATGGTGACTAATTGAAAAGATTGTTTTTTTTTTGGTATACTTAATAACATCTTCTACATACCAAAAGTTTTGATTCACCCATAAGATTTAGTGGATTTTGCTACAAGTAAGATTTAATTATTTGCAATGCCCTTACAACTGGTGAGCGGAAGTCTGATAATTAGTTCGTTTATTCTTATATGAAGTCCGTTACCATTGCATTGGGCAAGATGTATGGTTCTAAAATTTAATTCTCAATGCAAAATATCGTTATGGCCACAGATGAGCCATACCAAGAAGGGAAAATTTCGGCAGATATTTTGGTTTGCCTAAAAGCTATTAACAATATGAAACTTATATTTTTGCATCTGTGTGTAGTTTCCGTGCACTTTAGTTTGCTGTTGGATTTCACATCTATTCATGTATAGAAAGTCACATGTTAACATAGCTATAGATACGAACTACAAACGGACGAAATCGATTTAATAACAAAAATAATTTCCTTATTTAAAGGGCGCTCAACAAATAGTTTCGCCTTACAATCGCCAACAAAAAAATACGACCCTGTTTCACAGGAGAGCTGTTTGACATTTCGTGTCACAAAATTATACCCAAAAAACTATGTGCAAGTTTGCAATTAGTTAATAGTTTTCCTAGTTGTCATTTAAGTTTAAATCATTTAAAACGTATTACTTGAGTTGTTAATAAATAAAAAAATGAACAATTCACATCACTTTATTTGGGAAAAGTGTAATAAAACTTACCTGTGAAAGGAAATGCTTTTGTGTACCATTCTCTATCATTTTGTACACAATTTTAGACTGCACTTCATATAATTTTTTTTATTGTTATATAAAAAAATATAATATACATATGCGCACAATTAATAATTAAACAGTTTATTCTATTAAAATAACCAATGCTTTATTAATGTTTTTAAACTTGGGTCACTTTTGTTTTCTTTGTTTCACCGATTTGACATTTGAAGTCACAACTTTCTGCCGCACTTACTTATGGCGTTTTCGATTGGCAATTCGAAACCGTCCGGAATGCGTGTAAACCCTTATAAAAGTGTTTTATTGACATCCAGAGTGACAGTTCTTTTCCTTTTCCGAAAAGAAGAGAAAATGATTCTGGATTCTATTTCAGAATTGAAATCAGAATTACTCATTCATTCAAACACAACTAGTTGTCAAGTTTCGTATAACGTCATTTAATGTAAACAACAATTTCAGTTTTCAACTTCAATTTTAAATTGAAATATTTTGCCAAGTAATAATAATGAAAATAAAATGCACGACTGGATCGCACGAACTTGCTCTTATGTTCGATCACATTGAATGCAAAAGATTTCTGTTAAGAATCTAAATATATATTTAAAGCAGTTTTTTACTTCATTTTTTATATATATAAAATATCTTTAATTTTTTAAAAATTGTTATGACAGTCTTAAATATTATAATATATACTTAAAAACAAAATATTAAATCGGCTTAATCTAATTTAAGCTCAAAAAAAAGTAGGCCATTTTATTTGTTAGATAAATTTGAATTTATCAGAAAAAAATTTTAAAATCTGTGGAGCGGTTTTTGAGAAAAAAAAGTATTTTTCAAAAAAAATTCCAAAACGCCAATTCATAGGTATTCAATAAATACATATAAATATAATTTTTGAAAAAAAATTTAATGAGCAGTTTCGAAATATAAATTTTTTAATTTTTTTTAATGATTTTAAAAATACAAAAAAATACTAATTAAAAATATTGGTAGCCGGAATAATTTGGGCAACATAAAACCTATATATTTGTGAAATTTCGAAAGAATCGGTTGAGCCGCTTATGAGATAGTCGAAAGCAAAAAAACGGTCCTATGGAAAGTACCGTTTTTAGACATTTTTCTAATTTTTTTTCAACCATATGATCGGTCGTAGCTAAAAAGCCGCACTCATTTTTTTTATCAAAATCGTTAGAGCCGTTTCCGAGAAAAATAGTTAAAACGTAACGGTTATATGGCAGGTACCGTTATTTTTTGAGCTACAAAAAAATTCAATTTCCCATCTGTACAATACCTAAAAAACTCTATATGCCAAGTTTGAAGCAGTTCGGCACCCGTTTGGGCTGTAGGTGTCTATACATACATAAAGACGGACTGAAGACTGACAGACTGACAGACTGACAGACTGACAGACTGACAGACTGACAGACTGACAGACTGACAGACTGACAGACTGACAGACTGACAGACTGACAGACTGACAGACTGACAGACTGACAGACTGACAGACTGACAGACTGACAGACTGACAGACTGACAGATAGACAGACAGACAGACATACAGACGGACAGAATTTTTGACCATCTTTTTTCGTCTACGCTATCGTCGTAATGTCATGTTTGATTGTTATCTCAAAACTTTTTTTTTCGACGAATGCATAACTTGCCTTAGCAAGTAAAAATTGAAAAACAAAGTTCTAAAAAAATAAAAATGGATTTTAACACGTCCATAATCAATTTTTCATTGTCAACTTCATCATCTTCATCATCATCAAGCGATGATGATATGGTTGCTATAGAATTTTTATTAAAGGAATTTGGAAAAAAAACGCAAGTCGAAAACTTGGTCGCTCTAGATAAATATTCAGAGGAAGAGCTATGTATGTAACCAAGCACAATAAAGTAAAGATTCCTAGCAAATTAATTAATTTTATTCCCAGTTCCGTGCGCAGTTCCGAATCGAAAAAAGAACTTGACAACGCCCAAACTGACAACGCCCTTCAGCTTAAAACTTAAATCAAAATTCAAAAAAAAAAAAAGGAACTACAAACATACATATATGCGCAAGTATATTTAAACTGCAGACTTCTTATTTTGTTAAAACATTGAAAGGTAGGTACTTTAGAATGAAGATGATTGTTTGTTGATTATATTCGCTAGACAACGATGGATTTCATCTAATTTGTGGATTTTCGCTCTTTGGATTTCATTTGATTTAAAAAAATTTTTCTTGGTGTCTTCTTCAGCGTTGCCGGACAAAAAATTTTGTAAGTGGCAATACTGACAACAGAAAGTGCCATTTTATACCACTGGGTGTCATGAACAAAAATTTTTAATTTTATTAATTAATAAATTACCGAATAGATAAAATTATGGGTTTTAATATTATTTAAGCGTGAAATAACCGTTTCAGCTTATGTACTACCTGATCTGACCATGAACTTGGATATATTTGAAAACATTTACTCGTCGATTCCTAGAGTGCCATTTGAAGCGTTTGAGTGTCACAGTGCCAAGTCACTTCGGCAAAGTTGGTCTTCTTTCCTTGTTTTCTCCTTTTATTTTGAAAAGATTTTCTCTGTTTTCAAATAATTTATCTATTAATTTTTCACTATTGCACTTTTGTCTCTTTTTTGGTGGATTAACGTTGGTGTCTGTTGAATTTTGTTTGGCATATTCCTTCGTTGCAGACTTGACTAGTTGTAGAAGATGATAAAGACCCAGAAGTTGAGGGGAGTTCTTCCAACGATAAGATTTTCCTTATGAATGATTTTATTTGGTCCGACGAAAACTTCAGGGATAATTGTGTCATCATTCTTAAGAATTTTATCCATCGACGATGAATATGGGATTTTTTTTTCTAAAAGCTCCGCTGGTTTCATTATTCTTAATAAGATCCTTTGTTTTTTCATTATTGTTTTAAATCGCCCTTCAACCTGATCTGGTGAAGCACATAGGGCAAATTCCTAAGCGCAAATCTTGCGCATAATATGTCAAACTGTCCCTAAACGCAAACAGAAAAATCTCTGCTAAGCACACTATCCCAAAAGGCAGTTCATTCTTTTTTCTTGCGCAAACTTCATTGCATTTGTGCAAGTTCTAAGCTTGTATTGGGCACTTCACTTGCTTTATAATTTTATCGGGTGCATTTGCTTAGCATGAGACTTGCTTTGCAAATCTTGCGTTTCGGAATTTGGCCATATATTATGCTTCTTGCAGCATTCTTGAGCAATAAAAATCCACATTTCCTTCTTTGTTCTAAAAGTCTTCATTGGACCGATTTTACCCTGTTTTTCGGCAAATTTAAAAGAGTATGAGTATTCTCATCAAACCATTTAAATATGTTTAATATTAATAAAATATTATTTCTCGTTAATTTTACCAGAATTATATTCTTTAACTGGTGACTCATTGGTAGAAAGGCAGTAAAATACTGCTACATTGTCGAACGCTGCTAAAAATAGTTCCCCAGCTAAAAATAAGTGGAATTCATTAATTTCAACTAGCACATTTTGTAATTACATATGTGTATATATTTTACTTACTAAATTTGTTTTTTCAAAACAATTTTTCCTCCAATCGAATTAATTTCTCTGTTTCCTCCATAAAACACTTTAAACTCGTGCATATTATTTTGTTGCCGCCATGTTTACAAATTGCAAATGTGAATAAAAAACTATTACAGACGGAATGTACAAGTGATACTACACACATAAAATGATACATTAGCTGTGTTTTATTGGGAATCTATCCATAGTACCGTAAGTAATGCCCAAAAAAACGCATCGACCGTAGCATGGACCGTAGCTTTTTTATTTTTGTAAAAATGGTACACCTGCACAGCAGTCACAAGTAATGAAAGTCTTTTGTAAAGTAAAATTATTAAAAAATCAAAATTAGGAACAATAATTAGCTTTTATTCACATAAAATAGAAAGTAGAAAAACGTACCAATATTTAATTTAAGTTTCAAACTTATTTCTTGTGTTCACTTTTTCTGCATTTGCAATTTTAAATTCGAACATTCATTTTGCACCAATAGAAAACAAATGATAAGTGAACGGGTTTGTTCCTAGACTATTGTCAAGCCCCTTTTTACACAGGGCAATTTTTGTATTGCTTTAAAAACCATTTATGCCTTTCACACGAGGAAACACAAGTTCCGGAGATTTGCTTGTTTCCTTTTAATGTTTCTTGGTTTTGAACGCACACTACAACGTAGTTTAAATTGTTCACTCCCATTACATTTCCCCTTTATATTTCATGCTTTTATTTATTTTCTGAGTAGATCGATAGCTAGAGTTTTATTTTTCAAGTCAATTCACAAATTTATTTTCTGAGTATGTTTAGCTGTCAATTCAATATTCACTCAACAGAGATCATACTGCACTTAACATACGCGGAATAAGGAACAAATAGTTAAAATTTGGTTTGCAATTTCCATGCACATGTCCAGAAAAAAAAACAATGGGATTGCAAAATTGTACGCCCAGTCCATGGCCATGTAGTGAAGCGAATACGATTCATGGCCCAGTCAATGTCCATTAAACAGTGATTAAAAAGCACATTTGTGATGTTCAGTTGCCGCATAGTGCGCTTAGGCCAGGCGCGCACATGCATTTTTTTCGGAAACGAAATAGATTAATCACTAATTGAACGATGATCGCGCACATAAGCAACTTAAAAATCAATCAACGAGATAAACCAACACACAGACAACATATTGATTTAATCTGCGCGCAGTTACATTATAGTTCGGTGTGATTCAAACTGAAGAACTTATTTGGGGCGATCGTTCGATTTGTGCCAAAACACAAACTAAGTTGCTCGAAGCGCGGGCTGAATAGTTTTTGCATGTGCATAAGTCCATGGTATTCACTTTAGCAACCAAATTGTTGCAAAATTGTAAGTTGCATATGTGCGCGCCTGGCATTACAGCTCATAGAATTTCATACGAATAAATATTTTGCGGCGCAGTGTCGAGCAGTTCCTCTATAGTGCAGTTCCACTCAATGCGGTTTGTCTTCTCAAATTGCTTTTTTGTAGATCTAAATAAAAAGATGATTTTTTCACCAAACTCCGTTTATTTATAACTATCAATAAAAATTGAACACAAAACGAATATTGGCCTTAGTTAGTCAAAAATAAAAGTAAAACCGAATTCATTCCATAGATATTGATTTTTTTTTTTTCAAAATGGAAATCGAAATTTGTAAAAATTGATTAATTGACATTAGGGGTATGCAAAATTGCAGATATAGGAGGAATTTTAGACGTACTTCAGAAAATAATTGAGCAAAGAATATAGTTTTTAATAGTAAAAGTCAGAAACTTCTCAGAAGAACAGCTTATAATTTATTAAAAAATGGAATTATCCAAGATCTTAGAAATATAAACTGGCCAACTATTAAAAAAAAGAAAAAAAAAAAGAATCAAAAAGATCGATTTGTCTTACGAATGAAATTAATAATTATAACACTCCATTAACACATCCATCGAGATTCAACCCAATTATCAATCGTACCAACAAAACTAACAAAATCAAATTCGAGACTCGAATAAACGTCATCTAGCCATCCACCGTAGCTTCTACTTTAGCTCTTTATCGACCGTAGCGATTTGTATGTAAAATGATACGACGGATAAACTTACGGCGGATAAATTTCCCAATAAAACACAACTATTAACTTCAGAATCAGATTGGATCTGTTTGTTTGTTTTATTGCTGTTCTGGATCGAAGTTATTCCGAATTACCAATCGAAAAGACCATTACACTGTATAGCTATGTGACAAAATTCATTTCCTTAGATTTCCGCTTCTAAGTTCGCCAGTGAGATTTTATTCTGTCCCCTTACTTCTTGCCCTTCTTCCGCACAAACTAAAAGTTTCCTGGGTGAAATGGGACTTAAGCACGTTGGTCATTACGGCCGGCGGCCGCAGGTAGTGAATATCAATTATCGCTTTCACACGCCGCGAACTACTTCGTCGATCTATAGTGTCGGCACCGTTTTTTGGTCGTGTGAAAAGAAACTGTGTCGACACAGCAGTTCGATTTCTGGAGATCGAAGCAGCGTTGCCGGAAACAAAATTTTGTAAGTGCCAATTCTGACATCCGAAAGTGCCATTTTAGGCCACTGGGTGCCACCAACAAACAAGTAACAAAATTCCGAAGATTATACATATGTAATTTTTAGTTTTATTTATTGCGCCTCAAAACTTAAGGAACAATAAGAATAAATAAACACAATATTAATAAAAAAATAAATTAATAGATACAATAAAAGAATTTCATTAAACGAAACTTACAAAAAATAAATAAAAGCATCAACTAACAATATGTGTGTTCAATGATGATGTTCGGAACAGATTAGAAGACCTTAGAACAGAAAAGTACAGGATTTTGCTGTTCAATGATATATTTTCTGTTGTTAACTACTCTGGTTTGGTGTTCAATGAGTCACTTTGGAACACTTTAGAACAGGATTTTCTGCACTTACTTTTTAGGTAGAAAATGTTAGAACAGATTTGTGAGAACTGTCGTTTTGACATTGGTGTTGTTAAAAAAAATACATTTTGGTGTTAGATTTAGATGATAAATCATTTTCCGTGTCATAATCATCTCAATTTCATGAAAAATATTTTTTAAAAAATAAATTAAACTCCATTTCAATTTTTTTTTAAAGAATGTTTCTGCAAAAATAAACGAACTAGAATTGTAGGTAAGCAACAATAATTTTTTTTATAATCATTGTCAGATTACTGAATGTTCTAATTACCTCCATATTCAATTGATTAAACTCCCATCTCTTTCTGGTCAAAGAGAGTACTTTCAGTTCTGCTTCATAACTGGAGTAATTAATGGATCTATTTTATGTCCATCATTTCTCGTTCGAATAGGTTTCAATATAAGTCAGACTAGCTTCGAACTATTTTTGGCAGATCAAACTATGGCGCTAATAGTCCTCTTAATCAGTTAATCAAAAATTTCAATAAATTCTCTATTCTCATTGGTTCTGCAAATGATAATTTTAAATCTGAAAGCCCTGAATGTAATTTTATTGTTCTGAGTAGTAGAAATTTTGTTATAATTATAATTAATTAAATTTAGATCTAAGTAAATTTTTGTAATTTAAACGTTAGTATTTAACGTATTAAATAAATAATAATAATTTGTTCTTTCTTGTTCTGAAGTTCCTCACGAATCTGTTCTGTTCTGTCCTGTTCTGTTCTATTCTGTTCTAATTTTTTCGTCACTGATCAATCTTAATATAAATTGTTAGGTGATATGAATTGTTGGCAAGTTTTAGGATTTATTATTTCATTAAACGACAAAAGTGATTTTATTACTTTATAAGAAAGTCGATTTTTACTATGGGTTTTAATGTTAATTAAGCGTAAAACAACCCTTTCAGCTGATGCACTATCATCTGATCATGAACATGGATATATTTGAAAACATTTGCTCGTTGATTCCTAGAGTGCCATTTGAAGCGTTTGAAATTAAAAAGTGCCAGATCGTGCCACTTCAGCAACGTTGGATCGAAGTGGTATGTCGACATGGCGTGTAAAAAGGATCGAACTAATACACTAGGCACAGTATCTGTTTTGTTTTTGTTTTTTTCTTGTTGTCTGCTCATGTTCATAATTTGAAGTTATCTTATTTGCATTTTTCTTTCATATAAAATAAATCTGCTTATTTAGTTCTTGAAAATAATATGACGTACAGACATTTTCACTTCAATAATTTATTTAATTTTATTTTAAAGTAAATTTGACAACTTTTCTATTTGCCAGCTGGTTTAAACATAAAATTATACATCGACGTATGTGCGTGTGAATGGTGAATGGGGTGGCCGTGGCGCGATAGTTGTGTGCTCGCCTGTCAAACTCGTGGTTGCAGGTTCGATTCCTGCCGTTGTCTATGTCTTCTTATATTGCATTAAAAACCAATTCTAAAAATTGTCATAAAATAAGTTGCTGCTTTGCTGTTTAGGCATAACACTAACAACATGTGATTGAGTAAACTAGCATACCCATAAAATATGACAACGAAATAAATAAAATAATGCGAATTATAAGGGACATAAGTAAATAAGACACGGTAATTCTCTCCGCATTAGTTCAGCCGCCATCCCTGGAGATAAATCTGAGACACCAACCAGCTCTAGTCTCAGAATATCGCGCCACACATCTTTCCTATCCTTCTTTCTCTTCTTCCACCGGATGCCCGCGATGTGTTAAGAAAAACATATAAAAGGGTATTCATAATCCCTTGAGCGCGTGCAAAGTTATAAGAAAAAAAAACGAACTATACTTCGTCGACATGCTAGATAGATTTAGCGTGTGAAAGCGGTATATTACTTAAGTTGTAAAATTGTAAGGTTATCGCCCTTTCTTCTTTGTGATTTTCCTTTAACGATAAATTTATAACAATTGCAACAGTAATGGCAGAAAACTTATAGCAGAATTTACTGACAAATTTTCTTCCGTGAGCGTTTCATAGCATACATTTTTAGTTACTGAAAAATGTGGAAGGCAACTGATGCTGATAGAAACAACACCAACAAATGATATTTGGAAACGCCAACAAGAAAATGACAGTTCTCCTTACGATAAAGCAAGCGTTGACTAAACATACTATCTATCGCAAGCTATGAAAATAGCTAACATCTTTTAAATACCCAGATTTCTGTATACTACCTAGATACCCAACTTCTCAAGAAAAAGTGAAACCGATCCCCCATTTCGAACTAGGAAAAAAAGCTGTTTCTTATATGGAGAGTTCTGTGAGTTGGAAATTGAAAATTCTTGATCGTAATCGATTAGAATTTTTGTTGAAATAAATTTGTATGAAAGCAGAAACTCACACAAAATCAGTTGTAAGTCCTTTTCTCCCTTTTGACGTCGACGTTTCCAAAAAACGGGATTTTCCCATGATCCCCCAGAACTAATTTTGGTGTTCCAGTATCCAGATATCACTCCAGATGGTCACTTGACCATCTCTTTCCCATCATATATTCGAAGTACGATCAGATACCTACTAAGAGCTTAAAATAAATTGGCAGATTAAATCCATGACTTCCGTGTCGATAATTTAACTGGAAATCAAAGGGTATCTATTAAACTTTTTATGTTTCTAGATCCCAAATGCAATCGATATTTCAATTATTTCACTTTTTCTTGGAACTTTTGTAATCGCTGAACTGATGTGACGCCCTTGTAATTGTACAAATATAGACAATAACCAACAACTAACTGATAAGAGAGAAATATATACATAAGTATATAATATGAATTTTGATTTTATTTAATTGGATGTGGATCGTACAACAAACACATGTTAATCGATGATGTCAATATATTAGTGATTAAATTATTGTATTTTTGGTACAAAACAACTGATAAGGATGCAGCAAAACAATTCTCAATAAAAATTGTTTTTGTTGCATTCTTCTCAAATTTTATAAAACAGTCAGTTGCAAACGGTGAAATTGTTTAGTCTATAAATGTGTTAAATTCAAATTAAAAAGAAAAAAATTAAGAAGAAATCTACATTATTTAAAATGTCATATCAAACATCATACGATTCAAGTTGTAGTAGGCCATTTAAGCCAAACAAAGACCGTGGATTTTGGTCAAGTTCAAGTGATTTCTTCTATGCATGCGTGTGTAATTCATTTCGAATGGATGTAGCATTTGGAATTGCAGCTGCTCCATTTTTTAAAAAAGGAGGAAGTGAGTTAAACAAAAAGCTTTTCGTTTTTACTAAATTTTCAAAAAGAAAAAAAAAATAGTCTTACATAACATACGTTAATATTTTTTACCAAAACACGACTATTTACCCCAATTATGAGATTCAAAAAGGGGATTTCTGTCCATTTTCATATAACTCATTTTTAATTAACTTCTATACTCTGCGTATATGCTGAATAGAAACTTATTTGCACATCGAGGAAATACAAAATGTACGTATTTAATTTTCTATACGAATTGGTATTCCCTAAAAATATAGGGTGTTTTTTTTTTCAAGTGATAAGTTCAGTTATTAATATACATAATCTGTCAAACTAATTGTCAAATTGCAAACTGCCAGTGTCATTTTTATTGAATGCCCCTCGCAATTGTATGGCGGTCGAATTCAAAAACTTATGTATGTAAGATATTAAAAATCATGGGCCCACTTCCGCAACCGTGGATGATTATCCATGAACATAAAATCAATTCAGCCTTCAATCATGCGTGAATAAATTTGCCTGGCTGTGTAATTAACCCTGTTATTTTGGTAAATCTATCGGCAGCAAAGCAGGATTTCCCAAAAGAACGATTATTAAAAAATAAAAGAACGATCCGCATCAGCCTGAATTTTTGTATATTTAAGTTGGTATTACTGAACTTGTGACTAATAACTAAATGCAAAAAAATCTACAATTGATTTGTTTTTGTTCCTTAAGATTAAAAGCATTTAAGAATACTAAAACTTGAATTAAGAGATGCAAATAAAATGGAATATATATGAAGCAGTAAGAAATAACAAAAAGTTGAATTTTCTACATCTGTGTGTTTCAAAATGTTTATTTTAAAATTATTTTATATGTGTGACGTTTCTTTTCAACAAATCAGATCTTGTGGCAATGAAAGGGTATGTTTGCATTGTGATTCCTTGCAAAAATGATGCATTGATTATTTAACTATTTCCCCTTTCACACATGGAAACCAGTTGCTTGACGTTTTCCTTTAATTGCCTTGTAGCTTTCACATGAAGAAACTGGCACCGAGAAACTGAGGAGGAAACTGGGAAAATTTTGTTGGGCTAATTGGAATGCAAAGCAAACCGTCAAAAAAATCTCTTCAAATCGTTGACCGGGGCGATTTTTTTTCATTCCCCTTACTTCAAGCCCTTCTCGCCAACACACTACCAGTTGCCGGCAACTCAGTTTCCTTGTGTGAAAGGGGACTATTATGTATTTTTAAACTTCGCTTACATGCGGCTGTAAAGTATAGAAGTTAATTAAAAATGAGTTATATGAAATATTGACAGAAATCCCCTCTTTGAATCTCATAATTGGGGTAAATAGTCCTGAATTGGTAAAAATTATTAACGTCACAACAAGTAAACACTGAAAAAAAGGCGATTATGTCCACTTTTATATTCACTGGTTGGTCAACTGTCAACTCGACTCCGAATTCAAAATGACGTCAGATCATCAAAATCTGTTTTGGCATGAATTTAAGGGTCAAGTTAATTACCTACGACATCCTTAAAAAAATTTGACATTTTCTGACGAGGCAACAAATTATATTTTGAAATATTTAGAATGTATTTCTTGCCAAATTTCGCCGAAAAGCTCTAAATGATTACTCATTGTTCGTATAACCAAATTGCGACTTTTTAGAAGAAATATTAATAATCTTCACAATCGAATTCGACTGTTTATGTCTTGCACGTGTTATAAGGGCTCTTTCGATAACATACACTTACGTGCTGCTAATTAGTGCTTATTTATTACTAAATAAAGGATATGCACTTACTTGCTCTTTAAAGAGTTGCTATTTCAATTTCAGAGTATTTCCTTTACGTAAATAGGTGCGAAACAATTTTTTTAAGAAAAGAACCTAATTAACCAAAAAGTATTGATTTTTGACTGCTTTCAGCTAACTTTTCCGAATCGTTCACAAATATATTCGAATTGTTTGGTTTCCGAGATGACTTATCTAATAAAAGTGTGAACGTGCCCTTCGAGATTCATGTAAGTCATCGGAACTACCAACTAAACAACATAATAACATTCGATACTCGAATAAATGTCACAAAAGAAAGCAGGTTGTTGTATTTGTAATGTGTGTAAATTCTGCCCTTCACGCAAGCGACTCCGTTTTGGATCCGAAACCACTTCTAAATGGATCCAACTACGGATCCGAAACGATTCCAAATCGGATCAAATTAGTATGGAAATTAGAATCACCACGGAGCCATTATGTGCATGTATTGTGAGAGAAAAGAGAGATAGTCTTATACTTCACCATACTCAGTGAAAACAGAACCTAAATGGAATCCAACAAAAATGAACTAACCTAATAAGAAATATGGTCTTTTACAAATATTAAACACGTCTTTATTTATTTTACAATAATCCCATTTTTCCATTTTAAAGTATTATTTTATAAATTCTTTACACGTATTATTATGAATTTTAGTTTTCCTTGAAAACAAAAGTTTCTTTGTTGCTTGTTTACTCTGCAAAATTGAAATAACCGAGTTTCTCTCCATTTGTCTTCATTTCTAGTCCACAAAAAAAAACTCCCCAGTCCCAACTCTAATATCGACTACCTTACCAATTCTCTCTATTTCTTTGTCCATAAAAAAATATCGATTCTCGTTATTCTTTTTACATGCGTACACATAAAATTTGTTAAAGTGTGTGAGACACTCAGTTCTTTTGGATTCCAAAGTGATTCCTAAGTGAACCGAGAAATTCGGGTCCGTGATTTTGCTTGAAGGGTGCGTTGCTGCCGATGTCATTTTGCCAAAAGAACAGCCATATTGTTATATGTCAAGAAAATGAATCTCACCCTTACGGAATATCTCCACTTCTTTTATTCCCCACTAAATGTTAAGCAAGACCAATTCCAAGTCAGCAAAAATAGAATTTGTATTTCACCTTAGTTATAAGTTGTTTCATTAATGTAAGCAATGTAAGGAAAACAGAAAAAAAAATTTCAATAAATCTGAATTGAATTGAATTGACCTTTACGGAATCGCGGAATTGGGTAGAATTCTTGACAATATTCGCACAACATTTTCTTTGTAAAATGCAGTGTCGTCGATAGAGATAGGAAGAAAGAGTATGTACTAAAGAGAAAAACAGACATTTTACATTCTTGAAGACAATCCCATAAGCCCAGTACGCAGATCGGGAAAAATTAAATTTTATCTCTACAATTTTAATCTCTACAATTACTTGGTAAAAGCCGCGCAAAATTTTGAAGTTGGAGAAATAAGAGGAACTGTCTATATCTGTCAATCAAGAATTTCTAAAAAGGAAACAAAATTTGCTGAGTTGCACTCTATTTATTAAACACATTAAATTAATGCAAAACAATAGGTTTTCACAAGGTTTTTCACAAATCTATCGCGGGTAATTCTTCGATGTTTAATCATAACTTGAATTGGATTCGGTATCACATCATGACTCTAGGCGGTCAAAACTTCATGATATGGATTTATATCTTTTTTTAGTTGGTTGTGAGCCAAACATTTCGCCAGCATTTTTACTAAAAATGTTAATTTGTCTTTTTATTTTGAGTCCTAAACTACTCGTATAATTGTCCTTTTCCTCGATCTTAAAACCTTCTGTGTCCACTTGAAGCGTGAAGGATTCTGCTTCGATTTTCATATTATTTTTTTTTGTTTTTCATTAAAAACAAAGTAAGATACCAGTAAAGAAATGATTCGGCGTTAATTTCGTTTTTGGCCCGGCCGTAGCGAAAATTAAAAAATGTTAACATTCAAATAATGTATAGCACAATATAATTCTGCCACTATGAGCTGTCAAAATTTTTCCTGCAAAACAATGCAACGAGCATTATTTTACCGGAAAAATTATGTGGAGAGATTTCTTGTACAGCGGATACATTTTAAAAGTGCAGCGGGTACAAACGTCACAAATTTGCGCGTGAACTGCGTACAGCCCGGAAAAATATCAAAGACAAAATTTGTCATAGGATAAAATTTGTATGGAAAAAAACATTTTTCCCGATCTGCGTACTAGGCTTTAATTTATAAATTTGACGTCGTTTTTTTTTCGTTTGGAATGTGGGAAATGGAATGCGCCCAAAATTAACTGGTATGGAATCAGCTGCTTATATAAAAATGGCTGTTGCCAACGATGAATCTTATTTGTCCCATTTGGGCAATGATAATTTACATGAGATTATAGGAACGGCTTTTGGTGCGGTCTGTGGATAGATGGGGTCATTGAACTAAGGTTTTTTTCTCTTAATATGTACAATATAAATCCAGATCAGATCATCTATTTATTTGCGTTATAGCAACAAAAGGATTTAGTTTTGTTGTTGTAACACAAATAAATAGATGATCTGATCTGAAATAAAATACGGCTAATAATAGTCCAGGAAAATTAGTTAAAATAAAATGCAGGACTGGATCGTACGATCTTACTTTTGTAGCTAACAACTTTAGTGTAGCTAACCACTGATGCTGTTAGTAGGTAAAGTTGTCTTGTTATCTTATGCATTTTCAAAGCCGATGTAGGTACAATTACCTTGATTCATAGTAAATCTAATGAATTGTCGAGTGCATGATTCACGGAATGGTTACATAGGTACCTACCTACAAAAGTATATTTAAGTCGATTTAATTATGAATTTTAGGAGCGTAATATGTACCTACCTACATATGGTGAACCTTGGTATGTAAATATGTACATACGTATGTATATAATGGAAGTGAATGGCGTATAGGTGGGTAAACATCGGTTTTTCAACTTATAAAAACTGCCAAAACCATCACATTAATCAGTTTCTCGAAAAAACGAAGAACGCCATTAGATGCCACCGATCAATGAAAATTTAATAAAAAAGTATCTCGAAAATTGTAGAACGGATTTTGATGAAATCCGGTTTTTTATTTTTAGTTTCTTGAAAACAAATTTTTTTGAAATTCTGGTATGCAGTTTTTTAGAGTTTATTAATATATATGTGACTATAAATTTTAAAATTATATTATTATATTTAATTTATATTATTAATTTTAATTATAAAAAAAATGTATTCAAAATGTTCATATGTAAAATTAGTTTGGCTACCTAGATCTTCTCAGATATAAAATTTGACAGAAATCCAAGGTACCGTTACCGAGAAAGCCAAACATTTAAAAAACCGTTGTATGAAAGGTACCGTTAATAGACTTTTCCCGTAAACTTGGATCCGATTATATGACATCTAGTATACCAACAACAAAATTTCAAAAAAATTTCAAGAGAATTAAGATTTTCCTTAATATGGCAGGTACCGTTATTTTTAGACCTAATAATAAAATTTCAATTTTCCCTCTGAGGAATGCCAAAGGAATCACATATACTAAATTTAAAGGTAATCGCTTAAGCTGTTTAGGCTGCAGCTCGTTATTCATACGGACGGACAACTGACAGACAGACGAACAGACATTTTTTGTCGATCACTTTTTTAGGTTTCACTATATTCGTAATGTCATGTTTGATTGTTAGAATATTGTTTTTTTTTACGAATGCATAACTTGCCTTATAGTGCCTATAATCGCAAGTAAAAACGACGAAACTTCGAAAAAATTTCAGACAAAGCTGAATCTTGGTAGAGAACTTCATTCTTACGTCCTAAGCATTGCCTATAAAGTACTCTAAATTTTGAGCGGAGCACAAATTTTTAGAGGGGGAAATGGGGAAAAATTAAATTTTTTTCCAAATTACTCAAATCTATGTTCTTTTGAAAAAAGTTGTTGGTACGCATTGTAGCTCATGTTATTCTACACAAAAAAGATTAACACACTTTTTATCGTACAATAGATAGATTTGGAGAAAAATGATCGAAAACATTGGTGTGTAATACATTTTTTTCAAAAAATGAAGTGAATTTATGGTTTTAAGTGGGGAAATTTTTTGTTTTTAGTGTTATGTTTGGACAAACATATTCTATTAAAATAAAATGCACGACTGGATCGCACAAACTTGTTCTTATGTTCGATCACATCGTATGCAAAATATTTCTATTAAAAATCTATATATATTTTTAAAGTCGTTTTTTACTTTATTTATACAAAATGTCTTACATTTTTTTCCAAAAAAATTGGTTTGACAATCTTAAATATTTAATAATATAAACTTGAAAACAAAAGATTAAATCGACTTAATCAAAGAAAAAATAATTCAAAATTCTGAAACAAATACTTAAATTATTTTCAGCTGAAGAAAAAGTACGCCATTTTATTTCTTGGATAATTTTAAAATTATGAGAAAAAAATTTAAAAATCTCTGGAGCGGTTTTTGAGAAAAAAAGTTTTTTTTTAAACTTTTTGAAAATAAATAATTAAAAAAAAATATAAAAACGCCAATTCATAGGTATTCAGCAAATACATATAACTATAATTTATGAAAAAAAATTGTTGAGCACTTTTCAAAATATAAATATAATTTTTTTTTAAAAATGCTTTTAAAAATACAAAAAAATATTGGTTAAAAATATTGGTAAGCAGTATGAATTTGGCAACCTAACCTATTTATATTTGAAATTTCGAAAGAATCGGTTAAGCCATTTATGAGATAGTCGAAATAAAAAAAACCGTCCTATGGAAAGTACCGTTTTTAAACATTTTCACAATTTTTTTTCAACCATATGGATCGGCCGTACCTAAAAGCTGCACCGATTTTTTAAAATCAAAATCGTTTGAGCCGTTTCCGAGAAAAATAGGCTTTAATGTAACGGTTATATGGCAGGTACCCTCTGTACAATACCTAAAATCTCTATATAACAAGTTTGGAGCAATTCTGCCCACCAGTTTGGGCTGTAGGTGTTTATACATTCATACAGACAGACGACAGGCATACAGACGGACGGACTTTTTAGACCATCTTTTTTCGTCTTCGCTATCATCCTTATGTCATGTTTGATTGTTATCTCAAAGCTTTTTTTTCGACGAATGCAAAACTTGGCTTATAGTACCTATAATCGCAAGTAAAAACCAAGTTTTAAGTTTGGAACCTGAAGGGAAATGCTGTCAACTTAAAAATAATAATTTATTTTATTTTGTTCAATAACTCCCAGAATATTTATTTTTCTCAAAATTTTGACATATTGCTTCTGTATGTCAATTCGTTCTTAAATTATAGTGTACCAAAGTTTAATTGTTCGTCAAAATGGGAGTTATATTAAGTTACTTTAACGATTGAATTTGATCTATTTATCCATTTTGACGAACAATTAAATTTTGGTACGCAATAACTTAAGGACGAATAGACATACAGAAGTCTTTAATATGTCATTATGTAGATATTTGTACTGTCTATAAGTTGCTCTTAGAAAATTTTGAGAAAAATAAAGGTTTTGGTTACAAAAAAATTGGCCAACAATATCTTATGAATTAAACCAACTTCTTGGTGATCTTAAAGATATAAACGACCACAAACGTTTGAAAAGGTGGCCGAAAAATGTATGTATCTTTAGGCTGGAGGATGAATAAAAAACACCCTGTAGACATCGCAAACTATAATCTAGCCGTTATCAGTATTTTAAAGACACACAAATCAACGTAATAGACTAATATATTTCAGGGTCTCTAGGGAAAACACGCGCCGTGAGACATAGTATATTAGCTTTTGTATGTATATTCTCTCAAATATTTTAAAGATGTGTATTTTTAAATATAATATTTATGAGCTGAGCATAAATAGGGCGTATTTTCTAATATTTCCAATGAGACCATATATCACTATTACTGTAGGTACCTACTTATTTTGGTCAATAAATGTAGTTTCTTTATTTAACTGAGTATCATTTTCTAAAAGTTTGCAGATTAAATAGGTATAATTAATCTTATAGCTTACACCTATTTCGAGATTATTTGAAGAATTGTTTTCGATATTACAAAGTTCCAAGAGCTGGGACAACGTTAACAGATGCAGCTGAGTTAATGTGTCCATCTAAAGGAGCAGTGTGAATAGATCCGCGGGTCCTGGCCACATAGGTAGCACCATGTCCAATAATTCCACCTCCATCAGCTAGATTAACATGGGCAGCAGGAGAAGCTAAGATTGCTGGTCCTTGAGTCAGAGATAGTCCAGGAGTTCCAGCAGCAGTTAGTCCAAGGCCAGACAAATCAGAACGATGACCATATCCGAGAGGTTGCAATAATCCCAAATTATTAATGTCACCAACACTTAATCCCAATCCATTTATTCCAAGTCCAACTGATGTCAAACCAAGTGCGTTCAGACCAAGGCCAACTCCATTTATTCCAAGTCCAAGGACATGTGCGGAGGTAATTGAGGATTGTCCGCCCAAGATAACGAATAAAAAGGCAACGGCAATGTTAATGAACTGAAAGGGTTTCATTGGAGATAATTATTTCAGGATAATAGTATTTTTTATGGCAACATTACCTTCATGTTGATATTTTGTTTTGAGGAGGTTTAAACAAAATTTTGGTACTGAATTCTTAAATAAATTTGACCAACTTATATACACTGCGACCATTAACGGCTTTAATATGAGATAATTGACAATCAGCTAGCTTTTTTCAGATTTATTATTATAGGTATAAGCATCTATAGTAGATCATAAAATTAATTGCAATTTTATGGTGTAAGAATCATTCGAAGGGTGTGTTATATGAAAATGAAATATTTGGGAGAATTTCGTCATTTAATATTTTTTTTTTTAATTTTATTAGGGGATTGTATGTATAATGTAAATACAATGCACCCAAAGTGAAGGAAAAACAAGAATTAAGTCAACTTTCAAATCTGAAACAAATTTCAATCACTAGAACTGGTTCTCCTGCTTTACATTATATCACTTCTAAGTTAATCGGGCACCGTCCCACTGCTGATATCTATAATATACTGGACAGTGTAGTCTCTATAATTATAACTGTTATTTTGAGGCAATTTGAAGATGAGATAAGATGCGCTGGTACCATCATTGACGTCTATATCCGAGTTGAAAAAAGAAAGTCGACATTGTGTTCCGTATAAACAAAGTGAGAAATATATTTTTGTATTTAATTGTTTTATACAAATAAATAATACCTATGTACATTCAAAATATCACTCAATCCGACCACAGAAAGTAGTTCGAAGTGTTATGAAGTTATAGTGACATCGTACCTGCGCATTTATAACAGTCTTTAAATTTCCTCATCTTTTTTGTATGAATGAGCTATCCAGTGTTTTATAGAGATCAGTGCTCGCCGAACTGAATTTTAATGTGGTCTGCTGTTGCCAGATTTTTTTTTTCTAGCATATCCGAATTTCGGAAGCTTTTGAGAAAAAAAATCGGGATTGTCATGTCGAAATCTGGACATACAAAAAAAGTATGAAAAAAGTTTTTATTACTTGTCCTTTAATTTTAAATTCAAGTTTAGGGAAAAATTATGAAGAATTCGATACCTTAAACCATAGAATTCTTCGCCATCAACTTTTAACATTGCATAAGTTTTCCCCTGCCTCTGCTAATTTGCTTTCGTCATACTTCGGTAACAGAAAACAGGCTGTCTTCGAAGGGAAACATTTTTCCAGCTTTCTCCCCACTGTTAGAGGTATCCCACAAGGATCAATACTAGGCCCTTTGCTTTTCTCTCTTTATATAAATGAGCTTCCTAAGCAAATATCATCATCTGTTCCACGCTGATGATGTCCAATTATTCAAAAGTTGTCCGCTTGGTCTGAACCAAGATTGCGTCAGTTCTATCAATTCTGATTTTCAAAGCATCTCTTCTTGGTCTATGAGGAATGGGTTATTTTTTAATTCACTAAAATCTAAGTGCAGTGTGATCAGTAGAAAACTCCTTGATTTATCATATTTTCCTAACATAATCTTAAATGAATCTGTCATTCAATACGTGGAAAATGCAAAAAACCTAGGTATGACGTTCAATAGGACTCTAGGTTGGGAAACTCATATCAACCAAGTTGATGGAAAAACATATAGAATACTTCGCCAACTTCATTTGTCACAGCATTTTACTCCCCTAAAAACACCCATAATGCTAGCGAAAACCCTAGTTATTCCGAATCTTACTTATGGCTATGATATTCCAAATGCGATGCTATAAGCAGGCGTAAAATCAATGTTGCATTTAACAACACAGGCCGCTAGGCTTTCGGTTTAAAACGATATGATCATGTTTCTCATTTTTCAAGTAGGATCCACAATTTCTCCTTTGGCAACTTTCTACGATACAGAACGTTCATGTAACTTTTTAATGTTATCCAAACACATACCAACCTCTTTGACAGATTACGTATGTCCTCATCTAGTAGGTCTGTACAGCTTATCCATCCTCGATTTTCTTGTTTAACGTCCGAGCGTCAGTTCTTCATCAATGCAATTCGCTTGTGGAACTCCATACCGCAGCACATATAAAGTGTTCAAGGCACGGTTCTTTTTCGGAAAGAACTTTCAACTTCATCCCTGATAAAATATATAAAATGTATTTAAAAATCATTTTGTAAAACATTTAATTTTCAACACGCACTGATGTATAATTTTTTCTTAATTTAAGATATTTTAAAACTGTTGTTCAAACTTGTAATATAAATTAATTTATTTCCGTTTTTCTCTATTCGTATTTGTATATTTTTCAAAATATTACTATTTTGTAAAGCTTGTCACTAAATTATAAGATGTTTATGTGCAAATTCCTTGTGAATAAGCGATTTACTTATACTTCTCTGAAGATTTTACTTTTTTCAAAGTTTCCTTTGAAATTTTGAATTGAATTGGATTAGTGGTTCTGCTTTCATTATATTTACTGAGCATTTCCGACATACGACCATTTATAATTCATTAGCAAAAAAAAAAACGATTTCGGGGAAGCAGTTAAAAGTTGGGACATTTAATATGAGGGAGACGAGCTTAAACATATTCGTTGAATCAGTTTTTTGGAACTGCTCCGGGATATGACTTAATTACGGTCGAAGTTCTCAAAGGGTTAATTAATCTTCTTTATATAGTAAATGCCACTCTAACGCAAAAGTACGTTCCGAGCCAATGGAAGGTAGCGGAAGTTACAATGGTTCCAAAACCAGGAAAACCATCACATGATAAGAAATCTTAGAGACCCATTTCGCTTCTGCCCGTAATATATAAGGTCTTTGAAAGATTATTACTTCTGCACTTGCAGCCAATAATAGAAGAAAAGCGCCTAATACTTGAACATGAGTTCGAATTTAGAAGCAAGCATTCGACAATTTACCAAGTACATATGATCACTGACGTCATTGAGAAAACTCTTGAAGAAAAGAAAATTTGTTCGGCGGTCTTACTAGACGTGTCGCAATCTTTTGATAGGGTGTGCTACGAATGCCTAAATTTTAAATTAAGACAAATTCTACCTGAAGCATTTTATACGCTTCTAAAAGCATATCCAAAGAATAGACTTTTTAGAGTAAGACATGGGAACGATTACTCGGATCTTAATGATATATTGGCCGGGGTACCACAAGGAAGTGTGTTAGGTCCACTATTGTACCTATTATTTACACGTGATATACCTCAAATAGAAGACACTATCGTAGCCACGTTTGCTGACGACACCGCAATACTAGCAGTGGACCAAACGGTTAATGATGCTACGAATAATGTCAGTGAATGGACAAAAACATGGCGGATATCGCTTAACGAAGTAAAATCAGTCCATGTAGATTTTACGTATAAAAAAAATAATAGATTACCGTTATTTCTTAATACAGTTCAAGTTCCGTTTGCCGAAACAAAATATCTCGGAATGACTCAAGACGTGAAATTAAAATGGAAACCTTATGTTATAAAGAAATGCGAGGAATTAAATAAAAAAAAGTCAGAGATATGTACTGGTTGCTGGGGAAATACTCTAAGCTCAGTATTGAAAACAAGCTAATTTTGTACAAGCAGGTGTTTAAGCCTGTCTGGACTTACGGTGTACGCGAGATTCTAGTTCAAATACCTTACAAACATTTGAAAATAAACTCCTAAGATCATTTGTAAGCGCACCTGTGTACATTAGAAACGAAGATCACCACAGAGATCTCTGGATTCCCACGGTTCGCGATGAAATAAAAAATTTTGCCCGAAATTATAGAAAACGGCTATTACAACACTGCAATAGTACTATAATCGAATTAATCGATGAGACGAATTTAGTACGCCGCCTGCGATGGACTAAGCCTTCCGATCTGGTGCACTAAAGGAGAATCCGCTTTAAAATCGCGGTATAAGCAGGAATTATCACCGGATAGTTAGCTGCAACACGTTAATTAAATTCGTTAAAAATAAATTGCTAGATAAGTTTCAACTTAGTTGCAATCGGGAGGATGAGGTGTTTTTAGTGCAGTAAGAATCTCACACTTGTATGAGCACGCGTTTTTCGGTCTTCATAGAGCCTTTTTAAGGTCTTACACCTACCCACGGAAAAAAAAATTCTGTGTTCTTCATTTGTTTGTACTTTTCTTGGACCAAAAATCTGGAATTTGTTTTCGTCACTGAAAATAACCTTACCCTAGAATTACAAGCTTCATTTGTATATTTATTTCAATAATGTTAATTTTTGCGCACTTCTCTCACAAGAATACTGTCATCACCTACCGACAGTATTTTTGGCCTTCCGGAACGAGGTCGATCTTTTACGTTTTTCAACTTTCGAAATTTTTTCAATGTGTTATGGCATCTGCCGACTATTTTGCTTATTTCGCGGTTAGATTCTCCTTTCTTTCTTAATTTTGTACTAAGTTCTCGTTTTTCAACTGCACTTTTCTTACCCATTTTAAGTTATTATCTTTAATAATTTTAAACAAGCAATTTTCGGTGGAAATCAACACAATAAAATACACTTATCAAGAAATTGTGAGTTAGAAAAAAACGAATAAATTTAACGGTTGTTTTCCCGATAATCCGAACCCTGTATAGTTTGCTCGACAAGGTGTACACTTTTTTTTGACGCCATAAAAATGAAGTAATTTTGTTTTTGTAATTTTTTTAATTTTGTATTATATATTTTGTTATTTTTTATATACCAATTCATTGAAAACGAATCGCCTTAAAACATAAGATAAGTATTTAACTTCAATATCAACCCAACTTTTACTAACAGAGGTGCAAATATGAAGTTTATAGGTGTTTACTTTCTTTTGACGCTCACTGTATGTGTACACAATTTTCTGTGTACACAAAGAAAACGCACTCTTGGGGAATGGGCCCCAGTAGTGAAAAAAAGTAACTCCGAATAACCAATCGAAAACGACATAATTTGGCATTGAAATGTTTATGTTTCGTTTTCGATTAGATTTTCGGAATGTTCTACTAGTTTTTGATTCCGTCGAATATTAAAATATCGTATTCACAAATTTACGCATACACACATAAAACGGCTTCTTCAAACAATATTATTACTTTTGACAAATAGTCCGACGAAACACTTTCAATGCATTTCATGTGAGTTCCAGTTTTACTCTCTTATGAAATTGACTCAGAATAGCCAATCGAACATTTTTGGAGTAACAGTAGTGCAAAAGGAGTAACTCCGAGTAGCCAACCAAAAACGACATTAATAAAATGAATACTAATTTTAAGTTTCCGCAATACCTTCTGTTCTGACCATGTGCAGTATCAACAATACTTTTATAAACAGAACTGTTATATTTGCTATTTATTTGAACTAAAATGAAGATGTGATATAGCTTGAGGGACATCGAAACAAACATCTGCGACCGTTCTACGTCATCGCACAACCGCATTGGTGTTTTATTAACACCACACAATAGCATTATTGCAGCTTGATATTTTTATGGTGCAGCGACCATCGCTCGTTGCCTGATCGCGCGACAGCTATACCCAGTGTGACCAATGAAAAATTGCAAATCCTGCTAAAATAGTGGCCTTAGTACGATTTTTTTTACTACAAAAACTGCTAAAATAAATGCTAATTTTTTTTTAGGAAAACAAAATGCCAAAAATCCTGCAAACTCTGAAAATCCTATAATTACAACCCAAAACAAAGTAAATATATTCCTGAACCAATCGAACTTGTCTTAGGGTGACGATTAAAATAAATATCGAGTGTATATTTTTTTGTAGTTTTTGTTTTACTTTAATTTGTTGGATTTTAAATAACTAATCAAACCAAAAAAAAAGTTGTTTATTTTAAGTTTATTTAAAAAAAAGGAAACAACCTTACAAATACCTACATAGTTATTAATCCATTTCGCAAAAAAAAATTAGGTATCAGAGTTTGTTAATATAATTAAGTAAAATGCATTTATATACATTTTTCACTGCAAAAGTTTTCTGCTTCATTTAAACCGTCTTCTAAAATATCACAAGTTTCTTGTTCATCTTTCACGGTAAAATTATATTTTGATGAAGCAACTTGTTTGATTATAACGGATTATCCATTTTGCGGTTTCAAAAGTAAGCGTAAATAAAACACATGTAAAATATTTTTTATTTCATGATGTTTCTTTTTTATTGTAAAGTTTGAACGTTGACATTATGTGTAAAACACTACATCAATTAAATGACCACCACGCGAATTTTTGCAAGCATCGATTCTTTTGAGGTAATTTTCGACCATTTTTTGACACATATTGGGCGGTATCTCAGCCATAACTTGACGAATGTTGGTTTTCAAGTGCTCAAAAGTTAAAGGTTTATCTGCATAAACACGGTGTTAGATCGCATGGTCTTGGTGGCCAGTTGATATCGTCACGACGAGAAATTACGCGGCCAGGAAATGTCTCTTGCAATAAAGCCATATTCGCTCGAGTTGTCTTGTTAAAACCACACATTCTCCAAGTCGAATTCTTCAATAGCAGGCAAAGAAAAGTAGGTTATCGTATGACCATAACGCTCCGAATTGACGGTGACAGTCGTTCCATCATCGTTTTCGAAGACGTAAGATCCAATCAAACCTCCGGACCAAAGAGCGCCCCAAACAGTGACTGTTTGTAGATGTAATGGCATCTCTTCAATTATTTGAGGTTTCTCAGAACCCCAAATACGACAATTTTGTTTACTAACATACACAGCGAGGGAGAAATGTGCTTCGTCGCTGAAGAAAATTTTGTTCGAAAAATCGCCGTCCAACGCCTGTTGTTCAAGCACCCATTCGACGTATCTAAGACGTTGTGAATGGTCAGCTGGCTTCAGTTTTTGTGTGAGCTGGACTTTATATGGATGTAGGAGTCGATCCAAATGCAAAATTCGCCATAATGTGCCGTAAGACAGTCCTAATTCCTGAGAACAACGAGGAATCGATACATTCCGGTCTTCGGCAACACTTTCACTTACAGTAGCGATATTTTCAGTGGTACGAGCGAAACGATGATGCACAGACCGTACAATATCTGTAAACAATCCAGTCTTTTTAAATTTCTTCACAATTTTGCCAATTGCTTGCGTAGTTGGACGATATGTGGCTGTGGCAGAATCACCATTTTTGTAGTAGGTTTTAACAATTTTTATGCGTTATGCGATAGTTAAGCGATCTATTTTCGTAAATGTCAGACTTTCAACTGAAAAAAAAAATTGATTTAACAACAGTATTTTCAATATTCTCCCATTTATTTATATTTATGTTGTTCCATTGTGATTTAATTTTGGAAATAAGTTCAGAATTCATGTTTTTATCTCTAAAAAAATCTTCTAATGGTTAATTATAAGTCCGCAAATTTTTTTTTTAACAGAAAAGAAGTTTACTGGCTGCAAAATTTGTAGATTTTGTGGAGTTTACGTTTGAAGTTTGTAATGAGTGATATGCATTTGTTTTTAAGAAATATGAAAACCAGCTGGATTTCCTGCTAAAACCAAATTTCCTGCTAAAAAAAAAACTGCCGGCAGGATTGAAAAAAAAAGATACATTTTAGGAGGAAAAATGCTAAATTGGCCACACTGGCTATACAATTTAGGAAACTAAGGTGGGAATTTTCACTCACATTTGCGATTATTTTGTAAACATGGCCAACATAACATTAAATTCGATTTTAACATTGCATGGATGGGAGTGTAGGTATGTGGGTCCTCTGGTTTTGATACTGACTTCAAAAAAAATCTCTTCTTTCTATAAGAAGAACTGTCATTTGATACCAAGCAGACGCTCAGGCGCATTCGGCAGAATACGGAATTCTCCCGGATGACCAATCGAAAATGACATAGGAAATCTTTTATAAATTCGTATTAAACTGTTAAAACAATTCCTATATTAGATTTATTAAACGTCTAACAGTCATTCTATACTAAAATTTTCTACATCCCAGCACATAATCCCAGCGTATGAGAAAATTCCTAATTCCCGTTTTAGCTTATTTTTGAATTATATATCAGTTTACTATTTGTTGGAAATATTAGTTTGAAACACAAATTTTGAAAGTTCGTTTTTGACGTCGAAAACTTTCTGACGTTAAGAATTGGTTTCTGACCTTGCACGAACATAACATTATTGTTTCTTGTGCATCTAAGATACATATCGTAATTAAATTTATTAATAAAACCGTTATTGCAAAGTATGCATACAAGGTCATATATTAATGTAAATATATTAATATAAATGTGTTAAAATTTTTGCAAATGGCTTTAAAGTCATTTTGAGGCAATTTTATAATTAGTTGACAAAATGTGATAGACACCTAAGGAACAAACCAGCAGGGGGTTCACATTATGCCGAATTTACACGAATGACAAATTGTCATTATTGCTTCCATTTTTTTGACATTACTGACAAAATCGTGTAAATGATTTTTAAAATTTGTCATTCCATTAAAGAAATGGCACGGAAGACTAGGACTGAATATTGCCATTATAATGGTGTCATGTAAATGCACAATGATCACAGTACACATAATAAAGGTAATATATTCCGGTTTTCATTTTCATTCAAGTTCGCGCATGTGGCAAAACTCAGAGACACTCGTGGTCACATTTGGCATGCGCATATACTTAGACATGTGCCAAGCTGCTAGTTGCTATAACTATTTCTACTTCTTTTAACTAACAGTTATACATTCCTGTTACTGAAATAACAATTTTAATAAACTATTTTCCAATACCATTTTAAAATTAATTATTCATCACTTTTTCATCTAAAAGGTGATTTTTTAAGAGCTTGGTTTTTGAAAATTCAAAAAAAACACAGAAACTTGTAAAAAGTGAATGAAATTTTAATTTGGATCGATAAATCAATTTCTGCCATTTACTTTTTAAAAATAATTTCACTTAAATGTTGCCCGCGGCTACGCTTCAGGTGGTCCATTCTGAAGGTCCAATTTTGGCAAACTTTTTCACACATTTCGGCCGGAATCTCACCAATGACGCGTTCAATGTTGGCTTCCAAGGCAGCAATCGTGTTTGGCTTGTCCCCATAGACAATAGACTTAACAAAGCCTCACAAAAAAATAGTCTAACGGGGTCAAATCACATGATCTTGGTGGCCAATTGACTGCGCCAAAACGTGAGATCAACTGCTCACCAAATTCGCCTCTAAATTGATGCATGGTTTCGCGTGCAGTGTGGCATGTGGCACCGTCCTGTTGGAACCACATGTCGACCTAGTTCAATTCTTGCATTTTCGGCAAAAAAAAATCGGTTATCATCGAACGGTACCTTTCTCCATTGACCGTAACCCTGCGGCCTTCATCGTCCTTGAAGAAGTACGGCCCAATGATGCCGCCTACCCATAAACCGCACCAAACAGTGCATTTTTCGGGATGCATTGGTAGCTGCTGAGTTGCCTCTGGCTGCTCTTCACTCCAAATACGGCAATTATGCTTATTCACGTATCCATTTAGCCAAAAATGAGCCTCGTCGCTGAAGACAATTTTGCGATAAAAGCTTGCGAAACACATTTCTCACAGAGCACGAATTTTGATAATAAATTTCAATAATTTGCAAACGTTGTTCAGGCGTAAGTCTATTCATGATGAAATGGCAAACAATACTGAATCGAAATGTCAAATGTTCGTGGAATTTGTCATGTGTGATCTGTCAAAAATATAAACGTCAAAAACCAAGTAGCAAAAAAATCACCCGTATATTCCGCTGTTTGGTTTGATCAAAATACAAATTTAGAAATTTCAAATGTTATTTCAATAACAGTTATCTTTGATCTACTGTTATCTCTTACTGAATACATCTAAGCTGACATATTGACCCATCCATATTTGTATGTGTAAATGCCAAATCTCAGAGACATTTTGCAAATATGAAAACCGAATTTTTGAATTATGACAACCGAATTTTGTAAGCATGAGCAATATATTACCTTATTATGTGTACTGTGCACAATGATGCCATTTTGAAAATAATGGCACACAGCGAGGAAGAATGAACTTGCTCATTCTTTAATGGCAGGTTGCCATTTTTAATCAAACAGTCATTATTTTGCCCCGTGTAAATGTTTATCATGGGGCAATTTGTCACTCGTGTAAATCCGGCATTACGCCTTACTTTGTAGCACTTATTAATACACTTACTGCCGCATAACTGGATAAACAGATATGTAGTTGTTCCATACTTTTTTGTGTCTGGCTTATTTTCTCAGTGACTAGTGAAGAACGGGTCTCGAAAATTTTAATATTTTTTCAGCTTTACTTAGATACTTTAGTAATTCTGTGTTCTTCTTTTTAGTTTTTATGCTTATGGCGATGCTCATAAGTGTCTTGCTATTTACTTATCCAATTGTATTCATGCAGTCGTTTTTGGGTCAGTTTTCCAGCACTGGATTTATATCAGCTTTTCGAGTTGCGCCCCTATTCAAAGGCAAGTAAAAACATGCATTTATTAAATTCACAAAATTAAATACTTAAATCCAATAATTTACACAGGTGTCGGCTACGTTGCGCTGGCTATGAATCTATGGGCTCTATCATTTTATGCTATTTTTGCTGCCGTTCCAATATTATTCTTCATACATTCCTTGCATCCAACTTTACCGTGGAGCTGTGAGGCTTGGATGCTACGTAATCACACCTATGATGATTCTGTAGGTATATTTGAATTTTTGTTTTAATTAATTTAAAATTTCGACATAACAATAATGTTTGGCTAATCTTATGTGTATAGCACTGCAGTGTTGGAAATCAGACTGAAGAAGATTATTATCGTTTAATTGAAATCCCGTCTGTGGAATATTTTACGTAAGATTATTTAATGAAATAAAGCGAATTTTTAATTTATTTTGTATTTTAGGGAACAATTCCAGACACCATTTTCATTTTCATTGTATGGATGTGTTATAGTTGTTTGGTTAGCAGTTGCTCTCACACTTTGTAATACAACCGAAAAGGTATAGAAACAACTCATATCCAACTAGTATAGTCACTACTGGCTGAGAATAATGGTGTAAATCTACTAGAAAGTTGAAGTTTATTGAATATTTTGTTTGGAGAATACTATTTTTTTACCTCTTATAGAGCTACAACATACACCATTCGTTTCAGCCAGTTAACTCAATAACTCATACAACATTTAACACATTCGCTGTCGTGCATCTGGCTTTAAAAATGTCAGGAAAATGCCTTTAAAAAGTTGTTTGTGTTATAGCGCTTTTGTTAATACAGGGTGGGTCAGAGAGGATGATTTTTTTGTTTTTAAATGACTGTGACATGCCATGAAGATAGGCCTTGAGAGCATGCAGTGTCATTGGTTTTTAATTTAACGTTAATTACATAGCTGCTTTCACATTTATAAGAAGTCGGAGTGTTATGTCAATCCTACCTAATACTCACCCCCGTTAATTTCATTCACTTCCTACACAAGAGATATCTACTACAGTGAAACTCCCTTAAGTGAAAAACCCGCTTACCTGAAAACATTCACAAATCCCCGTACATATTAACATACAAGCTGCCTCGCTTAACTGAAAACTAGCTTTTGTGAAAAAACCCACATAATTGAAAAAAAAATTACTTCAAGTTTTCTATTTTTCTATAGAAAATAACTCGTGAAAAACCAAAAAAATCAGTTGCTGAATTGTTTCATTTTTGTATACGTTCACCTCCATCGTCCACCACTTCCGCATTCATGATACATGTAAATGCTAAGTTTTAAATAAATAAGTTTTATTTAAATTGTTGGTCTTGTAACACGAAATGTATCTGTGAATAAAAGAAACTGAACTCAAATTAGTTTTGGTTGGGTACAAATTCATTTTGTTTAAAAACAAATTATTTGTCTGTTAATAACTAGGTGCTGTTTTTTTATTTAGATAAACCAAATTTGTTTATATTTAAAAGCAATTGGTAAACATTTAACTCAGGTTGTTTTTCAGCTGTTAATGTTCAATATAAGTAGTAAAAATTGTAACATGTTACGTGACACGAAGTCTGTCGTACTGAAATATTTTTTCAGTTATCCGAAACCCTTTTAAGTAAAATATATTTTTCACTTATCCCAGATCCGCTTAACTGAATTTTTTTTCAGTCCGTTTAAGTGAAAAACCCGATTAACTAAAAAAAAAATCTTGATATTTGTCGTTTCGCTTAAGCAGGTTTCACTGTATTACGCAAAAAACTGGTTAGAAAGGCACTAGTAAATGCATAAACCACGTGTTTTAGTCGTCGCGAGCTGCATTGCAAAACCTAATTTGGAAAAGTGGACAATAACTTTAAGCAATCATAACCTAAAAGAATACGTTACAACTTAGCCGGCTTTGTTCCCAAACATAATTTTCCGGAATGCTACCTTAAAACTACACAAATCCGATGGCCCGGAAAGTGTCAATCCCCAGAGCTGTTCTTCAAAACTTGTCGAACCAGTGCATTCGATTTCCCAGCTGCCTTACTATAATGCGGTATATTTCCAATAGGGTGCTTAAACATCGATTATCGTCTGTTTCGGTAGTTATTTTTCAAGAAAAACCTGATCTTTTCAAAACCGCAAAAGCAAAAAACTTATGTAACTATAAATACGTTGACAAAAGTTCCTACAAAGCCTTATTTTGATTATCAAAGTTCCCAGATGCATTTAAAAACAGTCTCAGTAAAATTATTGAAAAAAAAGTAGTAGTTAATAAAAACCATTTGAATAAGTAATTTTCAATGTAAATGTTTCTTTTTTAGATACAAAAAAGAAAAAGACTTAAAAAACATAGATATATGAGAAATTATCTTAAAACTTATAGATTCTGTGCCAATTTTCCTTTGGTTTTCTTCCTTCATAGTCCAAAAATGAGCTCCAGATTCTCTTTTTATATAAATTCGGACTGATATATACATATGTCTAAAACAAACAGATAAACTAAATCTTACTGATCATTTTTATGTAATCAAGTAGAGTTAATAAACACAAAGTAGGTATAACATATATATAAGTTTTTCAGCGCACGTCCTTCTGACAGTTAAAGAAAAAAATAATGTTTTAAATATTTCTGAATTCATATTTAAATAAAATGCACGACTGGATTTCACGTACTTGCTCCTATATATTCTAAATCGAAAAATATTTGTATGTATTTTTAAAATAGTTTTTCACTTAATTTTTTATATACAAAAATTCTTAATTTTTTTCTAAAAAAAAATTGGTATGTACATTTTAAATATTTAATAATATAAATTTAAAAACAAAATTTCAGAAAAAATCGCCTACCAATTTTCGAAATATTGAGTTTTCAAAAATTTTTTTTTTTTTTCAAGATCCAAAAAAATAATTTTTCGGACATTTTGAAATGCAGTATTCTTTAGAATTCAAAGAAGCTCCTGTATAAAAATTTTGATCGAAATCCGTTAAGCCCTTTATGAGAAAGTCGTAAATCAATAAAATGGTTGTATGGCAGGTACCGTTAATAACAAAATATTTATAAAAAATTTTGGCCAAAATGTAGACCATACCCAAGGTAGTACACACACCAATTTTTATCGAAATCATTAGAGCGCTTTTCGAGATAATTAAGATGGTAGAAAAATTTGTATGGCAAGTACCGTTAATTTTGGAGCTAAAACAACAATTCAAAAATCCATTTTGGACAATCACCTAAGACGCTTAAATACCAAGTTTGATGAAAATCGATTTAGCCGTTTAGGCTGTAGAGTTGTACAGACAGAGAGACAGATAGAATTGCGGGACCCACTTTTTTGGCGTTCTCCATCATCATAATGTCAAGTTTGATTAAAATCTCGAGGACAAGAAATGTCCAAGAGTAAAATTTTTTTTCAAATATATTTCACTTGCCGGAATTCAACAAATTTTAGTAATCGAATATCATGATCATACAATCAGTTCATTTAATAATAATTATTACCACAAAATATTTCGAACTTTAAGATCACAAGAAAGCCGCTGCCGACTAGGAAGACTTCGAAAACCCAAACCAAACAGAGACATCATATACACCATAAACTAATAACTTAAAGACCCGAAACCTCTGCTTTCATTTGACATTTGCCTACAAGCTGAAACACGCACACAAATAACTTTTCTGTTCCTCTTCCAATAGCCACATAGACAACACAGCACGAGTAATTTGTTTTTGTTTTGCTTTTCGATTTTCCATCTATTCATGGATATAGTTTTAAAGCTACAAATACAACAATGTAAACAAATGGGTTTTGAGGGGTGAAATATACGAAGGTTTGCAATCTTATTATGGCTTATTTGTGATATACACAACCCAATTTGATTTAAGATTAAGATTAAGAGACATAGTTAGAGATTTACAATAACGAGACAAAGATCAAGATCAACTAATCCAATGGACATCACAACTCACGCATACTAGTGCATTTTAATAAATTGAATTTCTGAAGGTGAATTTCATAAAAATGGACGATGGCCAGACATGCAGATCCCAACCGTTGAAAATATTTAACACTTTAAAGGGAGAACAACTTTTATAAAACAGTTATAAGTTAGCATTTCTCTAGTCTCGTCACATATAAATACAAGAGTGTGAGTGGGAATGACACTTAAAACTAATAAACTTGTGGGACGAAAAACAATTGTTAAATTAAATATAATTAATAAATTAATCGAAAATTATAGACAGTCGATAGATTGTATTTTCCGAGTGGATAGAAATAATCATTTTCCCAATTTGTCACTAAAAAAAAGGCAATTCGTCTTTTCCCCTTTAAACACCTTCAAGTCATCTTTCCAAGATATCGAAAGCTTCTTAATATGCGACTGTAAAGCTATCATATAACAATATGTCCACTAATGCTCTACATATTCCAAGCATTTGATAAGCTTCGACATCTAAAATGCGTTCATTAGTTATCGATGAGTCTCTTATTTGTTCGATTAGTTATTACCTCCTTGTCCGTTCTATATAAGTCGTATAGAACATACATAAAATAAATGTTTGATTGCCCTAGGGTTCCGCTCTGGCTCCAACTCTCTTTTTCATAATTTTCTATGATCTCTTGTCTGGAACTTATAATCACTTTTGTTATTGTTTTGCGACTTTACTGATAGTTTTTTCTTTACTACAACGGCAGCATTGTCCAGTGTGTGATTTAAGCAGCGTAGAATATTGAGTGCTGACTTCTGTTGTTAAGCCAAGTACGCTGCTGATGTGAAGCGAACACTCCCATACAAAAATGACTGAACGAAATCATAAACATAAATTTTCTTTCCTTTCTGCTATTTGTTCTGCAGTACGCTGTTCAATGACGAAATTTAAAAACTCTCCACTCACTTTTCGCAGACAATTTATTACCCAGACCAATTGCAGTGTGCGGAAAATTAGATTCCAGTTTTTAGTCGTGTTGTTTTAGTTGTTTCTGTCATCCAAAGTTTGTATATTTTTGATTTTTTGCTGATTAAATTTGTTTGTTTCTTTTTGAATTAGTTCGTTCATGTTTTCGTTAGCATTTTGCTCTCCTAGTGAAGACCATCCAAAGTTTTCGTTTCTCATCAGCAGCGTACTAGGCGTTAAAGTGAAATCCATCCAATTCCGCTTTTAAATAATTTGCACTTACTTTCAAGAAACCAAAGAGCCTAAGTTCTCGAAATCACAATTCCCATTTTGTCATTGAGCAAACACGACAGATTTGATCTTGCCAAAAACACTGCTAAGTTTGTATAGGCTTTCTTCGAAGATGTAAGATATTCTTCTCTACGAATCTACGTGTAATATATGAATCCAGAATATAATCCTCACATCTGGTTAGGAGCTTTTATAACCGATTTGAAATTTCAAATAAAACACTAAAAATGATAGTTAGAAGAACTATAACAAAAACATTGACAAGCCTTGATATTCAAAACCTCAAAACCACTGAAAATGTTCGTCTTCTCTGATCCACCATATTAATAGTCTTATGTTTTTATATTTGTTTATCTTTTCACAAATCTAGATTGGAGAAATGCTAAGATATTGTTCGATCACTTTATTCATCTTACTGAGTATTGTCTTCGTGCGAATGATATTCCTCCCAGGCGCGATTGAAGCACTACAAAAAAATATTGGAGACCAATCTCATTTCGATTTTACACTGATTATATTCCTTGCACCTATAATCACGCTCTCTACTTTTGGGCCTGGATGGGGATCGATCCTTAATATGGCAAGCTACAATACATTCAAAACCAATATTAACAAATATAGCTGGATGATTTGTTTTTCGCAAATTGGAATTCTACTTTTGATTGGATTTCTTTGTATGTTTACGGAATCTCATTTGACATGTAAGTTTTAGGGCCTTATGTTCTCTCAAAAAAAAAATAATAAATAAAATAATTTTGTACGGCGATTTCGTTTCAATAAATAGGATTCGCTACTATAACGAATACTTTTTATTTTTTCTGTACACTGCTACAAAATTAAAACTTCATTGACAAGACAACAATATTGAGAAACTTCAAAATAAATATTGTAGTGTGTAGAAGAATCTGTGTAGAAAACTGTTTTGAATTCGTCTCGAAAAAGAGATTCAATACGGACCTGCTTTTCCAGAAAGAAATTGGTTTTAATTTGAAACCAATTTTCAGAAAAAAATTGACGGCGCGGATCGACGGCAGATCGATATTTTTATTGAAACGAAATCGGCATTAAATTATATATAAAATAAAAGCAATCAAAACATTTCGTTTAGATGTCAAATGTGCTTCAGATAGAATTTAAATATTTATTGGTATATAGTTTGACTAAACATGATCTATTGATTTTGATATATATCTTTTGTATAAGTGAATGTGTGTTTAGTTTAAATATCTATCGTTTAGATACTAAGCCCAATATAAGAGTACCGACTTTCGATATGCAATGGACATCTTTTCTCAGCATTCCAAGCTCATTGGCAACTATGGCATATCCACATTTGTGGACTTGGATGTTTCTGGCTGTTCTAATGATTGGGAGTTTTAATCTTATGGTAAGTAGAGATTTTTCTTATTTATTTATTATTTCAACAATATCTATCAAGCTTTTGTTTTCGATAAAGTTTGCGCATCTGTCAAAATCGTACAAAAAAATCAATTTTCTTGCTGGGTGACCTTGTCACATTGCTTAATTTAATAAAATGTTGCTCATATGTATTAATTAAACAAAACACATCAAAAAGTCACTGTATTCGTTGGCGAAGTACGTATTTAAGCGCATCGGGTAATTTACAAGTGCAATATGAACATGAAAAGTAAAAATTAATTTGAATTTTGCTTTTGAGGACCTAATCGTTTCGATAGACCAGTGTTTTTCAACCTTTTTCATGTCACGGCCCCTTAAGTATGAACAAATATTTCGCGACCGCCCTAACCCTTTGCTTTTTTTTTCATGTACAGGCGAACTTTGATAACTCGAACTTCGATAATGCCGGATTTACACGAGTGACAAATTGCCATTATTTCTTCCATTTTATTGACATTACTGACAAAATCGTGTAAATGGTTTGAAAATTTGTCATTGTTTTCGTCATTAAAAAAATGGCAGGGAAGACTGACATTAAATATTGCCATTATAATGGAGTCATGTAAGTCCACAAGGATGCGATTTTAAAAATTATAGCACACCGCGACGAAGAATGAACTTGTTCATTCTTTAATGGCAGATTGCCATTATCAATCAAATAGTCATTATTTTACCGCGTGTAAATGCTTATCATTATTTATTGATTTTACCATTATTTTGCCAGTTTAATGGCATGAATTAATGGTAGTTTGTCACTCGTGTAAATCCGGCATAACTCGAATTTTGTTTAATTCGAATGTGGCAACAGCTTTTAGAGCTTTAGTTTCATACATTTTAACTTTTATATCTCTATATTCTTTCCTTGTGTACCTCGAATTCCTTAATAACTCGAACATAAAAAAAATTAGACGTGGCTTTGGGTAAGTCGATTTTTTTGGGGTAACCCTATTTGTAAAAAGAAATAAAAATCACATGTGCATTTTCGAAATTCAAATTTTTGAATTCGCATGAAGTGTGACAACCTTCAAGCATGCGAGCGAATGAACTAGCTGCGACTTGCGAGCGTCAGTCGGCTACTGTTTTTCGAGCGCCAGAATTGTTTTTAAGTATTTAACAGAAGTGATTTGGAATAATTGAAAATGGATAAATTTCTAAAAAGACCAACAGAACCGTCATAAAAAAAATAAAAGAAAGTACTTTTGTGTACTTGCAATTTGACGAGTCTACGGATATTGCGGATTGTGCACAGTTTGTAGCTTTTGTGCGTTTTGAATCCAATGAAAAATTAATGGAGGAAATATTATTTTGTAAGACGCTTCCCACGAATAATACAGACCAGTGTTTGCATAACATGTTCCTTGAAGCTACGCAAAATATAAATATCCATTGGGAAAAGAAGTGCATTGCTATTTGTAGGACGGAGCAAAAGCCATGACTGGTGCGAACAGTGGTTTTATTGCTAGAATTAAAGAAGCCCTTGCGGCCAAAACCTTGCCACAGGAATACAGTCAAGTTCTAAATATTATTATAAAAATTGTGAATTCTATTAAAGGCAAAGCGTGGCAGACACGACTGTTTCAAAAAATTTGTGAAGATATGGGAGCACTCCACCAAAATTTACTTCATATTACGTTACGGAGGTTAGGTGGTTGTCAAGAGGCAAAGTACTAGCCAGAGTTTTGGAACTTCGTGCTGAACTCTTAAACAAGTCAGAATACTCCAAATTCATTTATGACCCGGAATTCCTCTTGAAATTGGCTTTTCTTTCTGACTTATTTGAGCATTTAAATATCTTAAATAAAAGTCTTCAAGGGCTGGATGAAAATGTCATCACTGCTAAAGACAAAATACATGGTTTTACAAACAAAATTGATTTTTGGGAATCGTCTCTAAATCAAAACCACTTCGATTCAATTTCTTCGACACGATCTTTTATTGAAGAAGTCGGATGCGAAATAAACATCAAGATATTTATACCTGGTATGAAAATGGTGTTAGAAAAGTTAAAAGAAGAACTATGTCATTACTTCTCAATGCAAGAGATAATGAAGAATACTGGACAAAGGTGGATCATAAATCCGTTTTTAAATGCAGCTATAAATGAGACAACTTTGGCAACCAAGTTCAAAGAAAATCTGCTGGATTTATCTTTCTATGGCAGCTTTTGGTTAAAAAGGAAATCAGAATACCCAGAATTAACAATAGAGGCTTTGAAGTGTTTGATTCCATTTGCCACATCGTACTTGTGCGAGTTGACATTTTCATCAATGGCCCAAATAAAAAGTAAGGAAAGAAATCGCTTAAATTTAAAAAACGATTTAATTTTCAATGTAGCAAAAACTGATCCACGATGGGAGAAATTGGTTAATGATAAACAAGCCCAATCTTCGCATTAAGAGTTCTCATAAGTTTTTTTTTTTATTTTTTGTTATTTGATACCAATGATTATGTCGTTTAGTTATCATTTTTCTTAATAAATCTTTTTAAACCCATTTAAAGAGGCCCACACGTTGAAAAACACGGCGATAGACTATCAGAACATGTGTCATTTCTAAGATATAGTGACAAGTACATTTGACTTGAGAACGGAGCTGTCAAAAAATGATCTGTGTTTGTTTTTAGCTCAGACACATTTAATCGCTCAATGTGTTTCTTTTTTCAACCAGAGCTAACTCGGTTTATTGTTTGCTCAGTGTTCTGCTCGGAGATAAATGCGAAAATTGAGTAAACTTTAATACGCTCGCGTAAATCGGGCATAAAAATAAACGTGTTTAAATTCCAACATATAGTGACATAATTAAAAAAAGCATTAATGCCGGATTTACACGAGTGACAAATTACCATTAATTCATGCCATTAAACTGGCAAATAATGGCAAAATGAAATCAATAATGATAAGCATTTAAAAGGGGTAAAATAATGACTATTTGATTGATAATGGCAATCTGCCATTAAAGAATGAGGAAGTTCATTCTTCCTCGCGGTGTGCCATAATTTTCAAAATGGCATCATTGTGGATTTACCTACATGACTCCATTATAATGGCAATATTTAATGTCAGTCTTCCCTGCCATTTTTTTAATGACGAAAACAATGACAAATTTTCAAAGCATTTACACGATTTTGTCAGTAATGTCAATGAAATGCAAGAAATAATGGCAATTTGTCACTCGTGTAAATCCGGCATAAATCGCATTTATTTCCCTCTCTCTTTTCATATGTAGGAAAATATTTGTCATTATCCATTATTTTGAAAGTTTTGGAAGAATTTATGACAAAAACAAAACGAGGTGCGAAAACTGTCACTAGTAGGTAAGGAATAGCGAACTCCGATTTCAAATGTTAAATTTATGACAGAACTATAATTTGGAATAAAATTGTCAAATTAATTGAATTTCTATTGGTAAATTCAGAATCTTATGCAGAATTTGATCCCTTTATTGGCAAATGCAACGCATATTGATTACTTGTGGTTATACATAAACAAATTATGGTTTAGGTTTACAAAAAACAGACAGCAATTAATCTCTCTTACATTACATTTATCATCTATATTACGTTTCCATCGAACTTTAATCTCTTGTAGATTTACTAATCTCAAAAAGTGTTTCCACCGCTCCAAAAGTATATTAATTTTGGCAGCACTATTCAAAATGCATATATTGTTTCATTTTCTCTTATGATGTAGAAGTGAGACAGGCAGCTTCATATGTGTCAACCGAAGAGAAAAATTCACTTTCCCGATGAATGTGTTCATTTCGATATGGAAATAGGGTAGTTCGATTGAAGATTTAAATGAGATTTATTTAAATCTTCATCTGAGAAGATTAAAATTTGTATGGTAAATCCTCAAGATTTGTAGGAGACTTAGCTAAATCTACTTAAATCTCGGCTTAGTGGTCAGTGGAAACGTAGTATTAAACAAAAAACAAAAACAGATCAAATAAGTAGGTTGAAAAGAGATGACTTAATTGGAACTTCCATCGTGTTCATCATTATGTTTTTGTTTTTGTACATATAAATACTTTCGTACGCGTCTAAAAATGTCATCTTTAATTCATCTCTTTTCAACCTACTTATTTGATCTACATATTTTTGTTTTTTGTTTAAATGTTAAATGTAATGTAAGAGAGATTAATTGCTGTCTGTTTTTTGTAAAGCTAAACCAAATTATGTTTATGTATAACCACAAGTAATCAATATGTATGTATGTTAGTTTTAGTCAATAAAGTATATCTGGAGATGGCATTTAGCATTCCGAAATGCATTATAAGTTGGTGTATCTTAATTAGTTTTTTGAAAATAATTTTTTAAATTGTTGTTAATAACTTACAATATACTACACAACACTGTGTTCACTCAAAAACTAAAAATTGATGTTTTTCATGTTTAATTTTTGTTCTCATTTAGAAGAAGTAAACATGTTAACTATTGGCGCCCAATTTTTGGAAAATTATTCCAGTGTTCATAATACTACGTTTCCACCAACCACTAAACCGAGATTTAGGTAGATCTAGCTAAATCTCCTACAAATCTTGAAGATTTACAATACAAATTTTAATCTTCTCAGATGAAGATTTAAAATAAATCTCATTTAAATCTTCAATCGAACTACCCTTCTTCCATATCAAAATGAACACATTCATCGGGAAAGTAAATGTTTTTCTTCGGTTGACACATATGAAGCTGCCTGTCTCACTTCTACATCATAAGAGAAAATGAAAAGATATATGCATTTTAAATAGTGCTGTCAAAATTAATCTCCTTTGGGAGCGGTGGAACCACTTTTTGAGATTAGTAAATCTACAAGAGATTAAAGTTCGGTGGAAACGTAGTATAAGTCAGCATATGAAAACTAGTTTTCAACGCCAAAAACAAATAAGTTTAGACTTTATTCCAACATTTGTTTTTATATTTTGGTTCACTCCTATTTTCACTTGCGATTAAAGGTACTATAAGGCAAGTTAGGCATTCCTAAAAAAGACATTTGTTTCTAACAATCAAACATGACATTACTATCGTGGAGAACACCAAAAAGTGGGTCCCGCAATTCCGTCTGTCTGTTCTCGAGTATGCGGCCTTAACGGTTGGATAGATTTGCTTCAAACTATGTACATATTGATTTTTCGGTAATATGCCTACAGGTTTTTTTTTAAGACGACTTTTATCACAATAAATTTGATATATTTTTCTTAATCTCATTTCTATTAACATTACAATCAATGGCAAAATTCAACTTCATTAAAATTTAAACAGGCATTGGATTGTGCTTAGCGTAACTTGTACTATGGAATGGAAAATGTAAAAAAATCACCATTCCTAGGTCGTAAACAGCGGTTAGGAACGTACATACTGAACATAGATAACAAAACCGGGCAATTTATGTTAGAGTTAATTACATCGTAAGCAAAAAGAATCGAATTTAACTTTCTTCTCGACACGAGAGGTTTAATGTCAATAAGTATACTTCTGCTTTCGTAACATGGAACGTTTAAATTTCCATAAATCTTTCGTAACGCAAGCCGAGTGAACTTTTTCAATCCGTCTTGTATTTAACTGTGTATAAGGATTCCATATAACGCTGCAGTATTCCAACAACGGTCTAACAATACTGATGTTAAGGGTTTTAAGTGTATATGGATCTTCAAAACCTTTAGAGTATCGAATAAAAAATCCTAACATAGCATTGGCGCTTGAAATTAAATGGTCTATGGAGAGAGAAATTAATTTTAGAGTCAAATACCAAACCAATATCTCTCTGAATTTCACATCGTTGTAGAGAATCATTACCAAGGTTGCATTCGAAATGCAAGGGATTTCGAATTTTTGTAAATGTTACAACACTACACTTGTTAATATTAAAATTAAGTCCGTTTAAATTGCTCCATTTATGAATTTGATCTAAATCCGCTTGAACTTTACCTGCATCAGATAAAGATTCGATGCAGCTAAAAATTTTAAAATCATCGGCATACAAAAAACATTTTGAAAATGAAACTAGATTCGCCAAATCATTTATAAAAATAATGAATAGTAATGGGCCAAGATGGCTGCCTTGGGGAACACCTGAATGTTTTAATATTTCATTTGATAAAACATTGCCAATTTTGACAATTTGTCTTCTACCAACTAAGTAACTCATTATCCAACTCAGAAGAGAGGTGTGAAAACCAAAACTTTCAATAGCGGCGCTACAAGGTTGAATCTGCAATTTTTTAAAAGAGTATATTGTCCGGTGCGACCGAAAAATTTTGTTCAAGAGAAGATAAATGAGCAAGTAAGTCACATTCTTATAATCATAAATTACCAACATCGATAGAAGATTTAGAGTCAACGAAGTTATCAAACATTAATTTGAAATCGCTAAAATTAGATTGGATAAAAGATGCAATACTATTGCAAATAATATTATTGTTATCGGAGGAGACGCCATTGTAAGCAACGCTGGATGGAATCCCAAGTGATTTTCTTTTTGCGTTCAAAAAAGACCAAAAATATTTTGGATTTGCTTTAATATTAGATTCTAGAGAGCACATGTATTGCTTATAAGCAAATTTCCTCAGAAATTCATATTCTTTTCTTGTTTGCTTAAAATGGTTATGAAAAGAGACACAAACCGTGATCGTTTTTGGAATTTAATCATTACATTTCTTAGCCTAGATAGGCTCTTATTGAACCAAGGTGGTTTTTTTGAATTTTTAAATAGTTTCCCATAGATTCCAAAATGTTCTGTAACATAGTAAAAGCTATCTGCACATTTGAACAATAAAAGATAGGTTGTCAATCAATACATTCTAAATAACTATTCATTGCATTATAGTCCGCATTTTTGAAATCATATTTTGGTGCATTTACAAAGCGACTTAAATTCATTTACACTAGATAAGTTAAATTTAATTTCAACCGATTTGTGATGCATGCTATTTTCTAGTAGTATAAAACTTGCTTCATTTAAATAAGATTCTAGACCAATATTGACAAAAACCAAATCCAAAATACGATCAATAGAATTCTAAATACCATTAATTTGATACATATTCAACTATAAATCTTTGGTAATATTACAAGGAAACATTATTTTTTCTTCATTTGAAAACAACCATTTAACATTTGGCAGATTAAAATCTCCGACAACAACAAAATAAAAATTTTCATCCGTAGTATCGAAAATATTGGATATGTTTTTAACATGAGCTTCATAAATTTCAAAATTTGATAAAGGTGTTATGTAAGAAACAAAAAAGTAAACATGAATTATATGAAAAGATGGTCGCATAGGTATTTCTACACATACTTATTTGTTTTTAAAATAGATTTGTCCACTTTAAAGTGTAAACATATTTTATTTTACGTACTTACTAACGGTTCTTCCCAACCACTTTTCTTATTTTCGACTTTCTTACTATTGGACGAACGGATTAAAATTATTTTTTTTATGTAAACGCTTTTTTTTTGAAAAATCGATTTTTCAACAACCAGTCCTTGAAATTTTTTGATATTTGAATTTTACATGAAGTAATACATTATCTTCAAAATGGCGTTTCAATTTTTTTTTCTAAAAATATTTTTAAAATCCTATACATAAAAAATAAACCACTCCAACGATTTTTTTATTTTGATATATTCTTATTTACACCCACGGTTTCAAATGGTATCTTTGTTTTCCCTCAAACTATAAAAACTCACCAATATAAAAACGTTTAATTATGTGTATTATGCATTAATTTAAATAAAAACGTTGTACGCCACTGAATACTAGATACAATGTAGGCCCTCATACATTAACATATACATATGTGTCTTTAAAAATCACATGAATCTTATGTATGCCTATTGCACCTAAATTACAAAGTTATATGCATACCCACCTACATTAGGCGTTTTTCTTTTTTCGTTCAGAGCAGAGCAATGAACAGAGTTCGAACACATAGATTATGCCCTGAACTTGTTCCAAACAGAGCGAGCTCTGAACACTGATATGTTTTTTAAAGACACATGAAGCACACAAATTAGAATACATTTTCATTTTTAACCATAAAAAGCAATAACTACCCTTTTTGGTACACTGATACACAACAGAGGCAGAAAATCAACAAGCGATCACCTTCTATCGCCAACTTATATAGGTATCTAATTATTTTTTCTTCATATTTTCTTCCTTGGCACACATGACATTTGGTGCGTTCAGCAATTTACTCACATGCTCAGTCAATTATGTTCGAGCACGTCGAGTGCGATCTACACATGTTCAGAAAGAAAAAAAAACCACATTTGCAGCTCTAAATGCTCTGAGTTAAAAAGAAACACAAAACAATTTTTTTGACAACTCAGACTCTGCTCTGAACTAAAAAAGAAAAACGCCTATTAAAGTTGTAAGCTCCAAGAGCAAGTTCGTACATTCCATTCATCCATTTTATTTTTTATGCTTCGCTGACCGCTTCCCAAACAAAAAACCGTTTTGATTTGCACAAACAATCAATACAATATTATCTTTCCACCTTGACAAACGTCAAAAAGTAACCACTTGCTCACATCTTACCATTCTTATATTCACCTTGCTAGTGTCAAAATTTAATTAGGATAGAAAAGATAATCAATTTTTTAAAGCAATTGACATATACGACTAAAGCCTCAAAACAAAATTAACCAACACCAAAAACGATGCAAACACGCAAATCAGTCAGCACCTATCAAACTGGCATTTATCACCAACGTCAACAGAGTCCTCAAGGCAAATCTCTTAATTTGGTGTTGTTGGTACATTTCTGACAACTTCTAAGTACGATGTCACCATACAGAAGATATAATAAAGACCATTGCATGGAACAGTTAGCTATGTTTCTTTCGATACGAAATGTCAATGTGTGGTTTAAAAAATGTTACTTGCCAGCGCGCTGTTTGCATTTGAGGATGCTGGTTAAATCTGTTTCAATAATTTTTTAACAATGCTGATACCTGTTGAAGTTCCAGAACAGACTAACTTTATTTAATTCAGTAAGTGTAAGGTACATAACATAATTCAGTATATTATTTAGCATGTATATAAATAATTATAAAATAGAGTAGGTACAAAGAAGAATAATAATTGAGGATAATTTGGAGAGTTAAGAACAACAAGTGTTGCCACTAATAATTTTCATATATATTCAACACTTCTCCTCAAAACTTTGTTATTTGTTTTTATACTTTAATATTATATCTTTATATATATACATATACATTATAAGAATAAATGTATGATTTTAAATCCAAATATATACATAATTCTAAGTTAATTTAAGCCCATTAAAAGTGTAAATTTATTATGCTTTTGCTTAGGAAGATTCTTGGTTAAAACATCTGCGATCATGTTGTTAGTGGAAACATACTGCAAATCAATCTTCTCTTGCTGGAAAATCTCTCGAACATAATGGTACTTAATGTCTATGTGCTTACTTCTCGAGTGATAAACTGGATTTCGTACAAGTTGTTGTGCGCTGAGATTATCGCCGTTGATGATCATTGGTGTTTTAACATCCTGAAGACTTATCTCACTCAGAAGTTTTTGAATGTAAACAGCTTCTTTTGTTGCAGTACATAGTAGGTGTGTTTTATTGGGAATCTATCCATTGTACCGTAAGTAATTCCCAAAAAAAACCCATCGACCGTAGCATGGACCGTGGCTTTTTTATTTTTGTAAAAATGGTACCCCTGTACAGCAGTCACAAGTAATGAAAAAGTCTTTTGCAAAGTAAAATTAAGAAAATATCAAAATAATGACCAATAATTAGCTTTTATTCATATAAAATAGAAAGTAGAAAAACGTACCAATATTTAATTTATGTAACAGACCTATTTCTTGTTTTCATTTTTTCTGCATTTGCAATTTTAAATTCGAACATTCATTTTGCACCAATAGAAAGGAAATAATAAGTGAATGGGTTTGTTCATAGACTATGGTCAAGTCCCTTTTTACACAAGCCATTCACACGAGAATACAAAATTGACGGAGATTTGCTTGTTTCCTTTAAATGTTTCTTGGTTTTGAACGCACACTACAGCGTAGTTTAAATTGTTCAATCCATTACATGTCACCTTTATATTTCATGCTTTTATTTATTTTCTGAGTAGATCGATAGCTAGAATTTTATTTTTCAAGTCAATTTATAAATTTATTTTCTGATTATGTTTTGCTTTCAATTCAATATTCACTCATCAGACTGCACTTAACAAACGCGGGGTAAGGAACAAGTAGTTAACATTTGGTTTGCCATTTTCATGCACATGTCCAGAAAAAAAAAACAATGGATCACAAAAATGTACGCCCAGTCCATGTCCATGTAGTGAAGCGAATACCGTCAATGGCCAACGTCCATTAAACAGTGAAGAAAAAGCACCTTTTGTGAAGTTCAGTTGCCGCTTAGTGTGTTTAAGCTAGGCGCGCACATGCAATTTTTCCGAAACGAAATAGTTTAATCACTAGTGATCGCGCACATTAGCAACTTAAAATTAATCAACGAGATAAACCATCACACAAATAATATTTTGATTTAATGTGCGCGCAGTTACATTATAGTTCGGTGTGATACAAACTGAAGAACTTATTTGGGGCGATCGTTCGATTTTTGCCAAAACGCAAACTTTTAAGTTGCTCGAATCGTGGTCTGAATTGTTACTGCATTTGCGCGATCTTAATAAAAAGATGATTTTTTTCACCAAACTTGGTTTATTTACAACTATCAATAAAAATTGAACGCAAAACGAAAGTTGGGCTTGGTTAGTCAATAAAAGTAAAACGGAATTCATTCGATAAATATTGGTTTCTTTTTCAAAATGGATATCAAAATTTGTTAAAATTGATTAATTGACATTAGGGGTATGCAAAATTGCAGATATAGGTGCAGTTTTAGACGTACTTCAGAAAATAATTGAGCAAAGAATACAGTTTTTAATAGTAAAAGTCAGAAAATTTTCAGAAGAACAGCTTATAATTTTTTAAAAAATGGAGTTATCTAAGATTTGAGAAATATAAACAGGCCAACTATTAAAAAAAAGAATCAAAAAGATCGATTTGTCTTACAAATGAAATTAAAAATTATAACACTCCATGAACACATCCATCGAGATTCAATTCAATTGTCAATTCTACCAACAAAACTAACAAAATCCGAATCGAGACTCGACTGAACGTCAACCAGCCATCCACCGTAACTTCTACTTTAGCTTTTTATCGACCGTAGCGAATTGTATGTAAATTGCTACGAGGGATAAACTTACGGCGGATAAATTTCCCAATAAAACACGGCTAGTGCCATGTACTCTGCTTCAGTACTACTCAAGGCCACACAATTTTGTTTTTTTGATTCCCATGAGAAAACACAGCCTGCAAAGTGAAATACATAACCCGTGAATGATTTTCTATCACTTACATCTGCACCCCAGTCAGCATCCACAAAGCATTCAATTGGCCTTCCAGTTTTGCGAAAAGTTAGTTTATAATTTAGTGTTTTGCTTAAATAACGGAGAATATGTTTTATCCCTGGTAAGTGCTCAGCATGAGGATCTTTATTTCTCTGCGATAACTTGCACACAGAGTGCAATATATCTGGCCGAGTCGATATCGCCAGATACATCAGCGACCTAATTAAACTTTGATATGTTCGTTCGTCTATTTGCTTACATTCCTTGGACGTACAGTGTACCTGAAAACCTGCATCCAAAGGTGTAGATGCTTCGCGGCATTGCTCCATGTTGTTCTGCTTTAGCAATTCTTTGATGTAATTTGTTTGACATAATGTAATAGAACTTGTTTCCTTGTTGACTTCAACTTCCATTCCCAAAAAATAGCTAAGTTGACCTTTGTCTACTACCTCGAACTCATTGGCAATGCTTGATTTGATTCTAACCAGTGTAATTTCCTTGGTACAAGCTATTATGATGTCATCTACGTAAACTGCAATTATATTCAACTCGCTTTCAAAATTCATAACATAAACACAAGGTTCACTCTCGCATTGCAAAAACCCTATTTTCTTTAATGATTTATCGAGCAGCGTATTCCATTCGCGCCCAGATTGTTTTAATCCGTAGATCGCCTTGTTTAATCTTAATACCATATCTGGATTATTTTTATCGATAAACATATCCGGCTGTTTCATATATACCTCATCATGTAGCTCGCTGTTGAGATATGCGGTGGACACATCCATTTGGTGTATATGTAGATGATACTCGGCAGCTAAGGCAATAATCATTCTGATCGTAGAAAATCTGACGACAGGCGCAAAAGTTTCCTCATAGTTTATGCCGTATTGCTGACTACACCCTTTAGCAACGAGTCTTGCTTTAAATCGATCAATCGCTCCATCTCTGTTTTGTTTTAAACTGTAAACCCATTTACAATTAATTGCTTTTTTTGTTTGGAGGTAGTTCGCATAGTGTCCAGGTATTGTTTTCAATAAGAGATTCAAATTCATTACTCATAGCTTTGATCCACATATCTTGATGTTCATTATCGTTAACAGCCTCAACGACATTCTGCGGAATCTTAATACTTTGATCAGAATTGATCAAATTAATCAAATTGAACTCTTTTCTGGGACGTCCTGGATTTCCAGTTCGTACTAACTTTGATCTACCTGGGCCTATTTTAGAAGCACATACCTTTTCTGCAACCTCTTCTTGTTTTATAGAACCATCACTCTTTTGAACGGTGTCACCCACGTTATTGCTTTCCATGCAGACTTCTCCTCCATCGAAAGCCTCGGGCAAACAATGTGTGGTATTATTCGTGACTAATTCTGGAACCGATTCACTTAATAATTCTGTTTGTTCAGTTTTTTCATCTTCTATAAACACTACATCCCTGGTTACTATTATAGTTTTGGTATCAATGTCATAAACTCTGTATGCTTTAGAAGTTTGAGAGTATCCCATCATTAAAATATTTTTACCTCTAGGAGCGAATTTCCTTCTGTGAGCTTTTTTCAGTGCGATTCCCTTAGAGCCAAATACCTTTAAATGTGCTACGATTGGCTTGCGGCCAGTCCATACCTCAAATGGAGTAACATCTACCAGGGCCCTAGTGGGTGAACGATTTCTTAAGTACACCGATGTGCTAATAGCTTCTGCCCAGAAATTTTCCTTAAGAGCTGCATGAACTAACATACTTCTCGCCATCTCCACGAGAGTTCTATTAACTCGCTCTGCAACACCGTTTTGTTGAGGTGTGTACGGCACAGTTAACTGTCTTTTAATTCCATTTTCAGCTAGGAAACTATTGAAAGCATTATTCACATACTCAGTGCCGTTATCACTTCGGAGTTCTTTAATCATCTGTCCAGTTTGGAGCTCTACTTCAGCTTTGAAGTTCTTAAACACTCCGAGAATTTCATTTTTGGACTTCAAAAAATATACACAAATGTAGCTTGAGTGATCGTCAATAAAGGTTACGAAGTACCTAGCCCCACCATTTGAAAAAGCGTTGATAGGACCACACACGTCCGAGTGGACAAGCTCCAATAAGTGTTTTGAACGATTTTCGGACACTTTAGGAAACGGTTTCATGCACATTTTACCATTCAGACAGCTCATACATTTAAAACTCAAAGAACTGTCAACTGTGTTAGGAATATTTATGCCAAGTACCATATTTTTTCGCACCATTTCATTAAGGCTGCCAAAATTTAAATGACCAAACCTATTGTGCCACATAATAGAACTATTTACATTCTTTTGTGAGAAAAGACAGGAGTTGGTATTCATATCCTCAAATACAAATAAGTTGTTCACTCTTTTTGCCTTAAAAACAATGTCACCGGTTTTATTTTTTATCCATGCATAATTTTTTTCAAATAAGACAATATTATCATTTGCTACAGCTTTGCTAACTGATATGAAATTGTTTTGCAAGTCAGGTACATAAAGAACATTTCTAAGCACTACTGATGAACCGTTTGTTTTTAATGTGACATCTCCTCTACCATATGCACACACCGTTTTTCCACCTGCTACTTGAATGTTTTCTTTGTGATCTTCAAATGCCGTAATTAGGTTTCTGTTACAGCACATATGAGCCGTTGCCCCACTGTCAACACACCATGCATCTCGTGATATATTTTCGGTACTTATTGCCGCTACAATTGATAAGAAAGATGCGTGTGTATATGATTTGTCGTCTTTTTTTCGCTCCTTGCATTCTGATGAAAAATGACCCTTGCGCCCACATTTGAAGCATTTCACATTAATTTTTAGTTTTTTCTTTGTTTCTCTTTCGTTGTTTGTTTTGATTGTGCAACATACGCTTTGGTATCTACTAATAAACCAACACCACCTTTGTCTACCCTTCGTCTCCCTCTTCAATAATTTTAGTTTTAAGAACACTGAGACTAGGAAATGTATCTCGAATTTCGATGGCAATAACAAAATGTTCATACGAACCTGGCAGGCTAGAAAGCAAAATTATCACCAAAAGTTCCTCCAACACAATAACACCGACCTCATTTAGTTTCTCAACGATAGAAGTAAATGAATTTAAATGTCGACATGCATCTTCATCTTCTGACATTTTTAGCCCCAAAAGCTGCTTAAAAAGTGATACCTTCCTAGCAGGACCCTGTCGCTGATATATTTCACGGAACTTATTCCATGCTTCCAATGAACTTTTACAATGCCTTATGTGATTGATTTGGGATGGTTTAATAGAAAGCATAATACATGCCAAAGCCTTTTCATCCTTAGCCTCCCATGCCATCGCAGCAAGATTTGCAGCAGCAGCAACCGCAGCATCAGCACTGGTATCTGTTTCAGGTTTTACCAGCTCACCACAAACAAAAGGCCACAATTCTGAACATACAAGAACGCTTTTCATTTGAACGCTCCAGGAGTCGTAGTTCCCTTCATCGAGTTTTTCTATTTGAAAATTAGACCCACTCATAATTTATTTATTTTTTAATTCGCAACTTATTTATTTAATTTTTCGCGATTGGGATCTGGGCCCATAACCTGTTGAAGTTCCAGAACAGACTAACTTTATTTAATTCAGTAAGTGGGTACATAACATAATTCAGTATATTATTTAGTATATAAATAATTATAAAATAGAGTAGGTACAAAGAAGAATGATAATTGAGGATAATTTGGAGAGTTAAGAACAACAAGTGTTGCCACTAATAATTTTCATATATATTCAACACAGAATATTTGAGTTGCGATAGTGCAATGTGGCGAATCAAGAGTCGAGAAGCATTCTAGTTCAACCATGTTGGCCTATTTGTTAACTTGTGCTTTTAATGTTTGTTATATTTATTTTACTGATTTTTTCTTTATAATTTAAAATATGAAACTTTTTTTCGTTGTAACGAGTTTCATTTCTTGCAGATAGCTCAAATGTTCTCTATCCTAACAGCTCTGTTTGACGAATTCGAAACACTCCGTCTCTATAAAGTAGAAGTGACTTTGGGACTATCTGGCATTTTGGCACTGGCTTCAGCATATTTTTGCACACAAGTAACATTTGTTTTTATTTTATTTTGAATGAAACAAATAATCCATTAAATAATTATTCTATATTAAAAATAATAGGATGGGATATTTATGACGGACATGTTGGCAGAATTGAGTATTTCCACCCAAGCTATTTTAAACCTTTTACTATTTGTTGTCGTTGTTTGGGTATATGGCAGGGAGCGTTTTCAACGAGACGTTGAATTTATGACAAGTCAAGTACTGCATACATGGAAAGTCTATACTGTACGATTTGTTACACCGTTTTTTCTTGGCATAACATTGGTAAGTTATTTTTTTATTGTCGTCAAATTTATCACATTTTCACATCATTCTTTTTTTACTTTTTAGTTTATTGGTATTGCATTGTTAATTTTTAGCAGATACAAATATGATTTTCCGGAAAGTCTTAGGATTTGTGTTTTTCTCACTATTGCCTTTTGGGTTGCCTTACCGGTGTATTCTGTGTTGAAATTACTTCAGACAAATGGATCATTTGCAATGAGGTTTAAGAGATGTGTGAAACCGACAGATTGGTATCCAACTGAATTAGAACAAAGGCAACGATACGAAGAGTCGACTGATAATCCTGAAACATTCCAACCTCTTACAACTATAGTTCTTTAAAATAAATTATTTGTATAACAATTACGTTTTTTTTTATTTTTTTTAAATAATAATTTCATTCCACAGTTTCTATTTTTACAACAAAATTCGTCCTCTAAATAACCAGTTTATTCAATAATTTATTAGGGCAACAGAAAAGCATTTAAGAATGTTTCATTGGAATCCATACCAGATCATCGAATCGCTTCCATGATACTTGTGCCACTGGAGTAAGACAATTTTAGAATCCAACAAACTTTCCTCAAACAGCAAAAGACAGATGGTCAGGTAAAGACAGTTATAGGATTCCTAGTAATTTTTGGATAAATATATCTAAAATAAAAAAAACGAATACTTAATAGGGCTAATAAGAGAAACACTTGAGGTCATGTCTCAAGTGTTTCTCTTATTATTGGCATCAACCTAACAGGTCACAGCTCAACGGGAACCAACGGGCATCAGCTCATCTGACGTATGTAGAAGTTGTATGGACTATCCCAAACTAGGAAACAAGCCTTCCGAGATTCATTCTTCGATGAACTGGACGATGTCTCTAATAAGCTACTTTAACCTGTCCTGAAATTTACCCAAAGGTCAGGATGCTTTAGGAATTTCTTTCAAACCTAATCTCCCAATTTACTTACCTCCTTTTGCCCTCTGAACCGCAGTGTATCTATTGAGATCCGAGTGAGGTTAGGCGGCTTACCGTTTCAGCACCCCTTTTAATTTTAACATAACCTTACCTAAGCTCAAGAAGAATCGCAAGAATTCAGAATAAATCTTTCATATGTATCGAGAGGATTTGAATCTTAAATTAAAAAAAAAAAATAATATTAATAATTCAGGTGAGCCCTAGGGCTGCTTACTGTCTCCGATTCTCTTCCGTGTGTATTTGTAAATGAAGTTCTGTCTAAATCCATTAAATTGTTTCATAGAGGGCAATATCCTTATGGCTTCCCATTTTCATTTCTAGATCTACATCCTTGTCCGTCGATATGAATGATGAAAATGTCATGAGTGGCACTTTTGTCGAGGAGAGTGAATAGTATTCTGTTCTCGGCTTACGTATAACGGTCAATATTTCTTTCGGAAAAACGCTACTAAGTACATATATTTTTATTTTTTTATTTATTTTTTTTGTGTCGATGCAACACAATTCCACCCATATTTCTGTAAAAAACTCTAGTAAAATTCTCACATTCCTCTTGTGACACTTGTCTCTGATGCATTCTATCAAAAAATTTTGAACTGGAAAGAGTCAAGGGATCAATCGTTCTCTGATCATAGAAACCTTCAGTTCTGCTTAGATGAAGGAATTAATAATATTGGTGGAATTCAGGGCTAGTACCGGTCAGGAAAAATTGTAGAACACTTTTCAACAGAGTTAAAAAGTCTAGAGAACACTCAGATTGGGATGCGTATAAAGAGTCCCTTAAAATCTACAAAAGACAGTTAAGGAAGAGTAGAGAACTTCATTGCGAAACTTCTGTGAAAACATAGAGGATACTTCTGAAGCTTCCAGACTAAGAAAAATCCTCTCGAAAAAATCCCCGATACCTAGCTCTTTGAAAACAGCTAACGGTGCATGGACCAACTCATGCGAAGGGTCTCTATCCTGGCTACTAGACATTCACTTCCCTGGTAGCTCACAAAACACATGAAGCACTGAAAAATCACGGGCAGGCTGCAAAAACAATAATAATCTTGGTCTTATTACAAGGGAAAAACTACTTTGGGCAATCAATAGCTATTGCGATTGATACTTATAAATCAGTGGGACCAGACGGTGTAATACCTGCTGAACTCCAGATAACCTCAGATTTAGTTATACCCGTACTGGATGTTATTCTAAATGGGTGCCTTGGCTCACGTACATCCCCTTACTGTGGAGAGAAGTTAAGGTCACCTTTATCCCAAAAATAGGCAAAAGCACACATGTAAGTCCGAAGGACCTCAGACCAATCAGTTTATCTTCGTTCTTTTGAAAAACTCTAGAAAGTCTGATAGAAATGCATTTACGCAGTACAGTAAACCCCAATCTAGTTTCCACTGCTCAACACGCATACTGTAAGACAAAATCGGTTGAAACCGCCTTCACACCCTTGTACAAAACATAGAATAGTCGTTGCACCATAAAGAGTACACTCTGGTAGCATTTCTTAATATTGAAGGTGCTTTCAACAATGTCAGTAAGGCGGCAATAATCACAGCGCTGAGAAACCTTAAGGTATCCGACTCACTGACAGAGCTAATTAGTTTCATGTTAGGCAGCAGAGTAATGAACTTAACACTGGGGGACTACTAATGAAAGAAGGTATGTCGGGAGAGCGACTCCACAAGGTGGTGTTTTATCCCAACGACTATGGAACACAGTGGCCAACGAAATGTTGACAGACCTGGAAGCGAAAGTAAGCACGCTCAAGTCTAACTCACTTAATGCAAAATGCTCTTAATCGACTAAAAATTTAGGCAACCAAATATAGCCTGGATATTAACCCAGCAGAAGACAGAAGTTGTCCTCTTCACTAGGACACATAAAATTCCCCACTTATATCGCCATCAATAAATGGTACGCCACTGACTTTTTCAGATGAAGCCAAATGTCTAGGTCTTATACTAGATAAAAAGCTAAGCTGGAAATCCAATATACAAGAAAGAGTAAGGAAACCAACAGTTGCCCTCTTCTCTTGCAAAAAAGCCATTGGGAATAAATGGTGCTTTTCCCCACGTATTACCCACTGGTTGTATACAGCGGTCATCACACCTATACTTACTTATGGAGTTGTAGTATGGTGGACTGCATTGGACAAAATCACTTATTGTGACAAATTAAATAAAGTCCAAAAGTCAGCCAGCTTATGTATCAGCGCAGCACTCTGCTCTAAACCCTCGGCTGCGCTTAACATACTACTTAATCTTACACCCCTCGACATTTTTAGCAAGCAAGTGGCCGCGAATACAGATGTTAGTATCAAAGCCATCTCTCAATGGACTAGAAATTCTATAGGCCATTCTAATATTCTGAACAAATTCGGACCAAAACTAGGACGTTCCGACTACACCAAACACCAGCTAATCTTCGACTAGAACTTCCAAGTTACCATCCCACAAATATCAGATTGGGACGATAACAGGTTCTTAAAAGATGAGTCAGACCACTTTTATACGGACGGTTTAAAAACCGAAGAAGGAGTTGGTGGCGGTGTGTTCTCGGACAGACTAAATGTTAGTCTCTCTGGATTAAAGAAGAGTTATCCTGGCTAAGGGAAAACGTGATATCCACATCGGATATCCGCATATTCTAGCAGCCCTAAAATCACTTGGCGCTGTTTCCACAAACTCTATAAATGCCCGCAACTGTCGATCATCTCTCAGGGAGATGGCAGAACAGGTTAACATTCCCCTGATTTGGGTGCCGGAACATGAGAGATATCTTGGGCAACTGCAAAGCCGATGAACTCGCCAGAAAAGTGACCCAAGTACCTATTCTACCGAAAATGGAAGAAATCGGTATGCCTATCGCTACAGGCAAACTCTTGTTACATCAAAACTCCATAAAACAAATATATTTCAGATGGTCAAACATCACTACTTGCCTGACTACCACACAAATCTCGCCAGTAATAGACCCAGGACGCTCAAAAGGTCTACTCTCTTTGAGCAGGAAACACCTTGGCTCCGTAATAGGTGTTGTAACTGGACACTGTCTAATTGGCAGACACTCCAAAAGACTTGGCGTTTTCTCCAAGGATTTTTGAAAAAGCTATTTGGATGAGGAGGAAGAGGAGACTATCTCCCATCTTCTTTGTTCATGTCCTGCTCTCTCCCAAGGACGTAGATTACACCTGGGTGAATACTTTTTCGATGACACCATTGATCTTAGACACATAGAGGTTCACCGACTTCACCGCTTCATTAGAGGCTCCAACTGGTTTGATTAAAGAGTAAATTTCTCTTCATGTGGTATCACAATGGACCTATCTTAGGTCTAAGTGTGTCAGTTGTTTTCCTAACGGCCACTTCAACCTAACCTCACATCCCTCTTTTAGTGCTCCTATGAGACAACTAAATTTCATAGATAGGAATTTTGTATACAAATTTCCCATGAAAAAAAATATCCTGTCTGTGTTTGAAGGAGGCAATTATTCTCAAGGAAATGTCTTATTTGCCACAACAGTGAATGTGAATCATATGTACATTAATTTTCAGAAAAAACAATTTTCACATGAACAAATTGTGGAACTTTTTCTCTTTCTATTTCATGTTCGCCCAGAAATGTCAAGTCGGCACGTTTTTTTTTCACAAAAAAAAAAGAGTGTGTGCACTTATGTACAAACACCAAGAGCATTCATCAAAGAAAACAAGATTACGACACTTCTTTTTTTGTCTTATTTTATTGACGTCACCAGATACCAACTGGAAATTGTTGTTGTTTGTCCGATGAGGATTAATGGAGTTTGGTCTCTGGTGACGCCAATAAAATAAACCAAAAAAGGAATTGTCGTAATCTTGTTTTCTTTGATTCATGCACCAGGACTAAAACTTCCCTAATTTGAAACAAAGTTTTCTTCCGCAATTCTCTTCAAATTTTGTTGCTCATCTTTTTTCATTAATTTTGAAAGATAAACACAATCACCTTCCAGGGATAGACTATATTTAAATGAGGTATGATCGAGGTTTATTATGCAATTTTCCAAAAAATATTTCATCTCTGGCATCATAAACTAATAACATAAAGACCCGAAACCTCCGCTTTTGTTTGACATTTGCCTACAAGCACAAATTCGCACAGAAGTAACTTTTCCATTCATCTTCCAAAAGACACATTGACACATTGATTGTTTTTGTTTTGTTTTTCGATTTCCCATTCTATTCATGGATAGGGTTTCAAGGTACAAATACAACAATGGCTTCGTTCGGTGGCACAACCTAACCGATCCGGATTGCTTGGTGTTGTTTTAACGCCTAAGGAAAAAACAGCTGATGAACTAAACATATGTTGTCAAACACAAATCTCAAGCTACCCAAAAATTATTGGATTTTGAGATTCGTTTGGAAATGTGAGGAACAGCTGATCCAAAACTTCAGATGTGTATGCAATACAACTAACATAACGAGAAAGCTACCTGAATCGTTCGAAAATAAATCCGCTACAAAGGTATCTTGGATAGCCTATCGGCCGCGCACCGAACGAGGCCAATGTCAACAAATGGGTTTTGGGGGGTGAAACGTACGAAGGTTTCCGATCTTAGTATGGCTTATTTGTGTCTGGCATTGTTCTCATTAAATCGCTTGCGCACTATTTTTCTTCACTTGAATCCTCTCACTGCACAACAGACCGTTGGCCACCATGAATCAAAGAAAACAAGATTACGACACTTCTTTTTTGCTCTTATTTGGCAAAAATAATTTTATTTAACGAATATGAAGACATTCTAATGAAAATTTTTAAATCCTATATTAATCTTTTCGAGCTTGACTATCTTTGGAACATACGTACCTGACAAGCTTACCTTATTCCCTGATAAAAACTGTAAATCTGTCTGTTTTTTTTTTCAAACTCAAACAACTAGGACACTTGAAAAAATTTATTCACTACTTATTTCTATTCTACAAAACTAATCATCTAAAACTGCGGATCCGTATCTAAATGTATTTCTAAAAGCTGATGTGCGTGATCGGGCAGCCCAATTGCCTGCTCATAACGTCGACAATCGCCTGGATTGGCGGGATACCAATCGCTGGGCTGGATGCATTCTCTTAGCTTTGCTGACAGCGATCTTCGGCGGGATTTTGATAATGCAAACATCACGTAAATGATAACAACCATCCATGGAAGAGATTGGATTGAATAGCCAAAAATTACCAATACTTCATCATAGTCGCTCAGTTGTACTTCGGCAATGAACTATACGAGAAAATTGCTTAATGCTATCGCGCTCTTGACAGATATCCGAAACTTACCATTGGAACGCAAAGAACAAACGGGGCTACGTACTGAAGTACGAATATTGCCCAGGTGGACATGGTTCGGCCAACCATGAATTGGGCGTCCCTCTGGAATCTCATTTTGCCATAGATCCAGAGGACAACCACGAGTATTAAAAAGAAGACAAAGGTTTGTGAGAAAACAGCTCCCAAATCGAAAATTCCCAAGGAATGGAATCCATACTTAACACAAAAAAAAAGAAGAAAAATTGTTAAAGTTTTGCGGACCCGAAGGATAAATACTAACCTGTGTACAAAAGAAGATGGAAATCATTGCCAAGAGTCCGACTAATATGGCCTTAATCACTCGGCTATGCGAACGTAACAATTCGAATTCATCACAAAGAGCTGTTTGCACTGTCATCAATAGGGTGACCTTAAACAAAAAAAAATCGACTTCCAAAATTAAATTTAAAAAAAAAACCACTTTTAATTCTTACCATCTTGATCATTTCGACAAGACACAAGCCTCCGAAAAACAATATGCACCAAAGGTTTCCATAGGGCAATTCTCCTAAGAGAAAAGCATAACACAGATAAATAAATTGCAGAGAATGCTCTTCGTCCACATGTAAATGCAGTCCACCAACATGATCCTCAAAATGATCCCACACAATTCGTCCACCAGTCGCAGCTAGCATGATCATACCAAAACCACTTAGGCAGACCATAAAGGCCATTTTCATAATGTCAGTCTTAAAACTATTGTGGCTGGCCAAATTAACAATATTGCCCCATCCAGGCCGGAAAAATAACATCACAAGATAGGCTCCAACATGTGGATGCATCAGATGCACTTCTGGAATTTCAAAAGAAAATCCTTTGAGAGCCTCTTGAAAGCCCGACAGGCAGAACAGCCTTAGGAAGACGACCAGAAAGGCAGCAAAAAGTATCACAGCTGTTATTCGAAAAAGTGTTCCAATCTTTCGAAAAATACATATAACTAATTTAGACTCAAATGTTTAAAGAATAAAGCCAAAATAAGAGCATTATTTATGGTTATTACAAGTTTGATTTTTTGGAAAAACACAAGGCTGACTACCAGCCATACGGTGAGTGTGCTATAAAGTAAGCCAGTTGATATCGACAATGGACCTCTATCCCCCTCAAGACCTCGCACTTTCGAACTGAAAGAAAATCACACACTTTTTTAAAACGTCAATGCTTCAAACTTACACTCAAGACGTACTGGAAGAACTCCACCGTTGCATGTGGATTAACTGATTCATCCTACAAACAAACAAAAAGTTCAGATTTCAATTTTTAAAAAACTCTCAGAAAATCGAAACTTACACTAAAATCAAAATTATTTCGAACTGAACAATTTTGAGAATTCCAAGATTGGTTGCAGCTCATCCATGGCAAACCGGGTTGAATAGATTCGATAAAGTAATATAGTGGAACTGCAGCAAATACGCTGTAATATGTTAATGAGATGACGTTGAAGATTACAATAAGGAAGCCAATACCTTTAAACAAAAAAAAACAATGATTGTTGGCTAGTCTATTAAGAATTGTGAAATGTGAACTTACCTTTAAATAATGGCACTACTCGAAATGATGATATCAAACCGGTACTTGAAAACTGTCCCAGAAATGACTGTATGAAGAATATGGGAATGCCAACGAATAAAACTGAGAGCAGGAACGAGATTACTGAGAATCCTGAAAAAAATATACAAACAAATATATAAAACACACAAAATACTGGTAAAAAATAAAGGGAAATTTCTCATAAAAAAAATGGCTTTTATTTTCTAACATATGTATATGCGCACTACTGGAACACATGAATTAAAATAATGTGGTTAAGCATAGTAACTATTAGCTAGTTTTTAAGTATTTTTTTTAAATTTGGAATGCAATGGTCAATTTTCAAAATTTCATATAAATGTGATTATCTCTAGTTAAATAGAATCATAATGGCAGCTGAGACAATGATGGTGAAAATTAAGCATCGCGCTGTAATTAAATTTCTCACTAAACAAGGAAAAAGTCAAAAACCTATTCATGAAGATATGGTGGCTGTTTACCAGGGTTCCGCACCTTCATTATCTACTGTGCAAAAGTGGTCAAGTGAGTTCAAGAGAGGCAGAGAGAGCATTGAACACGACCCCCGCGCCGGCGCCCCGGCTACTGCTTGTACGGGAGAAAGCATCAAAGAAGTCGAAAAACTTGTTCTTGAGGATGCCCGAATTAAGGCGAAAATGATGGCAGAGATCACCAAGCTTTCAACTGGTACCATTCACACCATTCTTCATGACCATCTTAACATTTGAAAGGTCAGTGCAAGGTGGGTGCCACGAATGCTCACAGCGCCTCAGAAAAAAGTGAGAATCGCATGCTGTAGAGAGCTTTTGGAGATGTGTAGTGAGAACGCGGACGGTGTTATGGTTCGAATTGTTACTAAGGGCGAAACATGGGTTCACCACTATGACCCTGAAAGCAAACAAGAATCCATGCAGAGGCATTAAAAAGGAACAGACCCCCCGAAGAAGTTCAAAGTCACTCCGTCTGCCGGGAAGCTCATGGCCACAGTTTTTTGGGACTCAAAGGGAATCTTGCTCATTGAGTACAAAAAAAAGGTGAAACCATCAACGTCACATCCTTCGCTTCCACTTTGCATAATTTTCGGGAGGAAATTAAAAAGAAAAGACGGGGTAAGCTCGCAGCCGGTGTGTTGCTTCTTCATGACAACGCTCCTGTTCACACGGTGCGAGTTTCCAAGGCTGCTGCGCGAGATTGTGGTTTCGAAGAAATCCAACGCCCACCCTATAGTCCAGACCTTGCCCCTAGTGATTATTTCCTGTTTCTGGATTTGAAAAATGTCTTCGTGGAAAAAGATTTTCGGATGATGAAGAACTCAAGTCGGCAATAAATGGGTATTTTGCAGAAAAAGAGGAAATGTATTTTTTTGAGGGTTTAAAAAAGCTTCAAGATGTAACAAATGCATTGGTGTTTGGGGAGATTATATTGGAAAATAAAAACAATTTAAATTGAATTCGCATTTTCCTTCATATCGATACCGAGAATATATTGAACGCCCCTCGTATCTCGTATATGCGCACGACTGGAACACATGAATTAAAATAATGTGGTTAAACATAGTATTAGCTAGTTTTTAAGTATTTTTTTTACATTTGGAATGCAATGGTTAATTTTCAAAATTAACCTAGCTGTTAACGAGATATGCAGAAATAACTTAAGAAATTTATGTAATGTCATTTATTTCATGAAAATACTAAAACGGAGCTTTATTACAATTAAATTTACGTAGCATAGCAGTGAGTCAAAATAAATTGACGTGAATGAACATATATCATGTTGTTAAAAAAGGAGATTTATTTAAGCTTTTCTATTTAAGAATTTAGACGGAGCTGCATTTGGAATAGCTGCCAGAATTTGTTGGATACACACAAATACAATGACCATATTCAGAAGACGTGGGCGACTTGAAAGTAAGACAAGTTTCTTGTTTCTGATTGGCCAGCTGTCTCAAGATATCTCTCCAATTAAGGGAACTTTTTATTTATTTTTATTTATTTACTTAATATAAATTACTTAATTTTAAGATTTCCATCTTGTTTATATCTAAGTAAAATAATGGGACATGATTGTGTATTGAGTTTGACAGAAAAAAAGGATAATATTTAGATTTAAACCAATTGTAGAGAATTAAGATTTATAATGTTGTAAATTGTAAATTTGATCTTAGAAGGTAGTTACTATGATACAAACAGTAACAACATATATGAATCAAAGAACAGATTAGAAGCAAGTTACGCAACAATCAAGAAAGCAATAGAAATAGGACTAGGAATAACATTGAAAGATATTTCTCTTGAATTTTCCAGCAGGCAGTGTCGGCGTCCCTTATATGATGTGAAAGAGTATCCCGCAAACGAGCAAACCAGCATTAATATAAAACTGTCCGATACAAGACAAGTAAAACGATGCAAAATTATTTGATTCAAACGTCTTGAAACTGAAAACTGAAGAGAGTAGTACACTATACTTAATTGGAAATCTAGTCAAGAAATATCTCCTTCATTTCGAGTCAAGTGCATTCATGTCAGAATTATCAGCTGTCATGTCGTCTTATATTTGGCAATCAGGAAGAAAATCAATATTGAAAATGTTCACTTGTGAAAAATGACAGTTCGGAATTCTGATTCCGAAAAGAAGAGAAATTTGTTTCTGAATTTGAAACCAGAATCGAAACGAGAATCACTAACATAGCCTTTTTATACTATATTTCCACCGACTACTAAACCGAGATTTTAGCTAAATCTCCTACAAATCTAGTGGATTTACCATACAAATTTTAGTCTTCTTAAATGAAGATTTAAAATAAATCTAATTTAAATCTTCATAGGGCCAATAGATGTAGGTACAAATCGAACTACGTTATTTTTCGATATCGAAATGAACACATTCATCGGAAAAGTGAATTTTTCGGTTAAGCTTACATATATGAATCTGCCTGTCTCACTTCTATATCATGAGAAAAACTGAAAAAGAATTAGCATATTGAATAGTGCTTTCAAAATTAATCTTCTTTTGGATCAGTGAAAACAATACTTAAGATATTATGAAATCTACAAAGATTAACGTTCGGTGGAAAGGTAGTATTACATACCACATCGATCTACCATATGCCCACGTGGTATTGCGCTGTTGTATATGGGCTGGGCATTCTAACTCACATAAGTCGACGTATAATTGTATGTCAAAGCCAGTAGGCAAATAGTATCTATAATTGTCAAATTTATATTTAAAAACAAATTAGTGAAGTAAAAAGCAGTTTTACAGCCCGATTCTCCCCAACATCACTGATACCTCACAAGTCACAAGCAGAGGTGAAATTAATTTTGTGATTTTTCCGGATTCTCCCCCAAAGTCACAACTTTTGAGAGTCATAAAAAAAATCGATATTGTGATCTACTTCAGAGCAGGTCACAAATCACAAATAGTTCGAGTTTCGAAATTTCGATACGACATTCGATATAATATTTTGTGGAACAATTTATTTTATATCCCAACAGGAAGTAAACTGAAATATGAAACTTTAATTTGAGATGATAACTTCAGCAGCGACTACCTGAGAGAAGGAAAAAGTGGCAGAGCATTCTAAATAAACACTTTATCAGTAATCACACAATAGTGTGATTGCCTGTAGGTATTCTGTTCATTCTATACCATTCCAGATCAAATATAAATCCTTTTAGAATTTCTTGCTTGAAAATTAATTAAACGGATTCTCTTTGATAGTTGTTTATTTGTTTAAACAAAAATATATTCATTTATACATATTTGCTTATCTTTATTATTACATCATCATCATTGGCTGAGAATTCGATAAATGTTACCGAGTCACAATAATCCTCACAAGGAATAGTCACAAGGGCTTGTGACTTGTGATTCGTCACAAGGGGGAGAATCGGGCTGTTAGTATATGTACATTATATAAAAGAAGAACGCAAACAATATTACTGTAAATTATCAACATGGGCAGCCAACAACAGAAACAAAAAAAAAATTGAAAATGTGCCGGTGAACTAGTTCATTCCTTTTTACACGCCATGTCGACAAACCACTACGATCTCCAGAAATCGAACTGCTGTATCGACACAGTTTACACGACCAAAAAACAGTGGATACACTGAGGGTCGACGAAGTAGTTCACAGCGCGGCGTATGAAATCGGCAACAGATTCTTATACTTAAACGTCAAACTCCATTGTTGTCATTTTTTGTATTAATTGTACAACAAAACATTATTTTTGTATTTTTAACATGTTGACATAATAAGAGTATTCATGAAACGAGATAATTTTTCGCTTTGCAGAAATATACCTTCATTGTTTTGAAAATTATAGTTTCCCTTTTTGAGTGTATGAGCTACATGTATCGCACTAAGCGACAATTGAAATTCATAAATTTTCAAATTTACCTATACGTAGTTTTGAAGAGTAGTTCCGCTGAACTGGTCAATAACAAACGATTTCTGCTTACTTTAAGTCCATGTTTTGAATATAAACATAGTTCCTGCGATGATTCACATGCTTCAACATCGATGAGTAAAGATCAATATTTTGTTTGTCTAACATCGATATCTTGTCAACATCGATTAACATCGCCCATCCCTACATTTTCATGTCTGTCATTTTTTTGTTTTTCCGCCATGCACATACACACACATTAAAATTCATAATCAGCAATCGATAGTTAACCTGTTGGATTGGAATCGCGGATCGGAGAGTTCTGTCGGATTACCAATCGAAAAGAACATTATTATTCAAATATATTTAACTTCAGAATAATCAGCGAAAAAACTTTTTAAAATTTAACAAATTTAACAAAAAAAAGTTAATTTTTTAACACAAAGAAAGTTTGAAATTACTTTCAATATCTAATAAAGTTAAACGTTAAAAGCAAAGTTCAAGGTTTGAAATATACATGACAATTGAAATATTAACTAGTTTTCTTAGTCAAATTTGAGTTCAATGAATGCAGTTGATTAATCGTCGCCCTAGTATTGAAGTGCCGTATACGCCATTTTTACATTTTTGGGAAATCGCGTTTAAATGTTTGGAAGTCTATTGCGAAAAAACTAACCGCTGGCATTTTTTGATTTTTTAGTATGATATAGTTAAGAATTCTCTTATATATTGTAATGTATTTATTTGTACTAAGTAATGTTATTTGTTATTAATTTGCTTTACTAAGAAATGTTAAATGTAATATGAGCCTGAAGCTATTCTTGTACTTTTGTGCTTTTGTCATGCCGCCTTGCGGTCATCAGGAGAACTGTCAAAAACAAACGAGAACTAACTTCAAGCAAAATGATTTGGGGGGAAAAAACCAGCCGCCGCGGCCGGCGCTTCAATAAAGAGAGATAATAAATTTGTTAAAACGAAAGTATAGTTTCATTTAGAGTTTCATTGAGAAAGCCCTATTTTAATATACAAATGTTATTGGACATCTGAAACTCCTTTGGTTTTCAAAATATTTAAATTTGTGTCCAAAATGATTTTGCCGTATACGCCATAAAAATCAGAAGTTTCTTTTCTTCACACACGTACGTCAAAAAAACGAATACGACATTACAGTAATAAACTAAATTAAGATTCTGTATTCTTACTTTTTAATTGCTTTTTCTTAATAGAATACACAGTTTAAAACGAAAAATATAATATAATAAAAATTATTTCAAAATTCTTAAAGTTTCCGCTGTCCAATTTTTAATCTAAAACTATCATACAGTGTTTCAAAAAGTATATAGCATTTCAAATTATGATACCTACATAGAAAAAATGAAAAATAAACTTAAGCTTAGTGACTTCATACATTGTTGTACTTTGTTTTCTTAAAGGGAGGAGGAAAAATAACAATTTTGTAATTCAAAATTAACAAAAACTTAACATTTTCAATGAATAAAAAAATAATTATAATGGGGCGTATTCATAGTTATTTTTAAACTGTGTCTAAGTTAAACCCAGGTTTAGTTGAATTTTCGGACATTGATTCTATTTTCTTAAGTTTATCATTCCAAAGTATTTGAAACTATTTATGTAATAAAACAAGTAAAGAAAGTTATAATAATATAAAACCAACAAAATTGTCCTAAGTTGTAGTTTAGTAAAACCTGGGTTTATCAGCGACTAAGAATATGCCCCAATAAGCTTACATAATTCTCTGTATTACGAGTATCTTCCGAAGACATAAAAGAGAAAAGACTTTTTTATATCTTCAATTTGTTCTTTAGATTTTTCTTTCGTTTCAAAAAAATTTGTTTTTAGTATTTTGTTTTTAAAATAATTGATCTCGTTTCATGTCTCAAATTACTCGCATTTTTCTTGAATGAAATTTGAATTAAATCCAGCTTTTCGTATAATAGTTTGTTCTACTTAAAATGTATAGCTGCATAATTTTTCGAAGGCATATAACTTTCAGTTTAGAAGAATATTGGATAAATATATTTAACAAACTTTTTACCAGAAGTGTCATATTCAGACGGAATACTTCTCAAAACGTTCAGTAAAGTCCGTGGCAATCTAGATTCTATAACAAAGTCATGATCCTTAACAGTATCATCGCTTCGTATTAAAATATTATTCTGAGAACAATAAGTTTCCAAAAAAATTGGTGTTATTTTTATTTTTTTAAGCATAATTTACTTCATCCCGAAAATCCTCTCATTTGGGACCAACCCGTATAATAATCTATAACATGTGAAACATTTTAATAAAGCTTTATTCAATTTGAATTCTAAATCCTTACAAAAGAAGTTCCGGATTCATATCGAGCACTGGAGATTTCAGTTTTAGCACTTCCTTCACAAAGCTTAGCACACTGTGATCGGCTGTAATATTAATACTTTTTTATCAACACAGCTAGACTTGTATTCACATACGGCAAATGAAAAATATAATATTTGTCGTGCTTATGGCGTATGTTTATATGATTTCTAAGCATTATACTGCAATTTGCGTGCACATACATCAAGTCAATAGTGAACGACTTAATTTTTCGTGACTTACGTTGCAAGACAATAAGAAACTATTTGTTTCGTAAATTGCATGAAAATTTTGACTTAAATTCCAAAAATTGGTGGTTACGTCAAAACAATACGTGCACTTGATGATTTTGATGGATATACGTCCAAACCATTTTGACTATCTCATCAACGAAAAGAGATAGAATAAATCGGATAACAGATTTGAAAAGAGCGCCCCCGACTGCACACCCAGTTCAAAAAATGTCATTTGGCGTATTCGGCACTTCAAAACTAGGGCGACGTAATATTACGAATACAATGCCACGCAGCAGCAGACTGCTCGTAAAATACTTAACGTTTCACAATCGGATGAATCAAACCATATCGAACGATATTTGACATATAAGTTTGAAGTGAATGTTAAGCTCATTTCAATTCAGGTAATTGTGCGCTCATATAAAATATAACGTACGTTACTTTTGACAGCTATTGCTGCTCCAGTTCTATTGTGTTCAGCCAGCTGTGGGATGTCAGTGAATTTGCCAGAATGTATGTTCCCGAATCTACTTCTTCACTGTTTTTTTTTATTTCTCCTTCGTTACTTACTTAATCTGTCAAACCAACTGTCAGATTGCAAACTTTCTGTCATTTTGTATTGTCTGTTTTGTAAATAAGTCAATCAACAACCGCAATTTAAAAATCTTTTTTGACAAACAGGGTTGCCTTATGATATCTAGACCTAATATATTTATCTTTATGGTAAAATGTTTTCTGTATATGGATTTAGGCAACTTTGAATAGAACCTTAAAAGCTTAACTATTCAACGGCGGCGTTTAGTTGTTATGTTGAAAACCATATTGAATTAAGTTATCGAAAATACTTGAATAAGGTCTTTTCAAAATTAGTGTAGATAAATACAAGTAAATTTGTATACGTATATTTTGAAATTCAAAAATGATTTAAGAACTTCTTCAAAAATAATAAAATATTACCTTTAATTTAATTCGGCTTTTCTTTAAAAAAAAATGAATATTTTGGATAATAGAGATCACACTGTTTCCAAATTCATACCCAAAAATTAAAAACAATATTAACATCGCAGTCCTATCCAATTTTTCTCAATCAAAAGCAATTTATATTTTATAAATTTTAAGAATATTTTGCCACTATTTTTGAAAATAATTGGTAACGTAAAACTTAAAAAAAAAACACTTCATGGATCATAAATATTTTTTTATTTTTTGTTGAATCAATATTTACTTAATTTTAAGCGCCAACAGATTATATGATTGTCTTACCAAAATTTGTCAGTTCAGTTTCTTATCAATACATTCCACTACTTAAACTGATTTGTTGTTATTTATTCAACAGATAACAAAAAAGGGTGCCAACTAGAATTGTGATTAAATTTTAATTTTGTATTGTTTTAGGAAAATAGCGTGGATTATCTATAAAAAATGTGTCACTTCAGAATAATATTGTAATAATTGTTTCTTAATAATATAGTATAGATGTACCTATACCTATACAAAAATTAAATGCACGATTGTGTTGCTCGTAGATAATTGATAAATATGTGAAATTGTTGGTATCAATAAATACATAAATAATATTTTTAATAAAATGTGACGAACATAAAATGCACGACTTGATTGCACGTATTTGCTCAAGAAACGACCCGAAAACAATAATTCCTCTTTTACTCCGGAGATAAAGTTTTACGTACATTTTGTGGAATGTTGGGAAAAGTAATTTTTATAATTTTTAAAACACTATCGGACCCGAACTCGCATTGCTTCTCAATGTAATTTTTTTCTTTTAAAACGCCAAGAAGCCAAGAGGATTAATGTCATTTTCGTCTTTTTTCACAGTGAGACCATTTTTTTGCAACAACTTAAATGTGTCTTGATTTAAACCATAAAATTGTTTGCTTAGTACAAAAAACTAAGTCTAATTTGTTGATTCTTACTTGCGGTATATAGGTACTATTTTGCAAGTTTAGGATTCGAAAAGTGGACCGAATAAAAGTGGGCCTCACAATTCTATCTGTATGTCGTTTTGTCGGCGAGTCTTTTAAATGGATTTCCTTCAAACTTAGTAAATACTGTTTTTCCGACGATTTTTATAAAAAAATTTACTTTTTGGTATTTATTTTTGAAAAAAAAAATAATATTATTTTTGGAATATAAAGTACCTATATAGAAAATGTTAAAATGGAAAAGCTTCTAAATAGTTAAAATAGTTTAAACCAACATTTTCCACTTTTTTCTTGAAATTCAATGTTTCGAAAATAACTTTATCGATGTCCCTGAAACCTTGTATTTAGTAGTTTTGTGACAATGTTTTGAATACTTACCTATGTATTAATAAGTGTTAACTATTTTCCTAAGACAAAAAACAACAGGACCTCCCATACGAAAATGTTGAAAAACCGTTAAGAAAAAATTTTGTTCTCAAAAACATCTACAAGAATTTGAATACAAAAATTGTGTATTCTTCTATTAGTGCAGTTCACTTTTAAGTATTAAAATTCGATCTCTGATATTTTCAGTAGCGTGGCAGCACTGGTGAGAGTCACCTGTCTAGATGAAAGATACCAATCGAATGGAAGCTCTAAGAACTCATACGAAATACTTTACACAAGGTTGAGAAACCCTAATGTCATAATGTGAAGGCGACTTTTAAGTTATGGTGTTTTTTAATGGCGGCAAATGTCATTGTCATTATTTGACATTTATATTGCAGACAGAAAAGTAATTGAGATGAAGCAATGGAACAACTTGTATTATGTATTAAATTTGAAGAAAATCCGTATCCCCCTAGCCATTTAGATCTTAGCTCTAATAACGAGTCAGTTTCTTTTTAATACAGAACTTGACCTTTAGTACGGTTTTATAATTTTTTAATCGCAATTATTAATAACAAAGGAATTACTGAATAAATTGGTACACATGTATCTATTTCACAGTTCCAATAAAATTATTGACTAAAGTACAATTAAAACAATTTTTAGTTCTTAGAATTTAATCTGATCTTTGTCATGAAAAACCGAACACGAAATGAATTTAAAGTGTGTCATATTGAATGATTAAACTTTAAATTCTGTTACATAGCTGAAGGACAGTTGCTTTGAACAAAAAATTACCTATTTTGTGTCGATTGACATATGCCGCAATTTGCAAAAATTATAGCATTATTCGATGATGTGACAATGTTTGCATTTATTCAAAATAATAATGATACCCTTGTACGACAGGTATCTCAAAGAAATATCAGCCACATTAGTACATATTAATAATTGGTCTGTTCCTCTAGTTTTAAAGTTTCTTCAACCTAACCACCCTAAAACCTTTTCACACACGTGTGTCATATACGGAAATTTAAGGGCGCAAAATATTAAACATTTAAACTCTACTCTAAATGAGTTTTTAAATGTGAGTCGACTCTAAAAATGAATTTTAAAATGGGGGTCGGCTTTTCGATAATTTTAAGCGACAAAAAGTATACTTTAACGTTAAAGAGGTCGTCTAACTTTAAAGTAAACACAGCAAAATGCTTCTTTATCTTTCTTAAAATATACTTTTTCCAGTTGACGCTTGACATTTCACAGCAAAAAAATGAAAGAAGAATGTTTTGTGAAAAAGAATATACAGGGTGTCCCGAAAGTCAACGTCGAAACGAAAACCGGTGATAGGGTAGGTGGTGACAGTTATAAGAAAAATAATTTAAAAAAATAGCCATGTATCTTGTGAGTTATAGGCATTCAAAAAAAAAATCAAAAAATGGTCACCCTGTGGCGGCCTTTCAAGTGCCGTGATTACAAATCTAAATTTTTCTCATATTTTTTTTTATTATAAAACCTTGAATAACCCTTCTAATAATTGCATTCAAAAATTTAAACACATCTAGCTACTCAAAATTTTTACATGGCCCTAATTCAATGGAGTGTAGTGTAAAAAAAATGTACTACGAAACTTTGGCAAGTTACCTTAAAAGTTGGCGTATTCAATTCTAATTTCAAAATAGTATAACATTTTTGAGAATATTTCATAAACATTTTGGGACACCCTGAAGATTTTGATTCTTAGGAGGTTAAAAGTATATAAAGTTCGATGAGCTTGAATTTTATTCAAGATATCGATTTGAAGAAACAAAAAATCGAATATATTCCGTGGGAGTCTTGTTTATAAATATGTGAAAATATTTTTGTGCTTATATGTAATATGCGTTCTGTTTCATTACTCTATCTGTAAAAATAAGGTGTGTTCAACTTAAAGCTTGACTAACATAGACCTAAAGATCTACTTTAATTAGAAGAGTTGTTTCGTGTGTTTAAAATTAATATAAACTAAGAACAACTAAACGACATGTTTTAATTAAAGCTGGGTTTATTCTCTAAACGAGCATTGTTTAAAATTTTGCGCCAACGATTCTTACATATGTAGATTTTTTTCTTAAATTGAAATTCGAAATGTTTCCATCTTTTTAAGCTTTAGTATTTGATTGCTTATCGCTCATTATTTTGGTATCTTCCTATTATACGCCCATGAACGAATAGGAAATATTTCCAAAAGTTCATTAACATAGGTCAAGCCGCTTATCGCAATCTGTAGGTATGTAGAATGTAGGTAGTAAGTAAATTTTCTAAATGGTTGTGTTGTGATGGAAAATTTCAAATAAAGATCCCAAAAAAGACCACGTCCATTTGTGTTGTGATATCTCATATTTAATCCCTACTCGTTAAACCATTTTCAACTCATGATGAAGCGTGTAAGACTATTTATCATCTCGGTTTTGCGAAGTAATTTTCTAAATATAGGTTATGTCTTTGGGGCAGAGCGGGGCAAGTGTGTAAATTGCTTCTTCCTCTTCCTTGTCCATAGATCTTCATGGCAGAAACCATTTGAAAACAAGCCAAGCAGTGTTGCCTGCAGTGTCAAATTATGACACCTATGACAGAGCTAGAGATAGCCAGTATTTGGAGCGCTTAAAATCTAGTGTTATGGTCAGATCCGCTTTGTCGCCAACCAAGTAGTGATGTTATTCCACCTGCTGTGTGATCTGTCTTTAGCATAATACCATGAAGTATACAATACATATAACCTGTTGAGTAAAATAGGTAATGTTGTTCCACTTTTGTCGAGTTCGTCAGCTAATACCTTCACACCTAATTTATTGTTAAATTTTTGCTGAATTTACAAAAACTGCATGCAGAACCATAAATTAATATAATTTCATTTCAATTTCAATAGATATTATTGAAAAACTAAATATATAAATTTATTAGCTTGACAACTCGTAAGGCTAATGTCATGTACAATTCTCAACTATTCCTTATGCCATAACCATGACTAAGGTTATTTTAATACTGTCGGGTCTGTAATATAATAAAATTATAGTAAACTGAAAACTTATAATTAACTTAACTGATTTTTTAGGCACTTTGATGCTCGCCATAATTTATTTAATTCAACAATATGCAATATGGTTCTGGACAAATAGAAATAGATTATGTGATGGTTTATTTAAATTTTAACGGACAATGGAAATTGTTTAAGACATACCACGGCAAAAATTGGCAGTTAATTTTACATTTGCTTGGAGTTCCGAAGCTCCAATTCATATTAAATAAAATAAAATAAAATAAAATAAAATAAAATAAAATAAAATAAAATAAAATAAAATAAAATAAAATAAAATAAAAAAAAATAAAATAAAAGGATGTAGGTGGGAGGTAGCTATATGCATATAACTTTATAATTTAGGTGGACTATGCACACATAAGATTCATGTTAGACACACATATGTATATATACATAAATGTATAAGGGCCTACATTGTATTTAGTATTCAGTGATGTAGGCAAAAATATAAATAAATAGGGAATAATAATAAAGTAGAAATACATTTATAATACACATACTTAAATGTTTTTATATTGCTTTGTCCTTATAGTTTAAAGGAGAAAACAAAGATGCAGTTTAAATTCGTTGATAAATAAGAATATATCAAAAAACAATTCAAAAATCGTTGGAGCGGTTTTTTAATAAATTAATTTTGTATGTATAAAATTTTGAAAACATTTTTAGAAAAAAAAAATTGAAACGCCATTTTGAAGATATCATTAATATACATCGATTTTTCAAAAAAAAAAAAAATTATTTATTTTTTAAAAATCAAAAACTTTTTTTTTTTTTTGGAAATTTGGGTATGCAGTTTTCTTAAAAATTTTAGGGAACATTTGTCTAAAAAAAAGTTTTTAATCGGTTTATCCAGTAGTGAGAAAGTCGAAAATATGAAAAGTTGTTCTATGGGAAGTACCGTTAATAAGTACGCAAAAAGAAATAGTTTGTATACTTAATAGTGAACTGTTCTAATTTGAGAACACCAACAATTTTTTTATAAAAATTCTTGGAGCCGTTTTCGAGAAATACATTTTTTTCTTACCGGTTTTTTAACATTTGTATGGGAGGTACCGTTGTTTTTTATTTTAGAAAAATAGTTTTTTGAACTATTCAAGTTAATGTCAAAAAACTACTAAATACTAGGTTTCGAAAAAATCTATTAGGTCGTTTTCGAAATTTTGAATTTTCAAAAAAAATTAATTTCCAAAAAAATGTTTTTTGAAAAATTTTGGTATACAATAGTGTTTAAACTTTCTAGGAGCGTCTAGGTAAGAAATTTCCAAAAAAATCAGATTAACCGTTTCCGAGAAAATCGAAAACCAAAAAAATGGTTCTTCTAGATATACAAAAAAAAAACATTTTTTTTTCAAAAAAAAAAAATTATTAAAAGGTAACCTTTCTCTTACTTAATGAACCGATTTTTTTTATAGAAATTGTGTGAGCCGTTTTTGAGAAAAATAAGATTTTTGTTTTTGGAAAAAAAATTATGGGATCTTCGAGGACAGAGAGACAGAATGCCGGAATGACCGAATAACAGACAGACAGACAGGCGGAATTGGGGGACCCACTTTTTTGGTGTTCTCTATGATCCTAATGTCATGTTTGATTGTTAGAAAAAAAATTTTTTTACGAATACAAAACTTGCCTTATAGTACCTATAATCGCACCTAAAAATTTAAGTAAAAGTTGTTTTTCACTTAATTTTTTATATATAAATATTCTTAAATATTTAGAAAAAAAAATTTTTAGGAAAATTTTAAATATTTAATAATATAGATTCAAAAACAAAATTTCATAAAAAATTGTCCACCTGTTTTTGAAATTTAGAATTTTCAAAAAAAAAATTATTTTTTAAAAATTTTGAAATGCAGTATTATTTAGAATTTGAAGCAACTCCTGTACAAAAATTTTGATCGAAATCCGTTAAGAAATTCAAAAGTCTATAAAATGGTTGTATGGCAGGTACCGTTATTAACAAAATTTTTGAAAAAAAAAATGTGGGCAAAATATAGACCTTATCCAAAGTGGTACACACACTAATTTTTATTAAAATCGTTAGAGCCGTTTTCGAGATAATTAAGATGTTAGAAAAATTTGTATGGCAAGTACCGTTATTGTTGGGGCTAAAACAACGATTCAAAAATATATTTTAATACCTAAAACGCCTAAGCCCTAAATTTGAACAAAATCGGTTCAGCGGTTTATGCTACAGACAGGCGGAATTGCGAGACCCACTTTTTTGGTGTTCTCTATCATCGTAATGCCAACTTTGATTAAAATCTCGAGTTCGATTTTTTTTCAAATGCAAAGCTTGCCCTTCAGCACCCGTTTAATTTTTATTTGTTCGATTTTTTAGTTTATTACTTAGCCAAGTTGTTTTCTATAGAAAAATAGAAAACTTGAAGTGTTTTTTTTCAGTTATGGCGGTCTTTCATTTAAGCGAGTTTCACTTAAGCTGGTTACACTGTAATTTAAATCCATTAAGCTTACTCGTATTGTTATATTCTGGAAAAACCAAAACAACATACCTAAAGTTAAAAAGAGATAAAAAAATATATTTATACACTCAAGTATCTACCAAAAAAAAAACAGTCAAGCAAATTGAAGTAGGTACATATTATCGAACAAACAAACGAGTTGATACTAGAGATTACATTCAGTTTGGTAATGTTAGTACAAATTTGTATTTATTTATTTATTGGGAAAATCGATTTATTAATGTTATGTGCTGCCCAAAAATCAACGTACAAAGAATGATTTCAAATCTAGAATTATAAACATTCATACCGTCATTTTTATTCTAAATTACTTTTCCTTCGAAACCCTATCTAAGCATTAGAATTTCGTAACTAATAAATTTCAAAGCTGTTGCATTAAATTTCGGTGTGAAAAGTCCTAAAAGTCTGTCAGTATCAGAAATTAATAACCAAAATGTCTCAGTTTGAAAAAAAAAGCTCTTGCAAAATGCATCAAAAGTTGAACTCTTGCACATCTCTCCAATGAATGAAAAAAAATTAACACAAAACTAAAAAGCTTTTTCCACCCGCAAGAACCTTCAAACCACATTCGACCTTCTACCACCCCTCAACAAAAAAAAAAAAAAAAAAAAAAAAAATGAATAGTCAGACAAATAAAAAAAAAACATTAAATATCCACCCATGTCTTGTTGGTGTGTTTTTTTTTCGCTCACCTCCTCCGGTAAAAAATATATAAACCGGAATTTCACCGAGAGCCTCCCATCCAAAACCTTGGCACAGGCAGGCAAAGTAGAAGTCCAACCGCGACGACCACTTACCCCGTTCGGGGTCGTGCCGGAAGGGTTTCGCACCGATGTCATAAGAAGATACATGTCGGTGATTATCCGCCGATGTCATTGCGTCACTCTTTTAGCACTTTCAAAGAAGCAGCAATAAGAAAAAAATAAACTATATACAAACACTGTCACTTCTTAAAGAAATCACTGCACCCGATACCAAAGCCAATGACTTCTTGTCTTCGTCTTATGGTCTTCACTATACTTATGGGAATGGCTGCAGTTCGGCCATAAAAACAATCAAACTAGATAAACATTTCCGCGCACCTGACAACTTGCACCGATTGAAAGACTGACTTTGACGGACGCAGTATTCGAATTCTGCTATTCGAATCGAACTCGCACCTAACCGAACGAACCGAGGAAGTTGCTACAGCTATAGCACCTAGTTTATGTAGTTACTAGCTCACCACCACTTGGAGTCCGTGTCCGGTTGTAAGGAATTATCACACGAACGTCTGCCAGCGAACTGTGTCATCTTTTTTGCTATTTGCTCCTCAAAAAGTTTCACAGCAATGAATGACCAAGTGCCTGGCAAAGTGGCAAGTGGAGTCGTCTGTCCAGTGGGTCTCACTTACTGGGGATACGAAAACGAAAAGTTCTGCGATGTTCCTACATAATCTTGTTTACCATTTTTTTCGTTTAGTGTTGTTTTTTTTTTTGTTTGTTAATTTTTCTCACTTTTTCTCTCACTTTGTGTGGTGGTTTCACTTTACGCTCAGAATCTCAGAACTCAATGACGCGACACGGGCAGAGGAGCATTATTATTGTATGCTTTTTCGTCTTTTCACTCTCGCGCAAATCTATTGTGTGACTATGGATGGGTGTTTGGTTGGGTGTATGTTTTTTTTGTTGCCAATTCTGATAGAGAATTCTAAAACTGGGTGGACTTATCGATCCAGTAATGGGTATGTATGCTCGTAGACGCAGACGTCTTTATGTGAGTCTATGAATGTACCTACGTATATTTCTGGGAAAGAGGTGAGATTCATAGCACTCCTCACCACCTACCTCAACACGTCACAGACAACGAAAGCGAGTTAGTGGAAAATACTTGTCCCACGGCCTTGCTCATAATTTGTGTGCGCAATTTTGAAAATAAAGTGCACAGACTGCGTTGCACGTAATTGCTTATATGGTTTAACTATTAACTTATTTAGGGTTAGTATAATTGGGATTATTCGAATTGGGTCAGGCCGAACTGTTCATTTACTTCTCAATATTCCAACAGTCAGCAAATTGATTCGATCATAGATACGGGCTACCTAAAGTCAGTGATGGTGCGAGCAATTTATAGAAACATAATCGTTGCCGAAGAATGGAAGACTGGGGGTAAACTAGGCATTAATAAGCTCATTCGCACGCCTTGGCGGGGCCCGTATTAAGTTTTGCGTTAGCGCACTATACTATACCATTTTCTGCTGGTGGCAAAACATTTTATTTCCACCAAATGGACGTTGAAGAGGGGGATGAATGTTTGGCTTCTAGCCAGCAGTCCATGGTAATGCAACCTCCAAAAATGGGAAGCACAGGTAGCACCAGCCATATAGTACGCCTGAGCCCCACCGATCACAAAATTAGAACCCTCGTGCAGTAATGCGCGCCATAGACTCGCTGCACTCTGTAAAAAATCGACAGGCGTAATTTGAAGAATTCAGCTATGGAAACCTTCGTTCATCATTGACAAGTTTGCCAAGAAGGAAGAAGTTGGAGATCTTTCGGGGAGGGATACCGCCGATGAAAAAAAATACCAGTTGAAGACAGGTAAGCGGAATAGGTCTCGGGATGAGGCCTAACTGCCAAAAAAAATAAGAAAATCGACTGTTCAAATAAATGTATTAAAATGTCTTCTCCTAGAGCGGCGCAACCACGTGGCATTGTCGGGGACGACCACCAGGTAGTGGTTGTGGGTTGTGGATGAGTTCTCCACAAATAACAAAGTAATGCTGACCGACCCCAACAAGGCCAAGCTCTCTGAGATGGTATTCCTATTCGGCGAATGATTGAATATATCTCAGGTTCGACTCTTGGGAAGTTCTTAGGGGACACATGGTAACCAAATGAGATGACGGATTTTCTAGAGATTTCCTTAGAACTAGCATCGCTAAGATTAGCAATGACTTGTGGGGCTTGATGCTCAAGCTTATCCCTAGGCATTCAAATGCACACTTTTGGTTGTCCCTTCCCTCATGAGCTACGTTCGCTAAGAAAAGTATGTCACTCAACTTGGCAGCAATGGTCATTCTTTACAAATGCATAATGTGAATCAGCACTTAACCGATATCCTTTTTTGCCTTAGGAGACAGGACAAAAATGTTATTGTCTATAATTTATGATGAATTCATGCACTTTGAAATACGACTGCTTTTTTTAATTAAAGATTTTTTTTTAATTAAAGAATATTTGCAACAGAACGATTATTTTTTGTTGAAAATGTGGCCGAGTTAGTAATTGCAGGCCTTGTTGCCCATGCCCTGCCTAAATATGCTCAAATACGTTTATGAACACAATTACAACTGCATATCTGCAGTCATTTTATTTTGTTTAAAATGAGTTCTTAATAGCAAACTTTGACAAAATAAGAAATATAAGTTACTTATTTGTTAGAAGCTTTTGATTGGTAAAAATGGATATCAACAAAAATATATTGAAAACCTATTGTTCTAAGCTTTGCGGAAGAAACCGTTTTTGAAAACATGGCATAGCAAGTGAAGAAGAAAATGTTTTTGAATGTGAAAACCTTTATAACAATGTTAATTGGCATATTCCAAAAAAAAAATGTCCTTAAAACGATCAAGGAATTTGCGGATGACATTTTTCAAACCCATTTTCGGATGACCAGAGGTTTACATTTCATGAAAGTCCTTTGTATTCATAACATCCTTTGTACACAGAACTTAAAACAGTTTGTTTTGAATGAACTTAATTTATTTTGGAAAAACTCAATTTGCGGACGGCCGAAAATAGATTTGAGGCTGGCAGTCTACCTTACTATTTGGCAGCTTGCAAATAATTGTTCTATTAGAGAAATAAGCGGTTTATTCAATATTAAATTATAAAAAAAATTAATTATTTTAATAAATAAATTTAATTAAAAAAAAAACTCACATTAGTTCCTCGGCCATTTTCGTGCAAATTTAGCAGCATTTATGTAATAAAAACAAATGCCAACTTGACCTCAAATTGACTGTCGTTTTACTTTTATGAACACAAGTGCTGCGATGCTCATGTAGAGCGTATGGTGTTTGTTTACATTTATGAACGCAATTTTGGCAGTACTGCTGAAGTTTTACAATTACGAACTCAATCTGTATTTATTTTCTTGCTGAAATTTAATTTTTAATGCCAGCTGACTTCCATTTCAAACAAAATGGAACAAATCATTCCAATGATGTGCGTTTCAATTTCTATCGTTCCACTGACAGAATTATTGTGGACGAAGCAATTTTTCGTGTGCATTTCAATTAATAAAACTTTGTGTATGGTGTCAGAACTGTAGTGATGTGATAATATATTTGGCTTGTCAACTGACATATTTTTTTTCTAAACAACCATCATGAAAAAGTATTTAATTTAATATAGCTTCAACTTTTCCTGATTGATTTTTTTGATCGCTATTATATCTGACCCCTTAATGGAGGGGAAATTAGGATACCAACCAACATAATCCAAAAATGTTTATTCATTAAAATACAGACAACAAACTTTGATTGTCAACTTTTGAGCCACCTTGTATTTCTCTGAATAAAAAAAAATCGGTTCGGAAATGAGAGTTCTAAACTTTATTTAAAATCTGGAAAATATTTATATTTTTCTTAAGATTTCAATTTTAATTGATGATCCAATACTTCTTCCTTAATTTTCCAATTCCAAATTACTTCGAATGAATGAAACAAACTCACTTACTCTTTTTTGTTTTAAAGTTTCTCTATTTTGCTACACAAAAAGCTACTTTCTTATGTTAAAGTATTATGGATTCTGAGTTTTGTCTCAAACTGCAATGATGTGCTCCGCGCCGGTGGTTGTTGCGCTGTTGAGGTCAGTGCTTCATTTTCATTATTATATTCATATAGGTACTCATAGTTAAATGACAAATGGGTGAAATGTCATTATTTATCGGGCAAGGCCGATGCTACATCGAACTGTGTACAGAATGCTTATAGTAATGTCTGTAATTAACAAAATTATCTTTCCCTAGATTGAATTGGAATTTATAGATACGAGTATACAGGTATGTATATACATATAATACAACAACCTGGATCGGATGTGGGCATTCGTGGAGTAAACCTTATAATGTAATGTAGCTACACATCGCATCGTACTCACTATCGAAGATTAAAAAAAATACGCTTGAGTTATTGAGATTGATTGACGGACGACGTGTGGCAGAAGTGGTAGTCGGTAACCGGTTGTAAATTACTGTGTGTTGATGAAGTGATGAATGAATAAATGATGTTAGTCAGCTAGAGCAGGGTTGCCGTCAGTACGGGTACTCCTAATATCTAGTCTTGTCAAAGTCTTGTAAGTTACTGACTTTATATCTATTTAAATTTTTAACGTAAATTTAAATAAAATATATTTTTGATTTAGACTTAGATCAAATTTTAATTTAATATATTTATTTTTCGGATATTTTACCTATGCCATTGCGAATAGAGTATATCATTATTTCAAATGTTTCCATAGAAGTTCTTGCAGGACTCCATTCTGTCAAGGGTATTATTGATAGATTTTCGATATATTATATTGTGCAATAACTTGACGATAATTTAACGAAGATTCGTTTTCAAACTGTCAATATAGTTTGCGAGCGAAAACATATACATTTCATACTAGCAAAAGCGCTACTATGTGAAAACTTTTTGTTCAGAATTTATAGTGACTCTTACGTCTTCCTTCTTTTCGAATATAAGCCCTATAGAACGCTGCTGGTGGTTGGGTGTGTATGAATAGGGCAGGCCCTGATCGGCGTCCACCAGGCGATGCCCAGTATTGTAACAATCTCGTACACATCAATTGTGCTTATTTTACCTCCTTGCGGTAACCACCGGGTACTGGCTTGTCCATCCGGACATTCCTGCTAAACTTATAAGCGCGAGTGTTGAACACAGAAAAGAAAGCAACACTATAATGCTCTGTTTTAATGACTGTTCTGATCGATTCGCAGAAGTCTTGCATGAGCTCCTCAGAAAGAGGAAGTACGTCGGATGAGCCCAAATAATTGGACCAACATCGGCTTCAACACTCAACAAAGCAGATGCCCTAATGAGCTACTTGGACGTATTTGGAGATAAGATCATTAGGACAATTCAATGCAAGTCAGGGCATTGAAACAGAGATGGTGGCGGATGAGCCCTTAATGGGCCAATGGCAGTGCTCATATCCTTGAAGCGGGTTACTGACTCCGGACTTTCCGGCTCCTTTCGTCCTAGGATTCCAATAACGAACATGGCCCTCCAGGTTGGGGGTTGTGCGTGGGGTTAACAACCAATAGCCTCGGGAAAGGACGGATTAACTGTTGACGACCCGGCAAAATGCATTAAGGACAACGACCTTCGGATCTGCACGTGGAATGTTAGAACACTTAACAGTCCACGTGCAGCCGAACAACTAGCGGAGGCTACAGAGCAGGAATTACTGCCATCCAGGAAGTGCGATGGGATGGGCCGGGCAAAAGGAAGATGAAAAACTGTGAAGTATACTACGGTGATTGTGAAAGAAGACCACAGCATCTATTTGGGTGCGGATTCGTTATAAGCTGCAGAATTAGGCAAGAAGTCTTGGGCTTTCGACACGTGAGTGAGCGACTTGTGACAATCCGTATCAAGGTTAAATTCACCAACATTAGTCTAATATGCGCTCACGCCCCCGCAGAAGACAAGGATGACGCCACCAAGGATGACTTCTACGAGCTCCACGACAAAACCTATGAGCAATGTCCTAAATATGACATTAAGATCGCATTAGGCGATTTTAACGCCAAAATAGGTAAAGAGGAAATTTTTGGTAGGACTGTCGGGAAACATAGCCTACACGACACACGGTCTGAAAACGGACTTAGGCTAATTGACTTTGCGGCGGCACGTAACGTCACCATTGCAAGCACACGGTTTTCCTCATCTCGACATACACAAAGGGACTTGGCGGCATCCAGATCAAATAACCGTCAATTAGATTGTTCATGTTGCGATCGATGCAAGGCACGCCTCCAGTATTCTGGATGTTCGCACCTTCCGAGCAGCTAACATCGACTCGGATCACTACCTTGTTGCAGCCAAGGTAAGAATGCGAATAACCCGAACGTCCCAACAACGGAGTAATACTGTGAGGAAGTATGACGTCGGAAAACTGCAATCGCAAGAGACCGCCAGAACCTATGCCGATCGAATATCCCGTAACCTCTCAAGAAATCAATTGCCGCCAGCACCAAGTGCCGGAGATCAGTGGCAATGCTGTCAACAAGCTATCAGACGTGCCGCAACTGATGTGCTAGGTTTCACCGGACCTCCACCACGAAACCGCTGATTCGATGAAGAATGCAGGCAGGCACATGCAGCTAAACAAATGGCATATAATGCGGCGCTGCAAAGAAGGACGAGAGCTGCTCGCGAGCTCTACGAGCAGAAAAGACGGGAAGAACACCGACTTCTCCAGAAGAAAAAGAGAGAGCATGAGAAGCGTGCGATTGAAGATATTGAGAGATGCTACTCCAGGAACAATGTGCGGAAGTTTTACCAACAGGTAAAAAGAGTGGGTCAAGGCAAAGAAACCCGCACAGAAGCCTGTAGAGATAGGAATGGAAACCTCGTAGTAGAGTCACAGTCGGTGCTGAGTATATGGAATGCCCATTTCTGCAGACTGTTAAACGGTGATGAAGACCAAAATATCGCTGTCAGGCAGAATGCACCATTCAACATGGACGATGGTACACAAAACTTTCTTCAACCTGAACAAAATGAAGTGAGGAAAGCAATATCCAATCTAAAGCGGCTAAGATGGGACCAGCAGTCAATGATGCCAAAACGAAGTACCTGCTGTCCACAAAAAGGGACACACAACACCGGCGGATTGGACAAAACGTCACAATAGACAGGTCCAACTTTAAGGTAGTTAGGGACTTTGTCTACCTCGGATCCGCTATAACATCTAATAATAACATGTCGTTAGAAATAAAGCGAAGAATAACTCTTGCCAATCGCTGTTCCTATGGGCTAGGGAGGCAATTGAGTAGTAAAGCCCTCCCTCGAAAAACAGAGGAGACTCTTTATAAGATTCTGATCATCCCAGTGCTGCTCTATGGAGCGTAGACATGGACTCTATCAAAAGCGGATAAAGATATCCTTAGTCGTTTCGAGCGTAAGGTTCTTCGCAAGATTTTCGGCCCTATCTGCGTTAACGGGCTTTGGAGGAGAAGGTTCAACCACGAACTATACGAGCTGTACAGCGACATTGACCTGGTACAAAAAATACGTATATCACGTTTAAGATGGCTAGGTCATATAGAGAGTATGGACAACAATGCTCCGGCTCGCAGGATGTTCGATTCCAACCCAGAGGGAAGACGCAGTCAAGGAAGACTTCGCCTAAGGTGGCGCGCTCAAGTGGAAGATGACCTCAACCAACTTGTAGTGCATAACTGGAGGCAGCTAGCCAAAGACCGAGCTAGCTGGAGAGGCATGTTGGTTGAGGCCCAGGTACGCCCCGAACTGTAGCGCCACCTAAGTAAGTAAGTAAATAAGTAAGTACGCTGCTGATGCGAAATGAAAATTGTCGGTGGTCTATTTTATGTAAGCGAAATGCGAAGAAAAAACACAATTAAAAAAAAATCATAAATAAGCAAGGTTTGATGAAAGAAACTAAAAACGCAAATGTAATTTTCCGGACACAATTATTTGGTCTGGGTAATAAACTGCCCAAGAAAAGTGAGTGGGTTTAAAATGGTCTATGGACCTGTCAGTGACATGTCAAATCGACAAGTTTTCTGTCAAAACCCGACAGAATTGTTCGCGACAGATTTTATTAAGCTTTCTAAACAATTATTTTCCCACCAATAAATATTTTTATAAAATTGTCTTTTTTGCAAAATCCAACTATTTAAAATAGTCAAATAAATTTGCCTAAAATAAAAAAAAAACACAAATTAAATACAACTATTTTCAATCTCGGCCCGATTTTGGAGATTTTACTGACGAATGTCGGTGAGAAAAAATCCTTGAGTTAAAATTGCTAGGTTAAGTTGAAGTGGTTGCCAGCGTTGCAGCCGACACACTCAAACCAGAGTTGGTCCCTTGTGACGCCACATGAATCCTGAGATAAACTCCCTATTCGTTGAATTATTTGGAACTCCTACTGAAGCGTAAGGGACTGTAGATGCCTATATTGCTTAGATCGCTGAGATCATCGAAGAAACAGGATCCGAGATAGAGCTTACAGTTTCAAATAAGGGTGTGTGACAAAAAATTGTTATTTATTAAAAAAATACCAAATAGTGGTCTACATGCAACTTTTTTAGAATTTTTTATTTTGAATTAGAAATGGTTTTTAAAAGCACTTAGAATACTTAATTTAAAATTCAAAAAACGCTTCTATCAGCAAAGTAAAGTAAATATGTAGTTTTAAAAAGTCATTTTTTTAATATAACAGTTTTAAAAATTCAGGAGTAAATCATACGCATTTTTGGAAGAGTTATTTAAAAAACACAGTGATCTTAAAACTACATACTTCATTTTGATTGTTGAAACGATTCTGAGTTTCAAATTAAGTGCTCCAGTGTTGGGGCTCGACAAATTAAAGGAATTTTTACTTCTAGCGCGTGCGCATAAGTACACACACTATTTTTTTCTTGTAAGTTGAGAGCAGGTTCTGAGTTGTAAAAAATAGTGTACTCTAGATATATTATATAAAGATATAATCAACTGAGCATACTGAACTAAGTGCTGAACACACCAAATGTCTAAAGAGTTTTATATACATATACATATATCTAGACTATGTTCTAAGCGAAAAATAGAAAAACTCCTTATGTAAACAATAAACTGCTCAAACGTTACACTAAACATATATCATACAGGCTCTGATGATAGTTTGCTTTGACATATGCGTTTCAAAAAGTTATGTCAATTCAGCAATACGAAATTAAATGTTTAGTGCTTGCAAATTTCGCAGATTGTAAACATATGTAAAATTGTGGAAAGATAATTCGAAAACTCTTCTGACAACTCACTCAACTCGACAATTCAATCAATCACGGAATTGATAATTCTTTAAAACCGATATCAATTTCTACTTCATTTTGAATGAACATGAACAATCAATAATCAACAATTAAACAAAAATACAAAAGATATATTAATTGATTTGTTTAGATGCAAGTATGAATATCAAAATACATATATGAAACCAATGTTTCATATATCAATTTTACAGTTATGTACAACTTTCTCACAGTTTAATTTTAGCATTTTTTTTTAAATTGTGAGATTTTGTGGAAATTTCTGTATTTATTCTCAGTACACATATTATAAGGAAATATATTGCGCATGTTGTCAAAATTCGGTTGTCATATTTGACAAAATGTCTCTGAGATTTGATACATGTATGTACTTTGATTTTTGACAGATCCATATACAAATAGGAATGGGTTGATATTTCAGTAAGGGTCATTCAGGCAACAGGTATTAGCAGATCGTAAGTACCTGTTATTGAAATAAAAATTTCTAAATTTGTATTTTGATAATCTTTTCACATTGACAAAAAGTTATTTAACTTTTACTAACTACTAATTTTGCTTAACTCAGATTCTGGTATTATTATAGATTTCAGTCGGAGAAAAGTTGTTATTTTCTAATTAAATATTTTTCTTAGTCGTGATTTCGGCAATTATTGTTTCCCGAGCCATCGCATAAATTCGAAATCGTTAGAAAAAGTTATTTAAATTTCATTACTGATTTCGTTTATTTGATTATAACTGCTTAATAATGTCTGGTGTCTGGTAGAAAGGGGTTAGGTAAAAAAAATCGGTTTATAGATTTTTATTGGACTTAAGTCATATTTTTTTTCTATATCATTTGGTCCTACCGGCGAAAGCCTAGCGTTACTCCTGCACAATATTTTGGTACAAAGGTACAGTCAGAAAGTTTTCAGATTTGTTTGGTATAAAGGGTGGAAATGGACTTAAGTCCCTTGCATTTAATTATTTTAAGGGCTTAAGTTATCTTATAATTCAAAAATGTTGTTGATCCTAAGGGCTTAAGTCATCTAGTATAGTCGGTTGCGATAGAAAGGATACACATTTCTAAGCTTAACAAAAGATAATAATAATAAATTTCGTAAATGTCCAAAAAAAATACAAGCGCTCAAATCCAAAAAGGATTTCTTTTGATTCATATAAAATGCCCACCCAAGAAAATCTGAAAATTGCTGTCAGCTTTCAGCGTTTGCTATTGCGATAAAGAATTTCCACCATACTTTAAAAGGTGGGAAGAAAATTAACTGTTTTTAACGAAATATTATCCATGTTGTTGTTGTTCAAATGACAAACTTAGAAATAGAATAGACACAAAGATAGTTTCTGGAAATGATCATTTGGGTCGAATTTATTAGATACCAGTTGGAACGGCGCGGCGCCGCGTAGTAAATAGTCCGGTAACCCTGCAATGAGTCAAATTATCGATTATAACAAAAAGCAGATAAAATAAAATCAAATAATTCGGATGCAGTTTCAAGTGTTGCCAAAAAGTTTATTTAATTTCCTGGTGTTTTTTTTTTGTATCTTTTTGTTAAATGCGCGAACTATTATATTTTTTCCATTTAATAAAAATATGACTAAGACAATGATATGAAATTTTAATCGATAAATAGAGGCGTTAAACTAGGAAACAAAAGGCCTTTGTAAACGAAAGGCGTACCGCACAAGCTTATACTTCAAGTGGACTTATTTTTGTTTGTTTATTCTATCGGGTGAAGAAATATGTGTAGGTAGTGCTTTTTGGGGAATTTGCGTTAGAACAAAAGTGTTTTTTTGGAAACAATCTCTTTGGTTTTAATTGTTATTTATTTAGAAGATACATATTTACAAACCTACATAGACAAACAATGGAGCGGGTTTCTTTCTATTATATTGAAAAAAAAAGAGAATGATTTAACCATGCATTTTAATTTAAGGAGATATATTTTTTTTACATTGTTTGAGTTTTTATTATTGTTTGTGCGATGCATGATTTTTGAATAATGAATTTGAATGTTTAGCGCATTTTGATTGTACACATAGTTTTAATTATTTTTTATTAGTGCGGGTGCATTGGCCTTGATATAAAAATAAAGCTGTTTGATATGACCATGAAATGTAGTCAATGTTTAGAAAATATTTATTTTTATATTTTGGCACGTTTTTGTTAATTGCTTTAATTTTGAGCAGAAAGTGTAAAAAGAAAAACCGACACAGGAACGTGAAGATTTTGCTAAAGAGGATTTTTAATATTCGGTTAACCACTAAGAATGCACAACATACGATCTTGAAACTGTTTTGTTGCTACTTTGGGATGCTGATGCAAAAGGCTGTAGGTATAAGAGGGTTAGGTTTCGTGATTTTTGTTCAAATTAGCATATTTTATAGTTATTAAAAAAAAATTTCGGTTACAGTGATCATAGCTAGGAAGCTTTCGATTGGTTTTATAGTAACCAGACATTTTGACTAGGTCAATCCTGGTCAATAAACAGCCAACTAGATTCACCCCATTGCGATCGACACAAGGCACTCCTTTAGTATCAAGGATGTCCGAATGTCCCGAGTAGCCAACGTTGACTCGGACCACTACCTCGTTGTGGCTAGGGTTGGCAACGAGACCGAGACTAGTCTCGGTCTCGTCTTGGTCTCGGTCTCGTCAACGAGACGAGACTCCTTTAAAAGTACCGAAGACGAGACCGAGACGAGAGCAAGACGAGACCGTAATTTTGGTACCGAAATTCGACGAGAGTCTCGCTGTTCTCGGCGGTCTCGGTGGTTTGCTTTCGTTTTTCGCTATAAGAAAATTTTGTTTTCATTTCATTATTTTTTAGTATCTAATCATGTTCAATTTTTATAATATTCACAATTTTTTTTTTCCGAAATATTATATGCGTGTTAACATATCAAACCATGTATGTATGTACATAGTTATACAGAGATAGGCGCATTGCGAAAATCCAGAGAAGAATACGTACGATTTATGTATGCATGGCGTTGCTTTCTTTTGGGTGACATTTGGTAAAAAATATTTTCAAAACGCCAACATATAGTTCGTTGCCTAACTGTCAAGCCATGAGCTGTCAAAATCCAATGAAGGATGGCTCCCATTAAAATGGATTCAAAAACTGTAGAAAATTCTAATTTTATCTTGGAAATACGGCTCTAGGTACTCTTTTTTTTTTAATATTTCATTTGTTTTTGCTATGAAATATATTAACTTACACAATTCTTCCAAAATGTTATTTCCACTTAACTCAAAAGACAAAACAAACTCACGAGTTTGTTTTATACATTTTCCCGCATTTTTCTTACCGACAAACTGCTGAGATAGCACAACCATACTTTATATTTGCAATCCGAACAATGCGTCTTATCTTTATCTTACAACTTTTTACTACCAAAAAAACAGGAAAGAAACCAAGATTAAGGATGATACTAAGACCGAGACCGAGACCGAGATCGAGACGAGACGAGACCACACATTAAAATTTTCTAGAGAAAAAGGCGAGACCAAGGCCGAGACGAGACTTAGTTAGGCGAAACCTGCACCGAAACCGAGACGAGACTGAAATTTTTCGATTTTGACGAGAGCGAGAAGAGATTAATAAAAGTCTCGCCTGGTCTCGTTGCCAGCCCTAGTTGTGGCCAAGGTAATGCTATGGATATCCAGACCAAATCCCAAACAGGAAGATACTGTGAGAAAATTCGACGTCGGACTGCTACAGGCGCAGGAAATCACAACGTCTTTTTTCGATCGAGTCTCTGGATTGAATTACGCTATCATGGAGACTGTAAAATTCAACTTGGAGTACGTAGGCCATCAATACCGTCCACCCGATCTCGACGAGGTAAAGATAGCTATCTTAAATCTTAACAAAGATGCTAGAGCTGATTGTCTTGTCCTGAGCTATTCAAAGCGGTTGACGATGAATTGGTTAGGAGTATGCACCAGCTCATCTGCAAAATATGGTCAGAGGAAGGCATGCCTGATGAATAGTACCTCAGAATTGTTTGCCCGAACCTCAAGAAAGGCGATCCTCTGGACTGAACCAACTACAGAGACATAAGTCTTTTTAATATCTCCTACAAGATCTTCTCTGCCGTACTTTGTAAACGCCTGAAGCCTTTCGTCAATAATTTGATAGGTCCATATAGGGACGAGCTATATCGAGCCTTGTCTAGTTTTGGCATCCCCACCAACCTCGTCCGATTGTGCAGGATGATGATGAAGAATACCCTAGGTTCCATCAAGTTCAGCAAAGACCTCACCGACACCTTTGATGTCAAAAAAGGTTTAAGGCAAGGCGACGTGCTTTCAGGCGACTTCTTCAATATCGTCCTTGAAAGAATAATGCAAAACTCTCACGTCAACACTAGTGGTACAATCTTTCAAATTCAGTTCAATTACTCGCTTACGCTGACGACATTGACATACTCGGTCGAACAAAGTGTAATGTAAGGGGTGCCTTTTTTAGAAGGGAGGCAAGAAGATGGGTTTAACGGTGAACAGAAGCAAATTCACATAGTCTTCGCGATAAGGCATCTGCATTAAGATGTTTCTTGCCAGGGCGATGCTGTACAGTAAGTTTTAACTGTTGTAGTCGTTCCAGCCACCGAGCCATCTGTCCTTCAAGCTCCCGAAAGTTCATTAGCCAGAAAAGCGAACTATGATCCGTCGGCAAAAGGAAGTGTCTCCCTAACAAATATGGGTGAAAATGGGCTACGGCTTTTACGATAGCAAGAAGTTCTCGTCTTGTAACGCAGTAGTTTCGCTCAGATTTTGAAAACATTTTACTGTGATACTCAATAACTATTTCTTCCCCATTTTGCAGCTGTGATAGTACAAATCCACATGCGTTAAGGCTGGCATCGGTGTCGAGAATGAATGGGTCATCCTCGGTTGGTTGGATGGCTGGACAAGTATTAGAGACGTAGTCAGTTTTTCTTTCAGTCAACGTTGTTAAAGGTTTTGCGATTGCTGAAAAGTTGCAAATAAACCGACGATAATTAGAGCAAAGTCACAAGAACGACATCAGTGCGGTCTTATTTTTTGGAGTTGGCCAGTTCTGAATGGTTGCTATCTTTTCACAATCGAGTGAAATGCCAAAATTAGAGACAACAAGAAACGAACTTACTTTCTGGCAAGACAACACTTTTGAGGGAAAGTATAAGGCCGGCTTCACGCAATCGGTTGAATACCAAGTCTAAATTTTGAAGAAGGTCGTTGAACGTTTTACCATGAACAATGACGTCATCAAGATAAACCAGGCAGACAGTGTGTGCTGTGCCTTGCAGCACTGAATCTATAAGGCGCTGAATGGTAGCTGGGGCATTCGTTAAACCGAATGGCATGACATTAAACTCGTACTACTCGGTGCCGATGGAAAAAGCAGTCTTCTCCTTATCCCTCGCATCCATCTCCACTGGCCAGTAGCCTGATTGCAAATCTAAAGTAGTAAACCAACTTGAATCACCGAGCACGATGGGTGAGGTTGAAGTCTATTGGAGGCAGGGGATATGAGTCCTTTTTGGTTATACTATTAAGTTTGGGGTAATCTACAAAGAACCGCAAGGAACCATCCTTCTTCCTCACCAAAACAACAGGGGAACACCACCGGCTTTTGGATGGTTGCACAACGTTTTTAGCCTTCATGTCATTCAACATCCTCCTAGCTTCGGCCCGTCGAGAAAATGCAGTTTCCTTGGAGGTTGTCTTATCGAAGTGTTGTTCCTGTGTCAATCAGGTGCTTGGTGGAAGGCATGGTGTCAATCCATGCTTAGGGTTAGTGTTTTTCTCAATCATTTCGATTATGGTGTATATTCGGGAAGCCAAATATCCTCCGTAGATAGATTGCTTACACAAACAGATATTTCTCCATTCGTTACAGTGTAAAGAGAGTGTTGAAGAGTTATCTCTTTTGTTGTGGAAAGGGCTGTATCTACAACTGTTTTACTATCGGAAACTGCAGTAACTAAGCGAATAAAACAGGCAGAAAAATACTATATGCATTGGTTGCAACAAACTCCTGGTGCTGGGTACGTCTTAAGTGTATCGTTTCTTCACCGATTGTCAAAATGTATTTTTTTAAGATTTATGGCGCAGGAATGTCGGCGGAGAAAATCCATTCCTATAGGAAAGGTTCCACTTTGGACTTCGATTTCAAGAATTCTCTCTACTGGTACGGTTTTTCCTGTGACGTTCTAGATTAAGGAATGCGATACAATCATGGACGGGCTGGTGACCATCCTTGCAACAATCCTATGATACAGAATAGTTTGGGCTGCCTCAGTATAAAGGGCACCAAGGCATTTCACTTCATTCACAGTTACTTGAGTGATGATACTGTTAGAATTATTTTCACAACGATTAAGAACTCTCGTTGGAAAAGGGGCGTCGATTTGACCCACTAATTCTGCCCCATTGGAGTTAGTGGTTTCTGGTTTTCCGCATCTTAGCAGTTTTCAGCTTGAATTTGCGAATTTTCTAGGTAACTGCCCTGGGCCAGAGTCGAGCTTCTTCTACATCGAACTCAATTGCCCTCATGAATTAGACTGGGTTGGCGACGAAATTCAATGCGTGGCATATATACAATCTCGTTGTTATCGTCACGTCGTATAAATCTATTCCTGGTTTTGTGAATAAACTTGATTCGTCCTTTGATATTAGAGTCCAATGTTTTTATAAGTTACAATTTTGGAAGTCTTCTGGTTGGTTTGCTGCAGATTAGGCTCTTTTAAGCTGAGCGACTCTCGCTTTCTGAAGCAGAATGAGCTTTCCAATGTTCATCATCAGCAACACGAGCTTCTGCGACACGGATCTATTTTCTACTTAGACGGGTGGCAACACGACTTACTTCAGGACGTATAGCTATGGAAAGTGGTTTTTCCAGGGTTGGGTACCCTAGCCTCAAAATTAAAATTCCCAAAAACAAAACCCAAGCATATAATCCCCAAAACCTAAACCCTTAAGCACATATTCACCATATTTCGAGTATATCTAAGAAATTATGTTTGGTGCCATATACTCGAAATATGGTGAATATGTGCTTAAGGGTTTGGGTTTTGGGAATAATTAACATCTTGTATGTTTTCACGCTCGCTTTTTTCAATTTGGGTTGTTCGCCGCAGCTGATTTTATCAATTGTAGTAATAACATTCTCCCCGCGGGGTTGACCTTGTCGTGGTGGGGGGGCTTAGGTACTCTCTCTATGGCATTTGACGGATAATTGCAAACAGAAAAGAACAAATAAAGTCAAACAGAGAGTCGAAAACTAACAAATGCCAAGACCCCAGAGAAAACTAAAAACTATGGATAAAATACAAAAGAAGGAAATAAGAGTCCGAACGGGGATATATGTTCGTAAGTTGGCACGTGTCACGACTGCTGGCGATAGCTTGGGTCCGCAAGGAGACAAGTCGCCAATGACTAACATAGTTAAAATCGAAATGATTAGGAGATTTGAGACCGGTAATCGTTTAAAGCCGGGAGGCAATACGGCGTCTAAGCTGCCTGTCGATGTAGCTCCTGCGCCACCGTATAGTGGAGGGCTTGTGGCTACTCATGGCTCCTCTACAAGCTATGTTTCGGGGCGCAAGAAGTAGACAAAACTCTTCTTAGAGATGGTGGTGAGACTGAGGACTCACCTGGTCCTTCCATTATCTCTGGCGCCACAGAGGTTAAACCTCTTCCCAAAGGCATAAGTATTCGAAGTAGTAGGGGCTCTAAGGACATACCTCTGGGGGCAGTAACCGAAAATTGTTTAGCGTCCTCATTTGGTAAAGGCCAAAGGTGTGATTAGGTATGGGTTTGGATCTATAACCCTCAAGGTATACAAGAAGGACGAAATCGAGATAGGTATTACTCCTCCACATCCTTCGCTAGTAGAGTCGGAGATGCAGAGTTTGGATGCGTCGACATCTTCCTCATCCGAGGCCAGGATGATTACTTTCCCCTCTATGGATGGGGGGGATGGCGATGCATCTGACTCTTCATCTTCAACCATTAAAAAGTCGACCGATCTCATCATTGGCGAACAGTTGGTGATGGAGACGGAAGACTCTCTAAAAAGTCTTTTGGACGAGGAAGAACTTCTTGGTTCATCTTCAGGTACGGAAGAACTCAATACTACCGTGGTGGAGGCTTCTCTGCCTAGTTGTAGCGAAGGCTCCAGTTAGTTCAGATTAACCTCCAACACTCAAAAAAGGCTTCGGTCTCTCTCCTCCTTCGGCTGTCAAACACTGGGGAGGACATAGTTCTGATCCAGGAATCATGGATATATAATAACCAGGTTCGTGGGCTTAGGACTCCAGGATACACACTATATGCTTCGGATAAAGGTAATCTGACATCATGCATCATGGTGAAAAGTAGCATTAAAGAATTTTTACTCCCTAATTTCAGCTGTAAAGATACTACTGCCGTAAATCTGGAGACGGACAAAGGCAATTGCTGGCTAGAGTCGGCATATCTTGCCCATGGCCAATCTATCCCTGGCGACAACATAGTCAGAATGGTCAAGGAAGCTGAATCCTCACATACTGCGCTCATTATTGGTAGTGATATCCATGCCCATCACACGGTGTGGGGCAGTACCGATATAAATAACAGAGGTGAGTTACATTTTGATTACATCTTAAGTACTAATCTTATCAACTTTTATTACTAAAAACAGACGAGAAGTACGAGACATTACTCTTGTCTCTGATTTCATCTACTCTTTAGTTAGCAATTGGAAGGTATCTCCGCAACACCCATTCTCAGACCATAGTTACATCTAATTTAAACTAAATGATGATCTTACAAGCCAAGAAGTGGTCAGAAACCATAAAAAAATGATTCGCTAAAATACAGAGACACACCCTTTTAGACAATGATCTCTTTAAATCTCCAAGTGACACCCTGGATCTAGACAAGAAAATCAATCATTTGACTTGGGCCTCAAACAATGCAATGGTTGTGTCTTGTTCTCTTACTAGGCCAAGAGGTAAAAGAAAGCCGCATTGTTGGACCCCTAGAACTAGGCCCACTCAGGAAAAACAGTAGAACACTGTTCAATAAAGCTAAAATCTCAAGAAAGGGAATAGACTGGGAATCCTATAAGCAGGTTCCTCCAACTGTATAAAAAAGAACTAAGGAAAGCAAAAAGACTGTCTTGGAGGCTGTTCTGTGGTAATATAGAGGAAGTCTCCGAGGCATTAAGGCTGAGGAAAATTCTCTCAACAAATCCAGTAATACAAAGCTTTCTGAAAAAACCAGACGGCTCCTGGGCGACCGACGACCTCTAGAGAAGCATCGCTCGATCTACTACTAGACACTCACTTCCCTGGTAGTTCCGTAAACATTAGAAGTTTGTACTCAAAAGGGTCAACATAGAATCCCAGAAGGTCTGATCAACAGGGCATTTGAACTACTTTGGGCATTTAAACCTTACAAGTCAGCGGGACCAGATGGAATAATACCTGTGGAACTTCAGAAATCTTCTGATATTATTCTACCGATGCTAGAAAATAAAATGAGAAGCTGGGAGAAGTTAGAGTGGTGTTCATTTAAAAGGCAGTCAAAACTTCCCAAACAAATCCCAAAGATATAAGACCGATTAGGCTATCTTCCTTCGTTCTAAAAACTTTAGAACGATTGATTGATATCCATATTCGCAACAATATTGACACTAGACTGTTGTCTACGTCTCAACATGAGTATTGTAAAGGGAGATCGGTGGAAACAGCAATATACTCGCTTGTTAGCATTATCGAAAACTCCCTCCATCACAAGGAATACACATTTGTAACTTTCATCGATACAGCAGGCGCTTTTAGCAACGTCGACATGATGCCATCACAAATGCACTCTCAGATCTAAAGGCTCACTTGGCGAGTTGATCAACCAAATGCTGATAAGTAGGGCTATCAACTCAAAACTGGGTGTTACATCTTCAAGAAGATCTGTTAGTAGAGGCACTCCACAAGGTGGAGTTCTATCCCCTCTTCTTTGGGACTTAGTGGTGAATGAACTGTTAAAAAGTCTGGAAGAGGAGAGATTTTGAGTGATTGCCTATGCGGATGACGTTGCTAATACGGTTTCAGAAAAACATCCAAACACTCTCTGTGAAATCCTTCAATTTGCACTTAATAAGGTAACCAATTGGGCAAGTTGTTGTGGTATAGGTGTAAGCCCCATAAAACTGAGCTTGTGCTCTTTACAAGGAAACACAAAATTCCGCACGTTGATCCTCCATCTATAAATGGTATAAGTCTTAAATTCTCGGACGAAGCAAAATACTTGGGTCTTATTTTGGATAAGAAATTAAGCTGGAAATCCAATATAAAAGAAAGAGGTAAGAAAGCCACGTTTGCACTTTTCGTTTACAAGAAGGCCATTGGCAAAAAATGGGGTCTAGAACCCCACGGTTATTAGACCGATTCTTACTTACGGAGTGGTCGTTTGGTGGACTGCTCTAGACAAATCGACAAATAATTACAAACTGAGTAGAGTTCAACATACTGCTTGTATATGCATGCCAACATAATGAACACGTTCAGTATCCTACAAAGTAAAATAGACTACACCATACCCCAACCTCTTATTGATAAAAACTTCCAGGTAATACCCTCCAGATCACAGTGGGAGGATTATGCTTCCTTAGAAGATGAAAAAATTCAGTTTTTCACCGATGGGTCAAAAACAAATGAGGTGTAGTGGGTGGTATTTACTCTTACAGACTAAATCTTAATCTCTCCTTCTGTCTTCTTAACCACTGTAGTGTATTCTAGGCGGAATTAATGGCAATTAAGGAGGTTATATCCTGGCTTAAAGAAATCGTGATATCATCATTTTCTCCGACAGCCAGGCAGCGCTGAAGTCTCCGGATTCAATCTCCACTAAATCCAAAACAGCCCTCGACTGTCAATCATCTCTCAAGGAGATGGCGGAACAGTTCAACAATCACCTATGCTGGGTGCCAGGGCACAGAGATATTCCGGGGAACTGCAGGGCCGGACGAACTTGCCAAACAAGGAACAACACTACCCATTTCAACTGACTACAGTAACGTGGTTATTCGCTACATGTAAATTTATGCTAAGGCTTAATGCTATAGAGAGGACAAATCTTAGGTGGACTAGTGGTAATACATGTCTAGCGACAAAAAAGATTTGGCCAATGCTGGATTTTAAACGCTCTAAAGCTTTGATCTCTCTATCCAGATGGCACACTAGCTCCACTATAGGTGTCATCAGAGGACACTGCCTCATAGGTAGACATGCTTCAAGACTCGGGGTGCTCACAAACGACTTTTGCAAAAGCTGTTAGATGGGAAGGAGGAAACTGTTCTTCATCTCCTCTGTACATGCCCTGAACTGTCTAACAGATGAAGACTTCTTCTAGGAGACTTCTTCTTCAGTGATATTAGTGAACTAGCACACTTAAACACTAATTCTCTCCTCCGCTTCATAAGAAGCACAAAATGGTTTCAAGTTCTTTCTTTTTGGACTAAGTGTGTTAGTTAGTTATTTCTTTAACAGCTAAGAGCCACTATAACCTAACCTAACCTAGTAATAACAACTATCATTTCCTTTGATAAATCCCTTATAAGTGCATATAGTCCTGAGTTTTTTCTCCCAACAATGCCCTTGAGGCGGCAATGCCACCTCTCCACTGTATTTTGTGTACGAGGAATATTGTTTTTAAGACTGTCGGCAACTGACCAAAACTCGGGTTCATATTTTCTTTTTGATACGTCCAGATAATTGTTTTTGGACCAGGAGCAAAGTTTTAAAAAGTCGCTGAAGTTCTTTTTTTGTACCACCCCCCAAATGGTTTGGCCGTAGTGGAACAAACATCCTTGAAAAGTGGCGAAAGGAAAAAATAGTTTTGCAGGAGTGTAAATAGTTTTTTCAAAGACTGAAACTATTCTTATGGGGTTAAGGTATATATTTCTTTCTTTGGCTACATTTATCAATTCTTGAAAGAATTCGCTACAAGCCTGCAAGGATTTTTTACTCATAAGGCAAAAAACCAGAGGCATAATGGATGGCACAACATAAAACGTTCCATCCATTATCCAACATTGGCATTCTCCCAAAGCTTTGAGTGAGGCCTTGGTTCCCAAAAAAGTTTTCATCACCATTAAATACTTTTTCACTTAAGACACAAAGTTCCCCTTCTAAATTCAAAAGCTCTTCGGGAATATTTATAGATTCCAAATTGTCTGCTTGCATCATGATGACGGATACGTTTGACTTTCCTTTTTTGAGCACTTTTAGACTGCAAATAAGTACGGCACTCTGGTCCACATTCGACAATACTTTCCCGAACAATTTTATATGACTGCAATTAGTTGAACTTTTTTTTTAACTTAATGTTGGCTTTAGAAATGGGCAGTTTGTGAGCTGAGGAATCATGGTTATGAATTATCGGAGTTTTGAGACACTCGTGATTTTCATTTATTTTCTTTGTCAGTGCAGTGCTTTTACAATAAAATTCTTTACGTTTCGCACAACACCATCTAAATTCACTTTTGTTGTTTATAGAATACAGATGGTAATCATAACCATCAATAAATATTTTGTCCTTGCCCTTGCTTGATTTTAAGACTTTTATAATCCATTTTTACAGTAATCACAAATTAGTTGATTATGGACCAAAATCCACGGACTAACTGAAACCATAAGAGTTTTAATTTCTTTCTTTAAACTATTTCTAGCGGTACCTGCATAGGCAATCTGTGCACTGTTTTCGTCAACAAGATCATTTTTTGTATTTAACCCTAATGAACAGTTTAACATTGTTGTTAAAATTTAGTACTTGGGGATAATGAAATTGTGGATTTTTTCTAAAGTGTGGGGATTTCGTTTTTGGGGATTTTGAATTTGGGTATTATGTCGTTATCCCGTTTTTCCAATGTGTCTGGCGCTAAATCACGTACCCTGTTGCAGTAAGTCGAAAATTCCATCAACAAACTGAGCAAGAGAAATGCGATGCTTGGCATGTTCCGGACAGTTCGGAAATGCAAGATAAGCGAGTCGTTGAGTGTCAGTAGTCAGTTCACTTAGTGATTCCTTCGGCCGAAGCACTCGTCCTCTTAACTGACAGTGTGATGTGTACTCATGATTGTTGCCACAACGTTGAGAAAAAGCTGCATCAAGGCACAAGTAATTGTCGCGAATTTTTGCGGGAAGAGTTTCAAAAAAGCAAGAGCAGTACCTTGAAGATATGGCGTGAAATAAATTGCTCTTTCTGTTCGTTAAGCCAACCATTTACCCTAGCCCTTGGGGGTGACCATGACGCGATAGTTGTGTGTTCGGCTGTCAACCTCATGGTCACAGGGTCGACCCCTGCCGCAGTCTATGTCGTCTTATTTTTCTATTAATAACCAATTTTTAAATAAATGTCATACGAGTTGCTGGCTTACTCATTACATGCTGTTTAGGCATAGCACTAACAACATATGATTGAGTAAATCTAGTATACCGATGAATATTACAACGGACAAAAAAAATAATGCGAATTATAAGGGACATAGAAAAATAAGACACGGAAATTTCTCCTCATTAGTTTAGCCGCCATCCCTGGAGATACAAATCTGAGACAACAACCACCTACACTCTCAGAACATCGTGCCACACATCTTTCATATCTTTCTTTCTCTTCCTTTAACCTTACGCAGGCGCTGTGTTGAAACATTTTAAGGGTTGTATAATCCCTTGTGCGCGTGTAGATTATAAAAGAAAAAAAAACACCGTCTCAAAATAAAGTCGATATGTGTGCTAAGTGGATTTCCCATCGAACTCCCGACGTTGCACTTTAATACGCTGTTGGGGCCACATGTGTGATGCTCGACTGAGAGGTGGTGACAGAAATACAGGTATTGGGCCCTGGTCAGCGTTTGCCCTTTCTTTCGTGGCTGTGCCTGCATTTCTCGTAGATGAGAACCTTTCAGAAGGAAAATAGAGTGCTCTCGCTTTGTTAGACGACAGAATGTGTATATTGGAGATGGGTGCTTGTTCTGGTATATGAGTAGAGCTAACTGATTGTCATGGAATAAATATTGGCAAGACCATGTTGTTGGTTGTGCAGCTAAATTCGGAGGAGCTTCTCCTGTTGGAGTAGAAAGGTTAGCTAATGCGCCTTATCGGGTCATAAATGATTGATTTCTAGTGGCTTCTACTTGCGCCACTCGCGAGCTGATTTCTGCAATTGATTTTTGCATTCCACCATAAGAGTTGATTGCTCTTCTATTTTTGTTTACTAAAAGTTCGAAATGAACCGTACATAGCTTTTTCAGTTTCGGCCATTTTATTTAAAAACAACTAGGTAAGGTGGTAAAGACTCGTTTCAGAAGTCGTTCGCAAAACCCCACACCTATTACGGATTTTATAAATAAACTCCAAGAATTAGATTCAATTAATTTATTTATTAACAAAAATAAGAATGAGAAGAACAATTTAATTTTTCACTAGGGCAAAGCTTTTTTTTTCCTAACCTCTCTTGACCTGATCGCAAAATGTACGATCCTCTACTTTTTGACAGGTTTCTTTGATGGCATACGTCGTACATCATTGTAATGTTGTCGGCCTGTATTCTGAGAGTATGTTTAGGGTCGTAACAATATGGTGACCAACAGGAAAATACAGCCAGCATCGACGTATCGGACAGAACGTCACTATAGACAGCTATAATTTTGAAGTGGTAAGAGATTTTGTATACACCTTGGATCCGCTTTATAAGCCCAGCGAACAATACCACTGCTGAGATCAAACGCAGAATTACTCTTTCCAATCGGTGTTTCTTTGGGCTAAGAAGGCAATTGGGAAGCAAATCCCACTTTCACGCAACTAAACTGTCCATTTATAAGGTTGTTATCATCCCGAACCTATAAAGTATGGTGCAGAGACATGGACACTGTTTTGGATGAGAACGCACGCGTTAAGCTGTTTTGGAAGGAAAATTCTCCGAGTGATTTTTGGTTCCGTCTGCATAGATGGGGAATGGAAAAGAAGATACAACAACAAACTGTACTGGCTCTACAGCGACTCCGACCTAGTCACAAATGTTGAATGAATGCATGAATATTACTATGGGGTTGTTGCACTGCGACCTTGAGATCTATTGTGCCCCCGTCAAGAGCTGGGTGAGGATAGCTCATTTTACAGCTCTTCCTCCGAATTTATTTCCCTCATGAATTTGAGTATTTGAAGTATTTTTAGAGATGGTAAGTCACTCTCTTCCACCTGGTATCGTCCAAGGTGTTTTTTCCTTTGATGAAAACTTGCATCACAATTGCCCAGAATATAGTCCGGCGGCGGCGTTTCCTCTTTTATATCACAGAACCTGAATGTGGCACTACTTACTAAGCCAAGGATGTTTAGATGTCTTTTTAATTCACAGTGTCCTGTCAGGAGACCCGTTATTATTCTGAGGTTGTCCCTGCTTAAGGTTATACAGTCTGTGAAACCTTGTTGGTTATAATTCCCAAGTAGTAGTTTGGACTGTCTCAGTTTGGGGAGTTTAATCCAATTGTTGGATCTATGGCTTTTTTGATTTTATTTCTAATCACATTTTCTCCTATTCCGCGGTATGGTTCAGGCCCCACTAAGGGAGTCGACGCACCTATTTTTGCTAAGGAGACTGCCTCCTCATTGCCGTGGACACCTACGTTGCCAGGTACCCAATGAAGTGTGACATTATTATTTTTGCCGAGTTCATTTAACCTGCTTAGAAGTGATAGAGTATGAGCTCAAAACTTTGAGTGCGGCCTGGTTGTCTGGCATGATGGCAATATTTTGGTTATTGTAATTTCTTTCGAGGTTACGATCTGCATATTTTCCTATAGCTTGTACTTCAGCTTGGAAAATACTAGTAGTCTATCCCATCGGTATGGAAAGTTTGGTTCTTGGCCCAAATATTCCTGCACCAGTCCCTTCCGATGCTCTCGGTTTATCAGTGTACCACTTGATGGTGCTTGCTTTCAGAGTGTAGTTAACAGTTTCCCCTACCCACTCTTTCTTGCTACTTGCTCTTGGATTGTCAATAAGGTCTGTTACTGAAGATTTCTGAATGAAAGGGAAAGAGACCCCTGAGACCTTTACATTTGCCAGTCTCAGTTCCCTCTTTGGCAAATCTCATAATGGCTCCCTTTGCAGCACTTCCAATAACCTCATGTAGAGGAGACAGATGAAGTATAACCTCCATGGCTACTGTAGGGCAGGTTCTCATTGCTCCAGTTATGACTAAGCATGCGAGCCTTTGTACTTTCTCTATAGGGATTTCATAGTTGTTAATATTTCGGTTCGTTTGTGCCATGCGACGGCACCATAGGTAATGATGTGTCTTACCATCATGGTGTACATCCATCTAAGGATTCTCGGCTTGCAAACCCAAGATTTTCCTGCAAGTCTCTTGCATATCATTAGGGCCCTTTGTGGCTTTCCCGACGGTTGATTCTACATGTTTGTTTCAGAGGAGCTTACTATCTTGTGTGATACCTAGGTATTTTACCTCCCTCTTAGTTTCTATTACTTCGCCAGCTACCCGGTAAATGGTATAGTCGTGGTTTTTGTAGGGTTGATATTTAGTCCTACAGAAGGACACCAGTTCCTTGTGATTTTTAATCTTCGTTGGATTATATCACATAAAGTTTCTTCAAGCTTCCCAAGTCACAAATGTTAAAAGCCTACTATTGAGATGGCTGGGTTATCTAGAGCGAATGGTCATCAATGCTCCGGCCCGGAAAGTCTTTCAATCCAACCCCGTGGGATAGTGTAAAAGGTGGCGCACGCACGTGGAAGAGGACCTCAACCAACTTCTATATAAGTAAGTAATAACTAGACGTTTAACGTTAATATCTATCTGCGTGCTTAACAAAAACCGTGAAAAAATAGCGTGATTATTTAGTGTAAGCAATCATATTGAGTTTCATATATTATTATTTTATTTGTTGCAACAACTGAGAATCGCAAGTGCATTTTTAGTCTTAAACCTATGTGACTAATTTTCTTGTGATTCATAAATCGGGCGATCTAATCTAATATTTTATATTTTTTTGCGACTATATTTACAATTGCGATCGCATAAATATTGCTGAAATCATAAATAACGTATGTAAAAAAAAAACAATGCTGGTGTGCCTCAGGGTAACGCTTTGTCTCTTTAATAAGCATTGCAGAAACCGATCGGCCAGCGTTCAGTTCCTAGGTTGCTTAGCACCGACATTTATTGTTTTGTTTAATGACCAAACATTTTCGATGTTGTCAAAAAAGCTGGTATATAGTTATGAACAAATTCTTCTCCACTTCTCACATGGCTATAATCTGCAAAGCCACAATTCGCCTAAAGCATTTTAAACTCAAACAACTATTTCATAAAGTGACCTTGAGCCTTAATTTAGAAAGTCATATTTGGGTTCGTTGTTTAATAAGGATCATTCTCTTTCGTATATTTTTGTTTAATTTAATATAATTCTAAACAAAAAGCTTTAAAAAGTAATAAAAACACAACTCTTTTATAATTATTCATAAATATGTATATATATGTAAAAGAAAGAATATCATACGAAAAATTAATAATAATAATTAACCGCAAAGTGCTAAGCAATGTTACAATCTTAAACAATAATTAATTATTAATCAATTTTAGTTGTTAATAAATTCAAGTTCATGAGCGGAAATAATTAACTTATTTTTCACAGATGTTAAAAAAATAATAAAATTAGCACTTTGAACTAAAGATAGCTATAGCCGATTAAAAAAAAACGTTAGACATCAAATTCAACCAACCAATTATACACACATGTAGGTATTTAATGATACAGGGTGGCACACGAATCGTGCTACAAAAATAAAACGTAATAACTTTTTTTTCAGTATGAGTAATCGGCTTATTTTTTTAAAAATTATATATAGGCTACTATTTAGATTTATCAAAATGAATGAAAAGGATTTGGATAGTGCAGCGATACTTTTCTCTGCAGTCCGTCATTTCCGTCCAAATGGAATTTAGGCTGGAGTTTTGCGGTACTCCCCCGAGTAGATGGACCATTATGAGGCTGGTAAACATGTTTGCCGAATCTGGAAGCATCGAACGAAGACCGTATCATCGAGATCATCGTGGCTGTTGCATCGGCAATACGGGCAAATCCAAGTGTTTCGACTCGAAACTTATCGGGCCAAATTGGAGTTAGCAGACGGTCATAACAACGAATACTTCATGATGACTTAAACTTGTTTCCGTACAAAGTCCAAATTACAAGCAAGTTAAACCCTCAGTATTTGCGGATCAGAGCCCCATTTTGACTTAAACGGCAATGTTAACAAGCAAAATTGCACACAGAACGAGTCACTGTGTGGTGCGCAGTTTCATCAAGGCGTATTGTCGGCCCATACTTCTTTGAAGAATACGGTGTAACACAAACTGTCAATGGGGACCGTTATTTAAAGATCTTGAAAGAGTTTTTTTTACCCAGAACTTCGCTGAAGACATGAGCAGGATTTGGTTTCAACAAGATGGAGCAAGTGCACACGTAGGCACACAAGTTATGGCGGAGCTCCAACGAAAATTCCCAAACAAATTGATGTCCAGAAACTGCACTATCCGCTGGCACCCAAGGTCACCTGACCTGACTGCACCAGACTTTTTTTATAGGGTTATGTCAAGCAGCAATTGTACAAAACGAAACCCAGGAATTTGACTGAATGGAAGCAGTCCATTAAGACAATAATTGAGGCGATCCCAATTTCAACCCTTCAGGCCGCAATGAACAATTTTCTGATCTGATGCCGCATATACGCGGATGAGGGTGGAGGTCATTTCCCGTCTATCATCTTTAAAAACCATTAGTTATTTAAAATAAAATTAATCAAAAAATTTTATTTTTCTCAAAAACGGCTCCAACGATTTTTATAAAAAAAATCAGTTCATTAATGAAGGGAAACTTTGATAATTTTTATTTTTGGTATACCTCTAGTAGAACCATTTTCTTGGTTTTCGATTTTCTCGGAAACGGTTAATTTGATTTTTTTGAAATTTTTTACGCAGTAGATCCCAGAGAATTTAAGTATAAAATACGAAAATTTTTTTTTTGAAAACTCAAAATTTCGAAACATCTCAATAAATATTTTCAAAACTTTGTATTTGGTGGTTTTTTTAAATTATCTTGAATATATAAAACAAAAACTATTTTTCTAAAATAAAAAACAACGGTACCTTCCATACAATTGTTTAGAAAACCGTTAAGAAAAAAATTTATTTCTCGAAACCGGCTCCAAGAATTTTTATAAAAAAAATTTTGTGTTGTTAAATTAGTACATTTCACTTTTAAGTATAAAAATATTTTTTTTGCGTACTTATTAACGGTACTTCCCATAGAACCACTTTTCATATTTTCGACTTTCTCAATATTGGATGAACCGATTAAAATAAATTTTTTTATGCAAATAATCCCTAAAATTGTTAAAAAGGCTGCGTACTCAAATTTAAAAAAAAAAAGGTTTTTCGATTTTTAAAAAATTAATATTTGTTGTTTTTTGAAAAATCGATTTTTCAAAAACCAGTTACAGAATTTTTTTTAAATTTGAATTTTATATGTATATTAATAATATCTGCAAAATTGAGTTTCAATTTTTTTTTCTAAAAATGTTTTCATACAAAATTAATTTATTACCGCTCCAACGATTATTGAATTTTTTTTTGATATATTCTTATTTATCCATGAATTCAAATGGCATCTTTGTCTTTCCTCAAACTATAACGACTAAGCAATATGAAAACATTTAATTATGTGTATTATCCAAGTATTTCTACTTTATTATTATTCCCTTTTTACTAATTTTTGCCTACATCACTGAATACTAAATACAATGTAGGCCCTTTTACATTAATGTAAATATACATGTGTCAAAGAATCACATGAATAGTATGTGTTATATGTATATAGCTACCTACCCACCTACATCCTTCATTATTATATGAACATGTTAACATATATAGGTTTCATCAATATGTCTATATATGTAGATACATTTTACTCTCCTAACTTACATAAGTAAAATCCACAATTTAGATTTAAATATACATTAATATCACTAATTCGACAATTCATTATACTAGAATCGAGGTTATCTTACCGACATAGGCTTTACACCTGCATAATCACACCTAACTAACTAAACATCAATGGTTACATAAAAGCATAAATAGCTACATAAAAGTTGTTAGCTACAAGAGCAAGTTCGTACGATCCAGTCGTGCATTCTAATTTTTTAAATTTACTAAATATTTTTACACTATTAAATTTCCTTTTCTATCTCTTAAGTTTTCTTTTTTCTAATTCAATTTTGGTTTTCGGTTTTTGTTCAACTTGTTCGTTTCGTAAAGAAGTGACCTTCCAGACATTTCACAATGCATGTATAGCGTCTTCTCGTTCAAACGTCCAGTGCTTTCGGCCAAACAGAAAGCGTAGTTGAGAACGTAGTTGAGAACCCATCGCCTATCCTACTCGCACTTTCACACCCCAGCTTTTATGCATTGTCATCATTAAATTCGCAAAACTCTGGCATGACTTCCAGTACATTTATATTAAATTAAGGTACAGCTTTCGTATTCTTACACCAGGGAAACATTTCAATATGGTTTAAGACGAACAGCCGCTTTGCGAAAGAAAGAAAATTTAAGACATTTTTGTTTCGGAAATGACCGACAAAAATCTCAGCGGACGTTACAGATTTATTGTGCGACTTAAAATATGATTCCTCTATATATAATTTTTTAAATTTTTTTTACGTGAGACGAGCCTTAATAGGTGATCTAGATATAAGAATCATGAGCAATAATAAAACACGGCTAAACTTTCCGTATCAGTTCAGAAACATCGAAATACAGTCGGCTCCGCCTAACTGGAACACTAAAATTGCAAAAAATTGTTTCAGTTAAGCGGAGTTCTCATTTAAACGAACTTCGGATAACTGAAACTAGTTTCACATAAGCGGAGTTTTATAAAAAAAAATTTATGTTCAACATGTATGTAATGGGTGATTTTTTTGCTACTTGGTTTTTGACGTTTATATTTTTAACAGATCACACATGACAAATTCCACGAACATTTGACACTTCGATTCAGTATTGTTTGCCATTTCATCATGAATAGACTTACGCCTGAACAACGTTTGCAAATTATTGAAATTTATTATCAAAATTCGTGCTCTGTGAAAAATGTCGAAATTATGAAATTATCGCAAAATTGTCTTCAGCGACGAGGCTCATTTTTGGCTAAATGGATACGTGAATAAGCAGAATTGCCGTATTTGGAGTGAAGAGCAGCCAGAGGCAATTCAGCAGCTACCAATGCATCCCGAAAAATGCACTGTTTGGTGCGGTTTATGGGCAGGCGGCATCATTGGGCCGTACTTCTTCAAGGACGATGAAGGCCGCAGGGTTACGGTCAATGGAGAAAGGTACCGTTCGATGATAACAGATTTTTTTTTGCCGAAAATGCAAGAATTGAACTCGGTCGACATGTGGTTCCAACAGGATGGTGGCACATGCCACACTGCACGCGAAACCATGCATCAATTGAGAGGCGAATTTGGTGAGCAGTTGATCTCACGTTTTGGCGCAGTCAATTGGCCACCAAGATCATGTGATTTGACCCCGTTAGACTATTTTTTGTGGGGCTATGTTAAGTCTATTGTCTATGGGGGCAAGCCAAACACGAATGCCGCCTTGGAAGCCAACATTGAACGCGTCATTGGTGAGATTCCGGCCGAAATGTGTGAAAAAGTTTGCCAAAATTGGACCTTCAGAATGGACCACCTGAAGCGTAGCCGCGGGCAACATTTAAGTGAAATTATTTTTAAAAATTAAATGGCAGAAATTGATTTATCGATCCAAATAAAAATTTCATTCACTTTTTACAAGTTTCTGTGTTTTTTTGAATTTTCAAAAACCAAGCTCTTAAAAAATCACCGTTTATTTTTAATAATTTATTGTTTTACATACAGAAATGTATTTAACAACAAAAACAAATGAATATATAAAAAAAATAAAACTATAAAACAATATTAAAATATTAAAATTATTTAAGCAAAAAAAACGTCAATTGCTGTCTGTTTGCGTTTCTGCAAATTATGAATTGACATCTTATCTTCAAGATCATCTATTTTATCGGAAGCTTCCAAATTTCTAGCAAAACATAGTTTAAGGATGCGAAGGCCATCATATGATTCTCTTAGTTTTGTCTTCTGATGACATTCAACTACTATTTCATCATCAGAGCTGTTTTCATCGGGCTCAATGGTAGATGCCCTTAGGACTTCAGCTACTATGTCTTCGTCATTCAAGTCTCCAAAGCAAGGAATTTCGTTATCCAAGATAGGGAATCAATCTCTTGCCTTATATCATTTGTAAATAAATTCGTATCTTCAGCAACTTCGGAAACAATATCATCATTTTCGGAAACTATGGTGGCAATAACCGGCCTTTTTAAAGCAATTTCGTATGGTTGTTGGTGCCACCATCCACCATGCTCTCTTGATCATTTTTAATGCTTCCAGCAAATTTATTTTTTTAGAAAAATTTTTCAAAGTTTGCCCATTGTCTAAATGAAGAAGCTGTGGTCTCAATATACATTTCCTGTACGGGGATTTGAAGGATCAGATTATTTCCTGGTCCAAGGGTTGAATGAGGGATGTTGTGGTTGGAGGGAGGAATTCAATTTTTATATTTTCCAAAACAGTATCTTTCATTTGATGGAACGCAGCATTGTCTACAATTAAAAGCACCTTCTTATTTTTAGCTTTAAAATGTTTATCCATTTCCTTCAAAATTTGGGTCCGGATTGTAATTGTCATCCAAGCATTCGTATTAGCGTAATACTTCACCGGAACCTTACAGTCTCGACAGAATCTAGGATTCTTTGATTTACCTATACAGAAAACCATTTTGTCACTGCCGGTCGAGTTTGCAACAAAAAGTATTGTGAGTGTCTTTGGAGATTTTTACAGAAGATGGTGTTTCACATCTGTTTTCCAAAGTTCCTGTTGGCAGTGCTTTAAACATTAATGCAGATTCATCCGCATTGTAAATATCATCTGCCGCATATTCCAGAAGATATTTCGGCAAAACATTGGCTATCCACTCATCTGCGCCGTGAGTGTTGGCTGAAATTTTTTCTCCGTGTGAATTTTTGAAATGAATACACTCCCTTTTCTTCCATCGCTCCAGCAAACCGCTTGATGGTTCAAATTCTACTCCAAGGATTATTGATAGAGCTTTAGCTTTCTCAATTAGAAGTGGGCCGGTAAGTGCAGCATCCTTGGCTCTCATGTTTTTGAACCTAAACAGAAGGGCATCTTCCACATTTTTTCGAGATCCAGTTCGTAATCTTTTTCTGGCCATATTTTGGTTTTGTGCAGCTACGTTTCGGATGACTTCTTTTCCCCTGATAATTCTTGATAACGGTGACCGACTGCAATTGAACTCTTCACATAATTCATTTCTGGATTTACCCGTCTCAGGTCTATCCAAAATGTTTTGCTTGTTTTTGAAGTTTAAATTTGTGCATTTCTTGCCTGCAATTATAAAATTAATTTATCATCCACAACTTGATTGCATCAGCCATACATTTTCTGCCGACATTTTTTTGAAAATGTCTAAGCAAATGTCTAAACAAAAATACAAAAACAAAAACCGGTAGGCGGTAGGGAATTACAGAAAGTTGCGAGAATGAAGATATAAAAAACATTTTGATATATCAAATTGAAAAGGTGTGTTAAATTGAAAATTTGGTGGCAGAGTTCAGTGATATAGTTTCAGTTACGCGGAGCTGAATAGGTGAACATATTCATTTGAGTCAAGATTGTTTGTTTCAAATAAAAGGAGTTTTCACTTAAACAAAGCTCAATTATCCCAAGTAGTTTGCATGGAAAAAAAGACCCATAATAAATTTCCTTTTCCAGTTAACGGATTTTTTCAGTTAAGCGCAGTGCAGTAAAGCGGAGTCGACTGTACTTCAAAAATGTATATATTAAATTCGAATGCATCATCTTATTTCTTTCGGACACAAGCATTTGTCACAGAGGTCAAGTTGCACCTTCGATCGGTATGTAGTAGCTTGCGAGTTCAAGTTAGTAGCTCTTAAATTTGTTTTGTTAAGTAAGATACATTTATATACATTCAGAATAAAGAAAATCAGCTACGATATAAAGACGAAATGTAAGCAAATCCCACTTTATAAAGTTCTTAAGAATTGTAGTCAAAAGCCTTTATAAGACTTTATATTTGCTAATTCATATTTTCCAGGCCAGAAATTAAATATAAAAAGAAAATTAAAATCAAATACAAAATGTAACAACAAAAAGTTACCATAACAAAATCAAAATAATTGTTCATTAATACCTACGGTCAAGCGACACAATTTCAAAATATCCTTTTTTTAATGTCCTCACAAGAACCATACAATCAAAAGAGATAACAATAAGTTAATTTACTGACATAATTTACGGCCGTGATCAGTAAATAAATAAATCAAATCTGGTTGTTTTTATTCAAAATCTACAATTTCCGGTTGGGCATGTGTTATGTGTAACCGAACTGGAATTCCAATCTCTATACTGTTACCAACATATTTCCCACATCCAACAAGGAAACATTTACCAATACGTGATAACAAACCAGAATATTTCACACGTAACATACTGTTTTGCTGTTTTTTTTTGTGTGTGTTCTCCTTCAAGACCACACTTTCCGAAATGCAAAATTAAATGTAACACTTGGTCGCACTTATTGGCTGTTATATTCTAAGGGACACAATCTTTTCGATTATGTAATTCACAATATTGGATTCGCTGCGAATCATAATGCACAATTTTTTTTTTTTAACTATATGCCTGTAAGACTTAAGGTCTTTTAAATGCAACCTGAATTGCACGGCACTAGTTTGGCACAGTAGATTTGAGAACCAGGTATGACTGTCTCATTTTAACCCATGGGCGGCATCCAATTAAAATTGGAGGTATAGAAAAGAATGCGCCTAGCGAGGGGAACGAACCCACATGTCCTAGTTAGCAATCAAGCACTTTATCCACTGCGACATTGCCACCCTTTTCTCCTTTCTTTTCACGATAACAGAGCTAAGAGAAAAGAGAGAGCAGCACTGCTAATACAATATTGCAAATTTGATAATTGTAACGGTTAGAGTGAAAATGAGTGAATCATGCTACGCTCTCGTCACGCATTCTTTTGTTAGGCATCATCCCGATGTCGAAGATTTTACTGTGGTAAGTCTGTGAGATTAAATCGGTGGGTTGAAATCGGTGATTTGAAATTGGTAAACCACGGATCAAAACTTAAGCCAACGTTGAACTTCACTTAACTCGCCGAAATCAGTGAACTAAAATTGATGTACCACGGATCAAGGCTTAAACAACACGTTTACGCTTGTACGATTGGGCCTTTGGTAACTTCTACAAATGTGATTCACATTGTGATCCGTGGCTTATCGCACCGATGTTGGAGAACGCTGAATTAAGGTTCAAGTAAGTAAAGACAATGGCGCAATATTTTAAACGATTTAGTAAAATGTTAAAGTCACTTTTAACATTTTACGAAGCTAAAAAGATGATTTAGATAATTTTAAACGATTTAAACATTTTGATAAAGTTAAAATCACGGAATGGCTATTTTAACTTTTAGCAATTTGCTAAATCCATTATGGAGTCTGATAGTATAGAGACCTGCTGGTGCACAATATTTTTTTTGTTTTTTTTTTGTAAATAATGAAATTAAAATGATAAAATTAAAAATATCTTATACCTTTTTAGAGCACATGTTGGGTTTTCATCAATTTACTAGTTTAGAAAAGGTTTAAAAATTCAATAAGTCAATAAGTACTTAGGAAATTGCTTACTAGTAAGATGCTAAGCCCTTAACAATAGGTTGTTTAAAATCTTGCGCCAATCTTTTTTTTTGGAACTATATCCCTGTAAGACCAAAGGTCTTTTAAATGCAACCTATACAGACTGAATTGCACGGCACCATTTAGAAGGAATAGGGAGATAGGAAAGAATTTTTTTTTTTGATGACACAGTGGATTTGAGAATAAGGTAATGTCTATATCATTTTAACTCACGGGCGTTAGCCAAATAAGATTGGAGGTATAGAAAAGAATGCTACCTAGGCCCTAGCGTATTGCCTACCAACCAAGCACCATTGCCATTGTCACCGCACATCTTTGAATCTCAATTAACTCACAGAAATAGGTGATTTCGCATAAGTGAACTTCGTATCAAAGTTGGAACTTTTGATCTATTATTTTTTTTTAAAGAAATCAAATGAGCCCGAACGAGAAAATACATCCTTTCACAGTTTCAATCAATTCATTTCGAAAAAAGTCGTAATTTCGTTTTCACCACCCAGCGCCAGCGGCTATATTTTCTATTATCTCTCTCTCTCTGTATATATATCACTCACTCCTTGAATAATGCTAATGGAGATTCGTTGGCAATATCTCCAATCAGCAATATAAAGTAAGTGTCACTAAATTTTAAAGAGCCTGATATTAAGTTATTAGAATGATACTACCTAACAATTAGCTAAAATCACTTTACTAAAATATTCCTAATTTTTAAACACTTTTTAATTAGCACCATAGGTACTAAACCTGATTTCTGGGTAACCTGTGGCTGAACACGCCCAAAAGTATGCAAGAAACTAAGCGAACATATGTCAAAATGGCATATGAATTTAGTACGATACTAAAAAGATAAAGTAGCCATTGGTGATATTTCATCACGTTGAAAATAAGGAAAATCCTCTGTTAACCTAGAATCAAACTAAAAATTATTCAACATACTATTATTTAATCGATTTAGACTAAAATTTTGCACCATTAGTTTTTAAAACTACTTACTTGATTTAGATTATTAAAAGGGTTCTGAGTTTCAAATTAAATAAATGTACTCTATTTTATTGATGACAATGGAACACCCTTTATTTTATTTTAAATTTGGAATCATACTTTATTTCTATTGCATAACTCGCCCTTAACATGTAATTTGTGCCTCATAATGGTATTGCAAGTATAAATTGTAATTATTATTTCCAATAACTCTGCAAGAAAGACACAATGTGTAATTATTATCAAATAGCATAACCGGTGTAGGCTGACATATTTTATGTATCTATATCAATGTCAACTCCTTTCCAAAGCCAAGCCATAAAAGATATTAAATAAAAATACTATACGTTATAGATATGTATACGTGTGTGTTGTGGATGTATGTATAAAAGAAACAAACAAAAAATAATTCCAAACCACTCTGTATCTCAACTGAACCGGAAAAGATATAAAGCCACAATCAGTGTATGCAGCTATTGGTATGGCGATGGCGATGGCGACCCCCGACCTAATTGCACACCCAACGTCACAGCGCCAAACTTATAATAATTGCTGCCACCTGCACAGCACATGTTTTTGTGGATATTGTTGAAGCTGGAGCAAATGATCGCGAGTGCCATTGCTATGCCATGTCAGTGGTGCTAGTGCCATGTGCCAGACTTCCCCAAACGACGAATTTCGTATTTGCTGCGAATCGCGATTTGAGTTTTGCCACAACAGAATGCAGAAAGATATCAGTCTATGCATTGTGGTGCCCTCAATCAATTACATTATTATTCTGTAGCATTCCGCAATATGGGGGAGCTGAAAGCCAATATCTTTTTTTTTGTGCAAAAGGAAATGCGAACACGTACCACCACTTTGCTAGATGTGTTATTAGCTATACAATAAGCTGAGTTGAGCTGGGTCTGGTGCTGCTGCTACCTGCTTCCAACCACGAATGCAAAGCGTAAAATAGTTCAAGCGCAGTTCAATTAAACTTTGAATGTCTAACTGCGGCTATAGTATGCTGGGAGGAGTAAATGAAAAACAAGCAACAGTGAGGTAGAAAAGTGGTCGCTGAAAAGAATTAGAAGTGTTCTCGATCACATGTGTGATATTTAACAGTCAAAGACGCCGGCCGCACCCAAGCGAATGCTTGGCTCACTCAGGAAGTTTCTGAACTCAACTCAAAACTAAATTGGCTGACTCGGAGAAATAGAAATCAATCATTCCAAAATACGCAAATCTAATAAAGTTATGTTTACTTCAAGAAATTGTCCTTGACAATGATGAATCTTAATAATGGTGTAGCGAAGCGCTTCATTTAACTTTAACAATTTCCCAATCTAATATTGAATAAATTAAAACAAATTCATCACTGCTAGCACCAATCAAGCAACTAATACAAGCAGCACCTTACGACCGCTAAACTACCCGTCAGTCAAAAACTTCATACTAGCCACCCACCATCCATCGATTCACAATTAACAGCAGAACGATGGAAGGTCAGTGGTGCAGTTTGCATTCGATATGCTTACAGTTCACACTGCAATTCTTTATTACAACGAAAAAGAATAAGTGGAGATAATAAATAATGACGAAAACGAATAGTTTGAATCTTATAGACTCGTAGTGGGGAGCGTATCGAAATCCCGCTTTTAAAATCCCGTTTTTTAAAAATTACCAAAAAGTTTTTAAATTCCTAAAATACCGCTTTTAAGCCCAGTCTTAAAATACCGCTTATTCAAGATCCTGATCTGTTATAATTCCCATTTTTCCCGTTTCCTATTTAATGGGTTGGGTTTTATATTCCGATTTTTATTATCTCGTTTTTAAAATGACGTCTTACTCGTTTTATATAGTCCCGTTTTTATAGTCCCGCTCGCTTACAATCCTGCTCCTTATTATCAAAGTTCTTAAAATCCCGTTTTTTACCATGCCGTTCATTGAATTCCCGTTTTAGAAAACAACACAAGGTGAAAAAAGGACGCCGTAGCCTCCTCCTTGCGTATAATATATTGGGCCCTCCTTGGCCCAATATAGGATTTCGGGTGGGGTTGAGTTTGGGTGTATGTAAAGTTATGTAATATTAATCAAAATACAAAACGGCCTAAGCGAGTTTAGACGAGATTTTAAAAAGCGAGTCTATAATTGATCGGGATTTAAAAAGGCGGGAAATAAAAAATCAGTATTTTAAAAGACGGGATAATACAACTTTTTTTTTTTGGGAATTTTTGAAAAATGGGATTTTAAAAACTGGGATTACAATGCGCTCCCCCGTTTAATCCCGCCAAGCTCGTTTTGCATTTTGATAAATGTTACACAAAAAACTTTGCATATGACCAAACTCGATCCCACCCCAAATCATACTATTAATCTACGTATAATCCGCAGGCCCATACGGGTCATAACCAGAATAAAAGCACGATCTTTCTGTAGGGCATTCGTCGACGACCTCAACGAGCTTTCAGAAATGAAGACCAAATATTTAATTTCTTTTTCCAACGTGACGAAATGTATATAACAATAGTTTCGGTTTCTCTCGTATCATTTTCTCCGTCAAACGCCTGGGACTGCAAGCAAGCAGACTACGGGCCTTTGAAACGAGCTCATGATGGCCGGACTATCACACAGTTGGATCGGGATCCAATAAGCTACCTATTGCTTATACATGGTTTTCTCGGGTGAATTGCGATACAAGTGAGTATGTTTCTCCTAATTATGTGTACTGAAATTGATTGCCTAAGCTCCCAATCACCCCACAAGTAAAAGCCACATTTATCAAAACTATGAAGTCAAATATAATCCCACGAAATATTGCTAGTCCTGCGAATGGGGCGGTACTTAGTCTAGTGACCAAGCCTCATGCTGAGTAAGCAGACGAAGGCCTCCTAAGATTTATTACATCTGAACATGCAACTAGACTAGATTATCACCCTACGGGATCAGATCGCGGGCGTTTTTGGTAAACCTGCAAATTACCTACCTAGAACCTAACATAATCAAAGCAAAGGCGATGATTAATTAGGAGGTCTATCCCTATTCACAGGTTACAGCCATGAATGAATGAATACCAGATTAGGGCACTTCTATTTTCTCGCTTTGTTGTTGTAATTTTTGTCAACTCCAGAACTAGTCAATGGGTGGTGCGCAGTTTCATCAAGGTATATTGTCGGGCCATACTTCTTTGAAGAAAACGGTGTAACATAAACTGTCAATGGGGACCATTATTTGAAGATATTGAAAGATTTTTTTTACCCAGAACTTCGCCGAAGACGTATCCCTTTCAGCAGGATTTGGTTCCAACAAGATGGATCAAGTGCACACGTAGGCCCACAAGTTATGGCGGAGTTCCAACGAAAATTCCCAAACAAATTGATATCCAGAAACTGCACTTTCCGCTGGCAGCCAAGGTCACCTGAACTGACTGCACCAGACTTTTTTATGGGGTGATATCAAGCAGGAAGTGTACAAAACGAAACCCAGGAATTTGAGTGAATTGAAGCAGTCCATTAAGACAATAATTGAGGCGATCTCAATTTCAACCGGTTAAAATAAAAGTTATTTAAATTTCTTATTTATATTGGTTCAAGCAGAGGGGTTGCTTACGCGCCGTCCTTTTTGCATCTTGTGTTGATTCTAAAAGCCGGGATAATAAGAAACGGGATTTTAAAAAGCGGGATTATAAAAAGCGGGCTATCGCACCTAATTCATCGTAGTGAATTCCAATTTCTTCTTCCGATTGCTGAGACTGAGGAATTATTTTACTATTATGGCAATCGTGGGTCATTGAAAAAATAACTTTTTGATTATTGTTAAAATTATTGTTTTTCCTTGTAATCAGATTCCTGCCATTTTGTCCATTAGCTTAATCAACTTAAATTTAATATTATTTTGAAGCCTTAGTTCCTCCAAGAATAATATAACATTTTTCAACTTTATCCGAGTAGTAAGAAACTATAATTGGATAGAGTTCTAGCTATCTGAACACCGAATTTTATTTTCTCGGAATATCATTACCATCAATAACGTGCCGTCAGCTTCGATACGGGAGGGAGAGGTTAATTCATTTTGAAATATTTTGTGACCTATAGTCCAAAATGCGTTTCGTCGGTAGACGTCGACTAAAAATATTGCGTCTTAGAAAGGTACGGTAGCATCTAACTGATGAGCCCAACTATCGTGCCCGGGCGAAACGCATTTGGACTATAGGTCATAAAATATTTCAATTGGTTTTAATCCACACAGTCCACAAAAACAAAAATAATATGTAAACATTGTTTGCGTTTTTTTCGAACATAATTCATTTTCCTCTATTAGGTGATGTCCCAGAAATATGCGTGTCTTTGGTGAATCATTGCGTTGCATCTACCTAATATGTGGTCTTATGTCTCCTCGTATAATTTACAGAACCCACAGAGAGCATTGCTGTCCAATCATAGGATATTGATGTATATGTTAAGCTTACACTGGCCAGTAACGATAGGCCTGTTGTTGTCCTTAATTTGTTCCTGCTTAGGTTAATACAAGATAAAAACTGTTTTTGGTTGTACTTCCCAAGTAATAGTTTAGACCACCTTAACCTGAGTAGTTCAGCAATCTTTACTTCACAAATTTCGCGGCAATCAAGTTGTAGAGTAGCAAATTGCAATTGATGTGAATGTGCCGTAATTTTTTGAAAATGGTGTCAACTGTCACTGTAATTAGAATTTTATGATATGGATAAATGGAAAATCAGTTTACAATAAGCAATGTCATAGGTAACTGAAAAAAATATAGAACAATCTGTGTTACTTTTTACACGAATTCCGGTATGTGGTTTTAACACTGCCTGAGTTTGACATAGTCAGAGGGTGTTATACACACTGTGTTTGGGTATAACAAATTTCACACAAGAAGTCGTCGGCCGATGATGTCCATGGGAGCATTGTGTATAAAACTCATAGTACTCCTATGGAGTCGGTTTTTTGTACGCTCCCGGTAGCCACGAAGCGCTGATAATTTCGATTTTGGAGACTAACAAGAGGGAATCAAGAACATACACTAAGAAAGAGGGGATTCTATTATTCCGATATAATAGTTGCTGACAATAACATTACGAGTAAAGGAGATTACCAAGAAAGCATTTTTCAAACTTCTGAATTAGTATAAAATATTCCTATTCATTAGTATTATTTCTTTGGATTCTATGCATATCAACATTTCCCTCAACTGTCCAATTTAATTAATAAGCAAACTAGATAGTAGATGTCACCACAATCAAACCATTTCATGAGAGTATCTACTATAAGAGTATACTATATATACATTATGAGAGGTCACAAACTTCTTTAAAATAAAAATGTGCCCAAAGCTTAAACGAAGACTCTATACTTCAATTTATCATACAGTTCTTCCATATTGTTTTCTTAGGACTAGTTGTACAATTGTGGTTCAGCCGTGATGCAAGTTTTGAACTACTCGGCTTATCTCCTGTTAAATGTTGACCGATCGAAGATTAAAACTTAACTCACCGCTGAAACTGGAAGTACATATATAACTCTCCGATTTCGGCGTATATTCTGAGGTTCAGCAGTTGATTTTCTATTATATAACTCTTGGTGGGAAATGTTTTTTTTCATACATGCTTTGTTTCTCACTTCAATCGAAAATGTTTGACAGTTCAGCTAAATAATAGTCAATACGTAAGTCAGGTATTACACAGCGCCTGACTGTAACGCACAATTCTTGGTTATTTTCTTTTGATCTTCTATTCGGTAACGCGCGTGTTATTAGGCCGCGACTCCATTAGAAATATTTATTTCGGCCATTATTGCAGACACTACTACTAAAAATTTATACTTCTTTGCTATGTGGGCAAAAATAAATAAATGAAATTTCATTCTTCTCCAAGAAGCTCTAAGCGCTTTATGTATTTTAGAATAGGTATAATCTGTCTCATCTGCACGATTTATGTGGGATGTCATGAAACGTCAAATTTTATTTCTCCGTTTATTTCTTCCGAGAAGGCAAGAAATAAATACAGATTTTTATGTCTAAAAATAAAAAAAATCCAGACATAAGGGGCCTCCACAAGAAATATTGACTACATGACACATTTCTGGCAATCATTTATTTCAAGTGGAGGCCTAGGGTTACAAAAAGCCTTTTTTTCATTTTTAGTTAGGGATGCAAGATCGTTAAAAGAAACATCGATGTTTGAAAGCATCGATGGTTCCATAACAAACATCGATGTTAAAAAAACATCGGTTATAAGAACGATACATCGACATCGATGTTTTTTCGATGTTTTAATTATAATCTCCATCACACAAATTGTTGGCTGTATTTTTATTTATTTTATTTTTGTATTCTTTGTTGTTAGTTAGTTCATTGTTGAATCTTTGTCAGTATGCAATAAGAAAAATAATATTTTGATGTGTTTATTGAGCTAGATCTTGGACTGAAAATGAAAATAATTTTTGGCGGACGGACAAAAAAACTGATAAATATGTAACCGAAACTTTTCACGCATGTTCGATATCCTAAAAGAATGTCACGCAGGTTCGATAATGTGTACCCTACTTCAGGTGCACTTTAAGTCTGGAAATTTGGTGTTCACATGTAGAGGTTGCGATTGCCGATGCAGTGTTGCTTCATACATAAAATTTGTGAAAAACTTAACTTCCCCCAACACTGAAAATAGTGTTCAGATGGAAGGTGGACAACGCTAGTACGGATAAATGGTGTTCCGTTTAATGTAACACAAATACAAGCACATTTTTATGTTGAACACATCTTGCTAATGTTTAACGAAATAAATCATCCATGTCGATGGTTGAGGGGTTTCCGTCGATGTATCGGCGATGTATCGGTTATCAAAACATCGATGTTAACATCGATCATCGCCAACGAAACATCGATGTTTTAAAACATCGATGTATCGTTTGCATCCCTATTTTTAGTACTGCGCGTTTATTTGACAGCTATCTTTCATTTTATCTTCTTTGCCCAGTGCAGATATTGAACAAAATATAATTTTTAAAAGCAAAATTGAATGCAAAGTTATTAATATAGATATTCCGGATGACAAAGACAAGTATTGTAGAGAATGTGGTTCATTTGGTAATTTAAAATAAGCTTAGAAGTTTTTTCTTTGCCCAATTTAAATTCTTCAACTATTTGGATTGGTGTTCATTCCTCTACAGCGAAAATTAAATGAAGCAAATCTGAAAAAGAAAGAAAAAGTAGAAAAAGAAACGCCAAAAACACGCAAGGAAAGTCCTACCCGCGCGTGTTCAGATATATTTATTTCTTTTTCATCTTTTCGTTCTTTCTTTCTCTTTCGCACTTCATTCACACAGGGGTAAACACGCGCTGTGTAATACCGGACTAACATAATTGGATCAACTATACAAACAAAGTGTACACAAAATATATTAATAATATTATTTCCTTATAAAGTTATTTTCGTATAAAACGTGTAATATTGAATAAGCTATGGAGGCTGTCACTTCCGGATTAATATTCTTTGGAAATGGAAAACGATAGAAAAACTCATGAATATTATTCCATATTGCAGAGACTGTTTTAAGGAAAAATCAGAATTACCAACAAATTAAAAAAAACTCATTATTAAAAGGTAAAACGGCGATTAGGGCTGGCAATCACACAAGACCAGGCGAGACTTATGTTAGTCACGTCTCGGTCTCGTCAAAAATACACGAATGAATGAATGATTTTTACTGTGGGGTTGTTGCACTGCGGCCTTGACATCTATTGTGCCCCCGTCTAGAGCTGGGTGATGATAGCTCATTTTACAGCTCTTCCTCCAAATTAATTTCCATCATGAATTTGGGTTTTTTAGTATTTTTAAAGATGGTAAGTCACTCTCTTCCACCCGGTATCTTCCAAGATGTTTTTACCTTTGATATGCAAGTGCATCACAATTGCCAAGAATATGGTCCGGAGTTTCCTCTTTTGTATCACCGAACCTGCATGTGGCACCACTTACTAAGCCAAGGATGTTAAAGTGTCTTTTTAATTTACAGTGTCCTGTTTGGAGACCCGTCATTTTTCTGAGGTGGTTTCAGCTTAAGGTTATACAGTCTGTGAAACATAGTTGGTATTATAATTTATAACCAAGTAGTAGTTCGGACTGTCTCAGTTTGTGGAGTTTTTTCCAGTTGTTGGATCTTGTGGCCTCCTTTTCTTTTTTGATTTTATTTCTAATCACATTTTCTCCTATTCCACAGTATGGTTCAGGCCCCACTAAGGGAGTCAAGGCACCTATTTTTGCTAGTAAGTGTGACATTATTATTTTTACCAAGTTCATTTAACCTACCTACACATTCCCATACCAGTTTAGAACTGACTTGGCTATCTGACATGACGACAATATTTTGTTTATTGTAGTTTCTTTCGAGGTTACGATCTGCACATTTTCCTATAGCTTGTACTTCAGCTTGGAAAATACTAGTAGACTGTCCCATCGGTATAGAAAGTTTGGTTCTTAGCCCAAAGATTCCTGCACCGGTTCCTTTCGACGTTCTCGATCCATCAGTATACCACTTGATGGTGTTTGCTTTCAGGGTGTAGTTAACAGTTTCCCTACCCACTCTTTCTTGCTACTTAACTTCGTTTGAAAGTTTTTCTCGACAAGTATACATACAAAACATTTTTTTTTTAATTCGTTGGAATAGGTCGAATTTATTTCGATGTCGCCGCACTTACGAGTATATCAATCTTCATTGTTCTCACAATAATTAGTGAATATTCCCTTGAAATTCTGTTGTTCCCTGGTGGTACCTTCATGTCTCTGTATCGATTGAACTATTTCGACGCAACACTAACTTATAGTCTTCTTGATGGATGATCTCAGATTCCAACTTAGATATTTAGAATGCAATGGTTCGCCAATAATTTAAAATAGCTCGCAGTGGTTGAAATCTTGAAATGTATATTGCGTCTATAGCACAATATTTTAGGCATCGACACTAGTTTCAACTTGATTTCGGATGCTATTTTCTGAAGCTCCGTTGATCGAATGGTCGAGACATGAAAACAAGATGAAATTAGAATCAGAATTGAAAGTTTATCTATTTTGGGAAAAACATTTCAGCACATCAAATCTCCATTAATTGTATTTCAGAACCACTTTCAGAAATTCATCTATCCAAAATCGCCCATATGCCACCAGATTCACCGCTGCTGACATTGGTTCCATCAGTCCAAATTGAAGAGATCTTTTTTCAGAATAACGTCATTTATACGAAATCGTGTGCAAATAGAACTTCCATTATACCGAGAAGTTTCAGAATAATCTGATCATTTGAGCCCAAAAAATTATAGCTGTCACCGAATTTGAGCAGAAAAATACATTACACTGAAATCTACAGTGCATTATTGTTAGTGCCCGCGTTCGAGTACGAAGCGGCTATAGGGTAGACCAGCTACCTTAGTAACGGCTTTGTTTTCGAACGATCCACAAAGCAATGTGGATAGATGATTTGTTAGCGCGGGTTGTTAGTCTAGACGAAATTTGTGTCTCCTCTTAGTTCTGTTTGTTCGGAAGCTCATTTTGGAAGTTGGAACTAAGTAAAAGTTGATATTATTTCAGAGCACTTGTCATATAAAAAAGTATAAAGGAGAGCTAATTATAGGGTGCAGTGTGATTTAGAATTACCATTTTAAAATACTAATTACCAGAAAACATAACAAGAAACAGTTAAAACAGTCCCTGCCATATTGATCAAAACATTTTAACACTTCGCAATGGCCACTACCAATTCCACCATGTGCAATTATTCATAATGGATTTTTAAAATAACAACTAACAGACAACTAGCACTCTGGCAGTGACATAAGCCATATATTCGAATTTCGAGTAGATACTCTACTTTGAACTCGAGTTCAACTAACTCTCTTGAGTAAAGAAATAACCATAAACTAATAACGTAAAGACCCGAAATCTCTGCTTTCATTTGACATTTGCCTACAAGCTGAAACACGCACACAAGTAACTTTTCTGTTCCTCTTCTTATAGACACATATACAACAGAGCCCTAGTAATTTGTTTTTTGTTTTGTTTTTCGATCTCCCATCTATTCATGGATAGAGTTTCAAAGCTACAAATACAACAACGTAAGCAAATGGGTTTTGGGGGGTGAAACGTACAAAAGTTTCCAATCTTATTATGGCTTATTTGTGGAAATAACTCAGTTGATCTTTGGATGAATTTAAATTTGTGCAACTGACGCAAATGGACGGACTATAACTGAGATTAAAGTGCTTCGCATGACAAAATGAGTGACAAATCTTAATTGAATGAAAAATAAGAAAATCCGGGAAGCCGTTACGTCATAAACACTATCATATAGATTTGCATGTTCAAAGGAGAGGTCCTCAAATATGCCTTTAACAAAGTCCAAAGACGCATACACCGTCGTATAAACCTAAAATAAAACCAGGAACGTTTTAGGAGTTTTCTTAGCTCAATCCCATCTTCTCCACAGGCGAATGAATAGGTATGAAGCTGTCAAGATAATCGAAGAACAAAACAAATGACAATTTTCAATGCGATTTAATAAATATGCGATTCTTATTAGAAAATCAATTCAACATTCGCTTTTACCTGTAGTATCCACACGCATGGTGGAGAATATAGGGATAGAGATTAAATTAAGAAACCAGAATGTTAAAGTTTTTTCAGTTTATTTCCCTGGTGGATACGCGTCAGATATAAAAAGGAAATGGCTTAAACAAGATTTTAGAAACTTATTCACAATGAGTGGGGAATATCTATTAGGCGGCGATTTTAACTGCCGGCATAGAGATTGGGGGTGTGCAAGAGCTAATGCCTGGGGCAATATATTGTCTGACTTTCCATTGACTGTACCAATTAATATCTTTTATCCTCCTAGTCCAACTTATTTTCCTGCGGGTTCGCGTGGTCGTCCTTCTGTTCTTGATCTTTTTGTGTCCAATGTCCCTCATCTAATAACAGAACCCGTATCGTTTAGGGCGCTCAGTTCAGATCATAATCCTGTTTTTTGTAACCTTTCTTGGTTGGGGGAAAAAAAGTGCAATATTTTCTAGACTTAAAAATGCTAATTGGAAATCGTTCAAATTAAAGATAAAAATGAACCTGCAAAATAGTTGCACCGATCTTGAAAGAGTATCTTGTAAAAATGATGTTGATTCCATCGTTCAAGACTTTACACAAGCTGTTCTTTCCTCAGTTGATGAAAGCATTCCCAAACGTGAAAAAAGAGATTTATTTAAAAAACTTCCAGATCATATATTAGAACTTATAAAAATAAGAAATGTACATCGCAAAAATTGGCAAAAATATAGTCAACCTTTTTCTCGATCAATGTTTTCTCATTTTAACAAACTCATTACTGATCAAATATTGGTTAATCGTAACTAAGAGTGGAACAGAAAATTGAGCGTTCTTGATAAAAATGCTAAACCGTTCTGGAATATCGTAAGAGTTGTAAAAAATAAAAACAGAAAAGTACCATTTCTAAAGGATTCTTCAAAAACATATTTTACAGATATTGAAAAAGCAACCATACTTGGCACAAACTTTTCAAAAAATCATCTAGTTTCTCAACATTTGGGTGAGTTTGAAACAAACGAACTTGTAAGGGACGCAATCGAAAGATTTGACATTTCAAATGAATTGACTCCTTTAAATGCTTTTGTAGTAGAAGAAAACATTAAATATGTAGTCAACAGCTTGCAAACCCGAAAAATAGGAGGACTAGACAAAGTTCGAAATGCATATTTAAAACAACTACCTCAGGTTGGAATTAAATATTTAATATTTATTATCAATGCATGTTTAAAATGCCAATACTTCCCTCAATGTTGGAAAAAAGCCATGGTTGTCCCTGTTCTTAAGGCTGGAAAACCCCCAGATATTTCTGAAAGTTACAGGACAATTAGTTTATTAAGCAACGTTAGTAAAGTTCTTGAAAAAATCCTGAAGCAATATATTTTAAAAATAGTTTCAGATAAAGGTCTTTTTCCTGATGTACAGTTTGGTTTTCGAAGCTCTCATAGCACTTCACACCAGGTAAAAAGAATTTGTAATCATGTCTTAGATCGTCGTTTAAGGGGTCAGGCAACGGACATGATATTGATAGATATTGAAAAAGCTTTTGATGGTGTATGGCACAATGGAATAATATATAAAATGTTACAGTTTGACTTTCCTTTGTATTTATGTAAAATTGTTCAGAGTTTCTTATCCGGTAGATGTTTTCAGGTGCATGTTAATTGTGGTGTTTCTAAAGTGTTATTTGTTGATTCTGGTGTGCCTCAAGGCTCAGTCCTTGGACCAGCCTTATACAATATCTACACTTCAGATTTTCCAAATCTTCCGCAATGTGAAGCAGCCATTTTTGCTGATGACACTGCAGTATTTGCGTCGAATGAATTTGCTCTCAACATTGAGACCAATCTTAAAAATGCGATTGAAATACTTGAAAAATATTATAAGAAATGGCAAATTAAGCTGAATGTTGGGAAGTTGCAAGCCATCTTTTTCACACGAAAAAGAAAAGCTTGCTATCTTCCCAGCAGTCAGCTTCAAATAAATGGTAACGCAATAGAATGGGAGCAATCCGTAAAGTATCTCGGGGTTCATCTTGATACGAAACTTACATTTGGCCAACATATTCAAAGCACGTTAAAGAAAATAAGTATTGCAATTAAGATGCTTTACCCTTTTATCAATAGAAAATCTTCTCTCACAAATGACAATAAGATTATAATTTATAAAGTAATTTTCCAAGCAGTACTATTATATGGGTGCCCAATATGGGGCAATGCAGCAACATGCCATATAAAGAAGTTGCAGGTATAACAAAACAAAGTTTTAAAAATGATGTTAAATCTGCCCTGCCATAATTCAACCCTTGATCTCCACAGAAGGGCGAATGTTGAATTGGTTCTTGAAAGGATTCGAAAACTAACAATTAATTTTAATAATAGCTGTGATAGTTCTGAGAATTCTCTCATAAACCAGCTTAATTCTTAATTTGTGATATTTCTGTGTAAATTTTTATTGCGTTTGCTTTCATCAATGAAATATATATTATTTATTTATTTACTAATTTATTTATTTATTCATTCATTATTATTTATTTATTTGTTTATTTATTTATTTATTTATTTATTTATTTATATATTTATCTATTTATTTATTTATTTATTTTATTATTTATTTATTTAGTTATTAATTTATTTATTAAACTATTTATTTATTCACTTATTCATCTATTTGTATAAAACTTTTTGTTTTCGTTAATTGTTTTTTCGTTAATTTATAGTTTGAATTATAATACTATATTTACTTTTTTTTTGTTTAAATGAAGGTTTTTTTTTCGTATTTTCCTTCGATAATATATTTTTTCATTATTTATATTAACTAATTCTATTATATACAAGAAAATGTTTCAGTAGAAAGATATTGTATCAAATCCCTGAATTGTAAAATGTGCGGTCACAGACTTTTTTTTGAAAACATTATTACGAAATAAAGATAAGATAAGATAATAAATATTCGTTTCAACGACCAATTGTTGAGAATGTAAATTGTCCAACAGTAGAGCGAAATTAAATAAACTGCTGGCAAAGGTGCTAGTCAGTTAGTTACAATAATATATCTAGATAGTTCCGAGTTCTTATTTTCTTTCAATTTTATGCATCTAAGCAAAATATTTTCAGAGACCATGTCACTTTTTTTTTAATTTCAAAAATGTTGTACATTATTAAATAAAACAATAAAAATTCTGTTTTGCATTACCAAAGTGATTATTTGCATCTATTAAATTAATTTGACAGGGTCACTGAAAATCATTTTTTTTTGTCATTATCTGACAAACGATTTTGCAAGATAATACCATTAACACTCGTATGCTAATGGTATGAGAGGCCTATTTTCCAATTAGATGTTTCATGTCTCCCCCTCTGTCACCCTTCCTCACGCCGATAAAAAAGAAAAATAGATACATTAAAAAATAAAAAAATGGACACTTGTAAATTCATTCACGACGCACACTTCTTGCCGCCACAGAGGAATTTGCTTCAGGTTAAAATATTTGTTTTTCTTAAAACGTATTACCCTTGGTGCATGGCAGGCACCATCAACCACACAGCGGATAGAGTGAGGTGTTGACTTGAGGACCGGACGGAAAGTGGACTGAATTAATTTATTCTCTTCAGAACACTTTTATGAACCATGAAGCAGCAGTTTTCTCGACCAAGCAAAACAACAACTATAAGAACATAAGTCCAAGTCAAGCTTGAAACTATCAATAAAATTGTATTTAGGTATTTTGATGGGGTATGCAATTCAGTGTTGTGCTATAGCTATTTCTCATCGACGCGACGGACGACGCACGCGATGCTAGTGTTGATATTATGTAGGATTGGCTTAGAAGCGTGTGCCTTCGTACAAGATCAACACTATGATGGAAAAACTGGTACCACTATAATCCAAATCGGACCCAGCGTGCAATACCCAGCGGCCATGTGCCGCCAGCGCCACACCACGGCAGTCAGCTTCCGAGACCATGTTTATTGGAGCTTGTTCTGATCGCGAGTCATGCCAAGTGCGGTAGTCACATAAGGTAATGAGCGAAAAATGTCCCTGGGCGTACTTCTTATTTTATAGGTGGGGCTGTAGGAATTTTATATTCAACTGCTCCATAACTTGTTGACCTTAGTGGGATGGGGAAGTCCAAAGCTATGTGTGGACCCTTTCTTTCAGCATTCAGCAGTCAGTCGGCCAAACAAGCCCAACCATAAAATTGACCTTTCACTTGACACAAATCATTTAAGGAAACCTGAAGTCTTGCGGTATGTAAATCAGCAGCTGCTGTGCGTCAATGGTTTCAATTGGAGCTGTCATTACAAAGGTGTCGTGGTAGTTTTGTGACAAAGGTGTCACAACTAGAACTGGACAATCAATTTATTATTTTTTTTTGCTTTCTGTCATAAGACAGCTTTTTTATAATTATTATCATATTAGAAGTTGTTGCTGGTTCTTATTCTTCTTTAATGGAAAATGGTTGTAGTTCTTGCATCTTTTTCTTGCAAAAGCACTCTGAGTAGGTGTGGTTCTGTTTAATTATGCATTGTTTTCTTCCTTTGATTAGGCACTGCATGAGGTTAATTTCAGTATAAAAATTGAAGCATTTCCATGTTCACTTCGTAGTCAAAGCTTCTAGCTTCAATTGAACAGTTCTTCGCTGATCTCGCCTTAGCACAAAGAAAATCTCAATTCTCAACATGAAAGTGAGTTTGTCCAGGATACAAATTTTGCCCAGAATTTTGAGTGAAACTAACTTTTTTGTAATTTCTTTTTTAGTTCGCTATTTTTTCCGTTGTTGTCTTGGCTCTTGCCATGAGTGTTCAATCATCGGTCATCCCATTGGGAATTGGCTTGGGATTGGGTCACCGTCTTGATATTGCCGGACATGGTCTCTCATACACTGCTGTCTCTGGACCAGCTCTAGTGCCACAAGTAGTTGGTGTTTCTCCATTGGGAATTCCATCTGTGGCCGTACATGCTGGCATTCCAGCTGCTGTCGCTGTTGCTCCACCAGCTATTGCTGTTGCTCCACATGTTGTTGCTGGCGGTACCTATGTTGCTCAGACCCGTGGTGCCTCACATGTTGCCCCATTGGCCGGACATATTAACTCAGTGTCTAGTGTGAATGTTGCTCCAGCTCCAGGAACTTTGTAAGAAAATATGTTATCCCAGATGCCAAAGGAAAAAAAGAATTTTTATACCATAATACCTGTTCAAGATGCAATACTCCCCTTCTCTGTAAGAAACGTAAGGAAAATACTATCAAATGAGATAGGCTCTATCAACTTTCTGTCCTATTTTCTTTTCTTTTCTTAACTTCATTTTCATTCTCTGTATTTCTCTCTGACTTCCTGAATGCACCTCTCTAAAGGAAAAAAAATATATCATTTGTTTGTAAGAAATAATAAAATGTTAAATGTAAATAATATAAGTTGAGTATTTTATTGTTTATTCAAACATACACATTATTATTTTGGTGCGTTTATAGGGCAATGTGGCATTTTCTTACGAATATAATTTAATGTGAATTTGGGTTTATTATAAAGATAAGGATTTGCAAATATGTTTTAAAAATGATTTCGGGCAAGTGGCCGCGCTGTCTCAAATTAAACCCAGGTGAGAGGTGCAATTTTCGACCCCTTTTTGCAGCAATTGGGGTCGTATGTCCGCAATAACGCACCGAATATTCTCTTCCAAGGCGTCAATCGTCTCGGGCTTATGTTCGTAGACATGCGACTTCACATAACCCTACAAAAAATAGTCCAGGAGTGTTAAATCGCACGATATTGGGGGTCACGCCACTGGCCCACGACGCGATATAATGCGCTTACCAAAAATTTCCTTCAATAAATTGATTGGTTCGCTGGCTGTATTTCATATAGCGCCATCTTGTTGGAACCAAAGGTCGCCCATATCAACGTACTCGAATTCAGGCACGAAAAAGTCATAAATCATGTCTCTATACCGTTCCCCATTGACTGTAACATTATGACCGGCTTCATTTTTGAAGAAATATGGACCAATGATTCCTACTGCTCTACCCATAGAGCACACCAAACAATGACTTTTTGAGGATGTAACGGCGTCTCAACAATGGCTTGTAAATTATAATCACTCCAAATACGACTATTTTGCTTATACCTTATAACGGGTGATTTTTTTGCTACTTGGTTTTTGATGTTTATATTTTTGACAGATCACACATGACAAATTCCACGAACATTTGACATTTCGATTCAGTATTGTTTCCCATTTCATCATGAATAGACTTACGCCTGAACAACGTTTGCAAATTATTGAAATTTATTATCAAAATTCGTGCTCTGTGAAAAATGTGTTTCGCAAGCTACGTCCGGCAAAATTGTCTTCAGCGACGAGGCTCATTTTTGGCTAAATGGATACGTGAATAAGCAGAATTGCCGTATTTGGAGTGAAGAGCATCCAGAGGCAATTCAGCAGCTACCAATGCATCCCGAAAAATGCACTGTTTGGTGCGGTTTATGGGCAGGCGGCATCATTGGGCAGTACTTCTTCAAGGACGATGAAGGCCGCAGGGTTACGGTCAATGGAGAAAGGTACCGTTCGATGATAACAAATTTTTTTTTGCCGAAAATGCAAGAATTGAACTCGGTCGACATGTGGTTCCAACAGGACGGTGCCACATGCCACACTGCACGCGAAACCATGCATCAATTGAGAGGCGAATTTGGTGAGCAGTTGATCTCACGTTTTGGCGCAGTCAATTGGCCACCAAGATCATGTGATTTGACCCCGTTAGACTATTTTTTGTGGGGCTATGTTAAGTCTATTGTCTATGGGGACAAGCCAAACACGATTGCTGCCTTGGAAGCCAACATTGAACGCGTCATTGGTGAGATTCCGGCCGAAATGTGTGAAAAAGTTTGCCAAAATTGGACCTTCAGAATGGACCACCTGACGCGTAGCCGCGGGCAACATTTAAATGAAATTATTTTTAAAAAGTAAATGGCAGAAATTAATTTATCGATCCAAATAAAAATTTCATTCACTTTTTACAAGTTTCTGTGTTTTTTGAATTTTCAAAAACCAAGCTCTTAAAAAATCACTGTTTATATCTTCATTGCTGAACGAAATTTTATTGCGCATATCGGGATCGGTGGTCATCTCGATCTAGGCCCATTTACCGAAAGTGCGACGTTCAGGAGTAAGTCTATTATTATGAAACGGCAAACCAAACTGAACATAAATCAAGTGACAGCTGTCAAAAAGACAAACTCCGAAGAAGTATTGCCAGATTGAAAACCACAAGTCTAAAAAAAATATATATATATTAGAACACTAAAAATATAAATATATTCTTAAAGTTTTTTATTAAATTTTTACTTAATTTTTTATACATAAAATTTCTTTAATTTTTTTCAAACAAAATTGGTATGACATCTTTAATATTTAATAATATAAACTTAAAAGCGGCTTAATCATAGGAAAAAAAAATTCAAAAATCTGAAATAAATACTTAGGCCCGTTTTCTGATACGAATCATAAATATTTATGTTCGACTTAAAACGCTTATGGGCTACTTTTTTCTCTGCGTAAACTGTCATATAAGTGCTTAAGTAGAACTTAAATGCTTAAGCTGTGTATCAGCAAACGGGCCTAAGACTAATTTGAGCTAAAAAACGACCGCATTTTATTACTTTTATAATTATAGCATTTTTTAAAATCTGTGGAGCGGTTTTTGAGAACAAAAGTTTTTTTTAAAACTTTTTGAAAAAAATTTTTCAAAAAAAGTTCGAAAACGAAAATTTAAATTTAAATGCAATTTAATGAGCAGTTTTCAAAATATAAATTTTTAATTTTATTTTCTTAAGTGCTCTTAAAAATACAAGAAAATATTAAATAAAAATATTGGTACGCAGTTAAATTGGGCTACCTACTAATTTTGAAAGAATCGTATAATCCATTTCTACGCCGAAAACAATAAAAAACGGTCCTATGGAAAGTACTGTTTTTAGACATTTTTTAATTTTTGTTTCAACCATATGGATCGGTCGTATCTAAAAAGCTGCAACGATTTTTTTAAATCAAAACCGTTAGGTCCGTTTTCGAGAAAAATAGGCTTTAAGGTAACGGTTATATGGCAGGTACCGTTATTTTTTGAGCTAAATAAAGTCAAATTTCCCCCTCTGTACAGTACCTAAAAAACTCTATACCAGGTTTGAAGCAATGTGGCCTACCCGTTTGGGCTGTAGGTGTCTATATATACATACATACAGACAGTCATACTGACGGACAGAATTTTTAGACTATCTTTTTGGTCTTTCGACGAATGCATAACGTACCTCATACTACCTATAATCGCAAGTAAGAATATGTACCAAGTTTGAAGAAAATCCATCCGACCATTTATGCTGTAGACTCGAAGACATTCAGAGAGACAGACAGACAGACTGAATTGCGAGACCCACTTTTTATTACCTATAATCGCAAGTAAAAGGGAGTTCCAATGAGTTGACTCACTCGATATTCCAGACGTCAGTCAACTACTGTTCTGGAATATGCGTTTCTGCAGGTCGCTAAGCTTTGCATCTTTTAATTATCTTTAAATGACAAATGATATTCTAGTACTATGGTACGAGCTTCAAAGAACGGTTGGACAGGAGACACGTAGAGGCTTAAATTTCTACCATTTAAGCTACGGATAAAGTTCGCCAGCGTTTGAAAGTAGCGGAACAAGAAAAGATTGGAAAACTTCAGCCAAGGAACAAAATTTTAAAACGAAAATAGAGAAATATTGCATCTTCATCTTCTAACGGAGAAATCGTCAACTAAGACCAGCTGATGATGATGTTATAGATTTAGATTGCTGCGAAAAAGAAAATGCGAATGGACCCAATAAAGTTGATATTACAGAACTGAAACAAATTTAGTTTACACCAGTTTTCAACTGGTAGAACAGGAAACAGAAATACAAGTTTGATTAAGTACGTTACCAGAGTAGAACAACTTGATGATGAAGAAAAAGAAATAAAAAGTACAGGGGTAACATTAAAAAAAAATAACACGAAGACTGCCAATTTGCACAAATTCTATTCTATTTTTGACAACTTCTGTTCCAAACTTATACACTTTTTTAGTTTTTGGCAGAAGACAAAGCCCTTCCTGACAATTTCTTACCAATTTCAGTCCAATTAATTTTGTAGGCTGCAAATTCTTGACAAAAAATTTACAATTGTCAGTTTGACGTTTGTTAAAAAAGAAAAAAAAGTCTCGTGGCTATTATGGGAAAAGGTTTCTTGAAGAAATAAATTAATTTAAAAACAGTAAAATACAAAATTATTCGTTTGAAGAGAAAAAAATGTGAATTTTAAACAAAATCATATAAAAAAATTAAAAGTGGTGTTGATGTTTAAAAATTTGCAGAAAATTGTATTTCCAAAATTTGTTGGGCCCTATTAATAAAAAAACCCTTAGTCCACCTTTAGTCCATGGAATAAGAGTTAGACCATGGACTAAAATTTCCTATTAACAAAAAATCGAACAAACTCTACTACTCTATTTTTTTTATTCTATATCCCTGTAAAATTTGGTCTTAAATGTCAATTCTTACTCCGTGACTAGCCCACCGCCTTCGATGGTCTAGCGAAGGATTAAGTTTGTAAATGTCAAATAGCAGAAATTCTGTTTTATTAATAGGATTAGATTTCGCACTTAGTCATTGAATGCTCATTGAAAACGCTTTCTATCATTGAAAAATCAAAAGTTGAATTATCAAGAAAATGGTAGAGCAAATAAAATATTTTTTTGACAAAAAATATTTTATATCGTATTACCTCCATTTTGGTACCAAAACGGCATCAGTTTTATTTCTTTAAGTGTCTCAGAATTAATAGTCAACTTTTTCAATGATGAGTTTCAATGATAGCTATAACTGGCGCCTTAACCTTCCCTAGTTCTAGTTGGGTGTATTTCTTTATGAGAGAATGGATGAGTCCTAATACTAAATCAATTAGCAGTTTAAATTTTTGTGATGTTTAATATTTGATATTTTTTAACACTTAAAACTTCGCAAAATTTTGCCGATTGAAATAAATGATTCCTCAAAGTTTAATAAAATATTTCCATCAATATGACCTACGTGATTTGGTTCAGTGTAACAGTGTCATGAGCAATGAGTTTTTGCTACAAATTAATAAGTAATACATATCTAGTCTTAAAGATTTTGTCAACGACCTTGGCTCCCTGATGAAAACATCGCTTCCAATAAAAGGGTTTTAATAAAGAAAGAATCAGTCCCATCAAAAAATTTGCCAAATGAACCTGAACAATCTTCGAGAGACAATAGACAAGAAATAAGAGAAAACAAAAGGATCGTTAATGAATATCTTGCAGCTTTTTAGGTCCGCCAAATAACTTCTTTTTTTTTGAAAATGGGCGCAAAACATCGAGTGTAGCTTCGGCTGTGTGGCATGTAGCGCTGTCCTGTTGAAACCAAATATTGCCAATATCCTCCTCTTCAATTTTTGTGACCAAAAATTTGTTTAACATGGCCCGCTAATGATCACCATTGACTGTAACGGCCACTCCTTGCTCATTTTCGAATTATGCCTCTGGACCAAAATCCGCACCAAACAGTGACTCGTTTTGGGTGTATCGGCTTTTCAATGTATGCGTAGGGGTTTTTCTGTGTCCCAAATGCGACAATTTTGCTTGTTTACATACCCGCCAAGATCAAAATGAGCTTCATCTGAAAAGATGATTTTTGTTGGCAAAATCGGCATCTTCTCTAAGTCGATCGCAGGCCCACTTAGCGAGCGTTGTTCAAGCGTACACACAACCATATTCGTTCAGCGGAAGGATAAAACTAATTATCTGTCAAATCAGACGTGAGCTAACTGTTACCAATCACGAAATAAGCACTAGTTGAAAAAAAAACGTTAGATGGCGCACCCGTTATATTTAACAATGTTTAATACCCATAGTTGTCACAAACCCTCGGCAAGTAACTTTGTCCCCGAAAGTCCACAAGAGGAATAATTTTGTGGAGACCATGATCAGGAGGATTGTTTGTATTACACAAATGGTAGCACCCAAATAGGAGTAAGATATACTTGGAATTTATTTCGAGTTACCTAAAATAATATTTTATTTTATTCTGTTTTCTAAAATATAGTTGAATACAACTGCCGCAAGGGACTAAGAATCATGGAACTGGAAAGGCAAGTCAGCAGATTGAAGAGCAATCTGAAGCGGAAGAATCAGCAGGCACAAAATGATAAGGCTATGAGTACACCTTTAAGAGGGATATTTACATCTATCCAAGCAGAAAAATTCGAGCATCCCAATAAAAAGGCACGCTGAAAGCTGAGGATATTTCTTCACCAATGTCCCTATATTCTGCTGGTGCCAGATCCTATAGGCTACTTGGGTGGATGAAAAGTCGGAAGGTGGACTTAAGTAACCAAGCGATACATATCTTGAAAATGTTAGACTTTTTTAACATCTATACATCTTTAATATTTTCCTGGAAAAAAATTAAAAAATTCTGAAGCTGTACCTCTAGATATAAGTGTAAAAAACATTTTTTTATGTGCAGACTGTATTTTTGAATTAAGCATTTAAACAAATAATTTTCAAGTGAAATTAACTGTAAGAATAGAAAAATAATAACAATGCAATGAAATGGTATTCCTTTCTTTCATCTTATATCCGCACCAGTTGACGATGACGCCAAACTACAGCTGTCAAAACACAATTAGCATACCTTATTATCTGGGATTCTAGGTTTGGTCTCTGCCAAGAGCAGACGCGTGTCCACATCGCGCTCAAAATTACGATACAGTTACCGCGAATTATTTTAATAATATAAATTACCAATTTTGCCAATGGCTTTCGGAGACGAGATGACCTAAGAATCCCGCGACAGTCAACAGTCCCTGAACTAACAGTTCCAGCTACTGATACGGAACTTAATTAACGGACCGTAACATACAGTTCCGAACATAAAAACGGAACCCAAACCGAAATATCATCAAAGGATAAATAATTAACTGGGCAGAGACTATATAATATATAGCTCCGGATACAAAAATGGACCACACACCATACCCGCAACAAGCTTTTTTATGTTTGTATGCCATTTAATTCTTAAAATATGTCAACATTGCTTGAATGTTCTCGGCCCACCCTGTAATTATTTAATATTTGTAACTGACTCCAGATAGACCCCTTTCACACAAGGAAACTGAGTTGCCGGCAACTTGGAGTTTGTAGGTGAGAAGGGCAAGAAGTAATGGGAATGAAAAAAATCTCCCCGGGCAACGATTTGAAGAGATTTTTTTGACGTTATGCTTTGAAATTTTCTTAGGTTTCCATTTTGACTTCTGTCTCTGATAGATGTCAAACATATTTTTTTGAAAGAGAAATTGTTTCCTACAATTATATTTTTATATTAACCAAACCAAGTGAGCTACTTAAATAAATTCATTGTGAAAGAAAATTTCAAGTTTTAATTCTTGTAGGCAAGGCATTTAATTCAATCCATCACGACAACAAAAACGCACGGACGAACTAAGCTCTCAGCTTGTGGCTTCATCATCACATTTGGCTTATAACGATGTTCCTGTATCAGCGAGCAGCAGCAGCAGCAGGCAGCACCACAGGTATCAGTCATATCATCCTGTCAGTGGCTTATGTGTCCAACTGTACCAATAAAGCTTCGGTGCATTCCAATAAGTCCAATATAATCTTCCCATCATCCTTATCATCTGTTGGGCCCAAGATTTGGATGGCAAGAGAAACACACAACAAATCAATTTTCTCCTGGTTCGATGTTTTTCCGTGACCTTTTTATATATTAATTTAGCAAACCATTATTAACAACCACAATAAAAAGAAACAACATTTACCTACATAATCGCACCAGGTTTCTTTATTTTGATTTAATTTTTCTAAAAATAAGCTGCGGTTAATTTATAACTCAAAATTGTGTAGAATTTTTCAGCAGCGAAGCAAATTGTTTGTTTACAAAAAGCGAATGTCAAATCAAAAGCAATTCAAAAAACGAGCAACTCAGTTTCCTCATCAATATCTTCGTGTGAAAGCTACAAGGCAATTAAAGGAAAACGTCAAAAAAATCTCCAGCAACTGGTTTCCCTGTGTGAAGGGGACATATACTCATTTATAAGCGCTTATAAGTATTGCTATGCTGTTTCAGATGGTTAGATAGTCCATGAATAATTCTATACTTTTAATGGCAAACAACTGTTATAAATTGGCAATGTCGCTAGCCTCGTCCTTAATTATTATAAACTCAAAATAACAGTGGAATAAATTAACAATAAAGTATTGTATACATTTTTAATAAAATTTTATTAATTTTATATTCTACGTTACTAAGTACGTATTCCTGAATGAAATTTTGAATAAATTACTTGACAGTGTTTATTATGGCAGCATCTTTAAGTGGTGGGGGTTGGGGCAGCACAGAGTGGAGTATTTAAAAACGTTTGTCAATCAATTTACAAGGTTCCTGGAGCTGGGGCAACATTCACTGAAGCAGCCGATTGGATGTGTCCTGGTAAGACGGCTGTATGCACAGCACCACGGGTCTGAGCAACATATGAGGCGCCAGCCACTGGAACGGCAGCAGCAACGGCGGCATGTGGGGCGACAGTGAGAGAAGCTGGAATACCGTGAGCAGATAGAAGTGGACCGCCAGCAATGTTAACAGCAGCTGGTAAGCCGGCAATACCACCCAATCCCAAAACAGCTGGTCCTTGAGCCAACAATGGTCCGGGAGCACCAATGCCAAGTCCTAGACCATGGATACCAAGACCCAAACCGGGAATTCCACCAATGATGGAAGATTGGGCACCCAAGGCAAGAGCCAACACGACTACGGCAGCAATAGCGAACTGTTAGTTATAAATTAAAAAAATAAAACACAATCTATTAGTCCTTTTGGATATCCTTTGAAAAAATTCTATTCGAAGGATTTACCTTCATGTTGATTATTCTGTTTAGGGGTTTGAATGAACTGTTCAGTGAACGATTTGAGTTAATTCTGATTTGATCTTCGAAATAAGTACAACTTTTATACCCACCAAATAAAAACCACACCCTTTCACCAGTCATATACTTATAAGTCAGTTCTAACGGCTTGCGTTGCATAAAGTTTTGCTTAAGCTTGACATTAATATTGCAGTTTGATCATTTTATCCGCTCTGAGATGTTGGTGGTAATAGCTGGACATGAGTGGCAGTGCGTATAAGAATAGCTTTGACGTGTTAATTACTGTTGATGGAAATATAATTAGATACAATATATGCAATGCCATAAATAATAACAATTTTATTGATAAACGATTTGCATTTGCGGTAATATAAAAAATTGCATTAATGATTAATCAAAGCAATGCACTTACATAGGTGTATTTTTTTTTCATTTGACTAACTAAGTTAAGTGACAAGGAATTAATCTAATAACTAAGACCGGAAATGAATAAGGATTGTTAAAAATCAATTACTCACAACAATTCACCGTACAATCTACTATCTTATCTTTTAGGTGGTTATTCATAAATTTTAATTGATTTTTTAAATAATCGTAATTATTTGACTTACGCTCCAGGACAGGTATGTCAATGTATACATAAACAAAAAGATACAAGACCAAATAAAATAAGCAACTAAGTTGCACGTCCTTGCTCTGTTTGCTTAAGGCCATATTTAATGAGTTACGAATTTTTTTTATTAATAAAATTAACTTAAATTACAGACAATTTGTTAAGTTTGAGCTTAAACAAAAATTGTAAAGTATATATTAATTTTTTTTAATTATTAAAAAAAATTGGTATTCAATCAATGATTAGAAGTATGTGAATATTGTTTGTTGCAGAACATTGGTTAATTCCATAGATGGAATTACAGAGAGCCAGATCCTTGTTTGACGTATTTGTTGGACAAATCATATTGAAGAGAGTAGGAAATAAGATATCTGCTCGCACTCTGCTAATGCAAACCAATGCAGGACCTACGTTATTAAACTTGAACTAGAGTATCAGAAGATAAGGATATTGGTTCATCTAATTCTCAATACCGTCTATCCCTTGATAACAAGAACGTCAAACTTCTTCACTGGTGGCCGCTATACAGTCAAAAATGTTTGAGAAAGCAGTTTCCAAAGTTTCATTTTCAATAGCTAGAGATCAGAGTAGACGAATTTTGAGCGACAAACAGAAGTGACGAAAAAGCAGTGTTGTGCTAAGTAGACTATAAATGTAGACATTGTCTAAATTGTCCACATATTGTCTACATTGTCGACCGATTGTCTACATTGAAATGTAGACAATTAAAGTCGACACGTAGAGGAACAACACTGCGAAAAAGTGGTTGTAAGCCAAATTGTCTGTTCAAAATCAACCACCGTCATACTTATGCAAGTCTGTTGAGAAAATGCCGTTACTCAGTCCGATTCTTAAGCTTTTCGATAGTGTTTGATTTACCTGAAAGAAGCAACCACTGGTAATAACTTAGCAGCCAAACCACAGACGGTACCGGTGTATAACTCGGCAACACCAATCCAGCAAGTAATACCGGCAACAATTTCATTCAAGAAATGTTGGGATCAAATTATGTGAACGAGCATATTATAAAAATAAGCATTAAGGAGGCCGACATATTCAATAACAGTATTCCCCGCTTATTCGCAACTCGGATAATTGCCTTTCAAACTTAGCTCACCGATAAAATTGCGTTTGAAAAGAGCATATTTTTATTTGGCAAATTTAACACCGTCTAATTTAATTACATTCTTCATAAAAATTCTTTAAAAATGAAACGCACGACTGGATCGCTTGTAGTTGCTCTTATGTTATGTCACATTTTATGCACAAAACTCTTTTTACTAATTTTTTGTATGTACAAAATTTCCTTAATTTTTTTCTGAATAAAAAATATTTAATAATATAAGCTTAAATATAATATTCCGAAAAAAATATTTGTCAATTTACGAAATGTTGAATTTTCCAAAATATTTTTTTTTTTCAAAAATCCAAAAAAATATTTTTCAAAAATTTTGGTTCGAGTTCGATTTTTTTTTAATGCAAAACTTTCCCTAAAGTACCTATATCGCAAGCAAAAATGCTATACTTTTCTGAGTTAATTGAATTGCTCAAAAAAATAATTTAAAATCTAAGTAAATTGTAGTGATATTGGCAACATTACTCAATATACAATAGTTGCCAACCAAAGATACTTAATTTTAAGGAGCGAACCAATTGCTTCGATCGTTGAACTTTACCTATAGTGTCGACCTAGGTTTTTCGATTCTCAAAAAACGCCCGGGCGGAAAAGCAAGTTATGTGATTTATTAGTTAAAAGTTAAACCTTAAACTTAGTACATATTTTGGCCCTATGCATTCGGTGACCATCCGTCCTCTTTTTCAGAGAACAGTCCTTTTTTTTGATTTTCTTAAATAGGACAGCAATTTGTCCTCTTTTTACTAAATTGTCCTCTTAATGTCCTCTTTTTTCTTTGAAACATTTTTCATACAGAGTAAAGTATTTTCTTCAAGACTAAATGACTTAAACACAAACTGAAGACACACTGGTTTGAATAAGTTTTTGCTATTTGCTAAATGGAAAACGCACAATTTGTCGCCAAGTCAGAAATGGGTTGAAATTTTCAAACAATTTGATGTAAAGTACGAAAATTTACTGACTACTAAATTTTGACTGTACCTTCAGTGTTTTTAATTTCTAATAACATTTGGACACCAAAAAATCACAATTAAAAATGCATGCACAGTTGATAGCAATGTGCAATTAGGACTATGATTGTATAGATGTTAATACTTTTTTAAGAAGTCGGGTTGACACCTTAAAAAAAATATACTGCAACTGAAAATACAAAAACTAAGAATTTCTTTGAGCTGAACTCTTAAATTAAGTACTTAAGCATTTATTATATTATTTTTTTTATGTTATAAGTATTTTCATTTTTTGTGTTTAATTTCAATAAATATCGCTTAATCTTAAACTTGTTTAAGTTAATTAAAAGTTGTCCTCTTTTTTGCATTTGAAAAAATGGTCACCGTGCTATGCACCATGCAACATCAAGGGTTTCCCTTTTGCATGTCTGTGTCTGAAAATTCATTTAGGTATATTCTTTTATTTCCATTGTAAAAATAACAAATTGCATATAAAACGAGTATTCACAACAAAACAAATGGTTCAGATTAGGGATGATCAATGTTCATCTATGTTATTGAAACATTTGTATTAAAATAAAAAATCGATGCTTCAATATCGATGTAGAAGAATAAGGAAGAATAAAGAACAATTCTTCAAAACATCGATGTTTAAGATTTGATAATTATTAACATCGAAAGTGAGTATTCGATATTTTTTTCAATATTGCCCATCCTTACTTCAGATCTCATGTGACTTTGACGTTTATTCATTTACCTCATTTTGCCCCAGCTAAAAACTTAGATCTACTTCATGGCAAGTTGAAGGCGAACCCTATGTTTCAAAAAAACACAGAATTTGTTTATCAGGGTGACTTCAGGTTGTTTTTCAAAAAATGCTTTAGGGCGACCGTAGAGCGAACTTCAGGGCGCAACGAACAAACCTATTTGGTATCATTCAAATTTGATTGAGGCCAAACCTATATTAAAAATATTTATTTCTGACATTATTGCAGACACTATTTCTGAAATTTATACTTCCTCAACTCTGTGGGCAAACTATGTCGTGAAATGTCTTTCTTCTCATTATTGAATAACTTTTATTTATGAAATGTTGGAACATAATATGCAAATATGTAGAATGAGCTCCAGCTCATCTTCGATTCATTAAAGAAAAAGAAGTCTGCAGGAGTCGATGGTATATCCAACGTTGTACTACGACATTTGCCTCAAGAAGCAGTTGACATTTATACCACATTGTTTAACAACGCGCTGAATAATGCATATTATCCAGTGCGGTGGAAGACAGCTGTGGTGCACCCTCTCCCAAAAAAGGGAAAGGACAACTCCAATCCGGCAAATCTCCGGTCGATAAGTCTTCTTCCGAGTATCAGCAAAGTATTTGAAAAGGTTATTAATTTTTTAAAAATTCAAGTGGGCGGAGGACAAAAATATCATCCCGGATAATCAGTTCGGTTTTAAGGCGGGACATGACACAATTCATGCCGCGTCTAAACTAGTTTCTGATATCCAATGGAACAAAACTAAAAAGCAGTGTACGGGTGCCTGTCTGGTTGATTTGGAGAAGGCCTTCGACACCGTATGGTTAGAAGGTCTCTATCTAAAGCTAACCAGACTAGGTATAAGTAAACCTCTATTGTATATGCTTTATGACATGCTAAATGGTAGAAAGTTTGTTGTCAAGAGTGGCAATGTAACTTCTACCGCAATTTTTAATATTAATAATGGTCTTCAGCAGGGAGCGGTTAACTCGCCGATTCTATTTAGCATTTACACCAGCGATCTGATAGGTAGTCTAACGCAGGCAATTGCGTACGCCGACGATCTGATTGCGTACAGAACAGCTAATACAGTTGAGGTCATCAAAAGTCTCTTGCAGAGTGACTTCGACAAGATTCAGCGATATTGTGATGACTGGAAGTTGAAAATCAACTTCCAGAAATCAGAAACTATTTTGTTTAGGACTCCGTTGTCTAGCGCCTCAAGGGATACGAGAAAGCACTGGCGCAAGCTGGTGATCGTAGGGCCACATGGACATCCACTGGCGAGTAAAAGTGTAGTGAAGTACCTTGGCATCTGGTTGGATCAGTACCTGTATTTCGACAGACATATAGGTGCTGCTTTGGCCAGGGCTAGGGGAGCCTTTGCCTTGACAAAACGACTGTTTTATAGCAGCCGTCTTGACAGCAGGGTGAAGGTGATTTGCTACATGGCCCTCATCAGGCCGATGATTGCCTACGGATGCCCGGTGTGGTTCAACGTTGCCCCATTTCAAATGGAAAAGATTCGGGTGTTTGAGAGGCAATGTCTTAGACGTTGCCTTGGATTACACAGAACACCAGAGTAGGAGTACACAAGATATTATTCCAACCAGGTTCTATACAACGGAGTCAACATAAACAGAATAGATAATTTTTTGTTCAAGCTGATTCGGAGTCACGTTGCAAGAGCGATGTCCTCAACTAACAGCTTAATTTTTGGGGCTTATTACCCCAGTAACGAATATTTTGAGAGTGCGCGGTTAAGTGGTTGCATCCCTCCCGAGGCATTCCTCTATTTAGACAGTCGAGGGCTGATACAGGATGGAGGGGCGGTTCCGCTCATCTACCACGTCAGCCGGAAAACTGTGGATAGGCGACTCCTGTATGGTCGAGATGTCATCGCTCAAGGTGGAGAAGAGCGCCTTCGGTTCGGTTCAGTAGGACTGTGTCCGATCGGGACCGGAGGGATAGGGCGAAACAGGAGAACCAGTTCTAGTGGCTCTCTGAACAGCATCGTGATATTGAAAGTCGATGAAGATATTATTACATAGATTTAGGGCATTAGGTATAGGGAACAGTCGGGGTGGCACCAAAAAAAAAATTAAAAATATGTATGTATGCGGGGGCATACGTGCATGTATCTGCGTGTCTGTACATGTATGTGCGAACGTATATGTATGTGCGTATGTACATATATGGGTGGGTTGCATGTTGGTGTGTGTCTGCATGCATATAAAAAATAAACAAAAAAAAAAAAAAAAAAATTAAAAAACAAAAAAAAATGCTGCTGTGGCTGTTCTAGTTTTTAAGTAGTTTTAAGTGGTTTTGGGTATTATTAGGTATTTTAAGTAGTTTAAGTTATTTATAGTTAGTATAAGTTAGTTGTATTTAGTTTTAATTATTTTTAATCTATATTTAGGTTTAGCTTATAAGTAAAAAAGAAATGATAAGAAACCAAGTTTTTTGTCAATAAGTTTCCTTGGTTAAAAAATAAAATAATTAGATTTAATTAAAATAGTTTTTAGGTCGAAAGACATTAGTTCTAAGAGTTATTGTTTAGTTTAGAGCGCCCGTAAAGGGCCAGTAAATTAGTTGTAAGTTATTGATAATTAAGCTAGTTTTAAACATTTTTGTCTGGCTTTAAGATAGTTATAAGTTAAAATGAAATAAAAATGAATTAAAAAAAAAAAATGTAGATATCAAGATTTATTGTGTTATAAGAAATTTGTGGACGATAAACTTACGATATCACGAAACGTGATTGTAATTATTTCTCTTCTTGATTTTATTTATCCAGTTTCTCCTGAGACGACAAGAAATTATTACAGAAATTTATGTATGATTTTATTTCCCCAAGCGATTTTTATTTTTGATTTTATATTACCAATTATTGCAAAAATGTTTATTTTTTCGTTCAGTGGCAAAATTATTTCATATGAAATCTTATTGACAATCAGTGTGCCATGGGCAAATAACAACTATTGCATTTACATTCTCGGCCTGGAATTTCTACTAAACCCATCAATAAACACATGTGAAGGTAAAAGTCAGTCCAACTGATAGTATACGTCAAATTATTTCTTATTTTATTTCCACAGAAATAGTAAGAAATAAATGCTGAAATCGATTTCGTAAGATAATTTATTTCATGAAATTGTTGGTCTGCAATGGAAATTTACACTGCATGTTCGATGTTCCGAAAGAATTTATTGCTTGGGGATCCGCAGGGTAAGGGGCCTACACAAGAAATATTGATTACATGACACATTTCTTGCAATCATTTGTTTCAAGGTTAGTTTATTAGTAGAAAAACGCTCATGTATTTTTCTAGGTGTGAGGTAAAATTTTTACGAATTGTTTAATTAACAAGTCGTTCAGTTAAGCGGGATAGTTGACCGATAAAGTTGAAAAATATACAGTGCAATTAATAAGGGTTGGGGAACACTGAATTCTTCTATTATTTAAATTGTTCCGGTAATCTGCACATGAGCTTGCAGGAATGCAGGCTTGTTAATACGCAGGCCTTTTCCACTGGCGATAAATTCAAGGTAATCGCAATAGCAGCAGCAGAAAGAATATAGAAAAAGAACAATTTGTAAAACGTAATAAGGTGTGCAAGGAAATGAATGAATAAAGGGAAGTAAAGAATGTCAATTATTATTTCGAGTATTAGTGCAGCTGCAAAAATGACAAATAATTGTGAAAAACTTTGGGATGACAATTTAAAAGTGACAGCTTCTTAACAGTATGCCAAGAAAAGTAAGGGTTAAAGCATTTATCGTATACGATACAATTATAGCTTCTATATCTACCTCTAATAGTGAAAGAACTGCACTAAATCGAGAAAAAAAAACAATTGGACAAACAAATGGAGTAGGTATTGACTAAAATAAATTTTCATGGTAAATGCAACAACAACAAATTTCCTTTGAGCATAGCTTAGCGCAATTTAACTCACATTTCATAGAAAATTGTGTTATCGATAGCTTGTATTGGAATGTCAATTATTATTTTCTTATATCGTTCGCTCCCTAGCTTACAAATATCGGGATATTTAGGCAAACGATTTAAATCTAAATCCCAAACAAATGATCTAATACTAAAATAGCGCAAAGTGAACAATAGGAGATCATGTTGCGTACATAGCAAAAACACTAACAAGTATTTTCCTCCCATGTTAGAAGACAAAAAGTCTTTTTGTAATGATGGCACAAGGGGTGGTAACGAGAGGAGACCAGTTGCGACCTTTATTAGTCTCGTCTCGGTCTCGTCAAAATCGAAAAATTTCAGTCTCGTCTCGATCTTGGTTTTTCAATCCATTTAAATTGGAGCCATCCTTCAATGGATTTTGACAGCTCATCCTTGAAATGTAGGCAACGAATTACAGGGTGGCCACAAATCGTGCTACAAAAATAAAACGTAATAACTTTTTTTCAAAGTGAGTAATCGGCTTATTTTTTTTTTATTTTATAGGCTACGAGTACTATTTAGATTTATCAAAATGAATGCTTGGGATACTGAAGAAAGGATTTGGATGGTACAGAGATACCATTCTTTGCAATCCGTCATTTCCGTCCAAAGGGAATTCAGGCTGGAGTTTGGCGGTACTCCCCGGAGTAGATGGACTATTATGAGTCTGGTGAACATGTTTGCCGAATCTGGAAGTATCGAACGAAGACCGTATCATCAAGATCCCAATGTTCGGGTTTTTTGGTTACCTAACTTGGTTGCTCGTGACCCGTTGTCCATTTTCAAGAAGGAAGTATTCCATAGACAAATGCTTATAAAATGTCACCCACATCCAGATGAATTCTTAAATAAAATTTTGACTTTATTTGATAAAAAGGATTTTTACCAACACATTTTTATAATAAAAAAAAAAAAAAATACACTGCAACGGTATTATGATCTTAACAGGCCAACTTGTTTCAACAATTAAACATGATTGTTTAGGAGTTCTTGAGGTTTTCCTTAAGAATCTTGAAAATGAATTAATCATAAAAAAACTAATCGAGGTTGACCATTGAACAATTACTACATCTCGATGATCTCTTAAGACCATTAAATGACTTATTTATTTTTTGAACAATTTCTAAATCACTTTGATTTCATTATAAAAAATTATTCACTCATTAAAAAAAAGGTGATTTATAAATACAAAATGATTAATAATATTTTCCATTAAAGTTTATCAAAAAATTGTTGGGTTATTTGACGATTTCCCTGAAATCCTGTAGCAATGGTGGGCATTGCTACAGAAATGTCACATTTTGTAGTGTTTATTGCTTTATTGTTTTACAACAAATTTTCTTCTCCATTTGAATAATATATACACGTAAACACATACTTACATTAAATTTTTTGGATTTCCTTTTTTCGGGAAAACAAATTTCAGCTTTCGATACAATAGCATATGGCTGATGTAAGAATTTAATAAAATTTCAACTGATACAGGCAAGCCAAATTGCAATACACTAATTACACATGAGTGCTTACGTACGTAGTAAATATGCACGAGTATGTTCAATGTAGACAAATTTTGTATTGTAAAGTGGTGAAAGGGTGTGTCTGCCGATGGGACGATGTTTGGTATAAAAGTTTGTCTAGCTTGGCTTATCAAATCAGAATTAACTTGCAACGTTCACTGAACAGTTAAGTCACTCCCTCACAACACAATTCAATATGAAGGTAATATTTTACTCAAGAACTTACTTTTTTTTGTTTTGAGATTTTTAAAGGATACTCAAATTTTCCTTAATATTTTTGTAATTACTTTATAGTTCGCTATTGCTGCCGTAGTCGTATTGGCTCTTGCCATGGGTGCTCAATCATCACTGATTGCCGGAATTCCCGGACTTATTAGTCCACTTGGCTCCATCGATATTGCTGGCCCAGGACAAGTTTTAGCTCAAGGACCTGGCATTCTGGGATTGGGTTTGGGTTTGCCTGCTGCTGTGAACATTGCTGGTAGTCCTCTGATTGCTGCTGGTGCTATTCCAGCTATTGCTGCTGGTATCCCTGGACACGGTGCAACATATGTAGCTCAGACTCGTGGTGCCGTACACACTGCTCCATTAGCTGGACACATCCAATCTGCTGCATCTGTTAACTTAGCTCCAGCTCCAGGAACTTTGTAAATCTAAAAAAAAGGCAAAAAAAATATAAGAAAGCACAAACCCCTCACGAAAACTGCCATCGATATAAATGTAAATTAAAATAACTAAAGCTATAATTGCTTTATAAATTATCTCATGTTAAACCTTGTTAATATTTTTTTAAGTTCATAAATATGATTATAAGTCATAAGGCAAACATTCAAAAGCGAAAAATAAAATTAAAAAAAACTCAAAAGCTACATTTTTGGTTTCTTTTTCTTCATTTTCTTTCGGCAAGCAATGCATTCGTTTCAAAATCGATCTTGAGATTCCGATCAAATGTTACATTGCGTTTTAACACAGTTCATTTGCACAGAACGTCCACTGACATAGGCACCATCTTTTCCCAGAAATTAGTATTTCTTAGGGCGAGTTTTGTATTTGGAAATAAATCGATCTAGAGATTTTGATGAAATTAAAATGATATGGTTTTATTTCTTTTGACATTTTTTTAGTTTACTTAGAACCATTTAAATAATGGTACTTAATGTTTTACCCAATTTTGTAATCTTTAAAGAATTTTTATTTTTCTCGAAAACGGCTGCTTTTCTTTCTGAAAATTAAATTAAATTAAAAAAGATAATTCCACATTTTTCAAAACTAGAAATGTTGACAACATGGTCAATGTTTTAAAAGTTTCTTACCTATTCAGTTTTTTCCAAATTACTCGAAAACTATAGGTTCTTTCGAAAAAAGTTGTAGGTACGCATTGGAGCTAATGTTATTCTACACAAACAACATTAATACCGTTTTTATCGAACATTTGATAGACTTGGAGAAAAATGGTCAAAAACATTGGGGTGTAATAATTTTTTTTCGAAAAAATGTAGTAAATTTATGTTTTCGACTGGCGAAATTTTTTGTTTTTAGTTATGTTTGAAAAAACATGTTGTATTAAAAAAAAAAACAAGTTTTAAGTTCGGAACCGGAAAGGAAATGCTGCCATCTTAAAAATAATAATTTGTTTTATGTTATTTGATTACTCTCAAAATATTCATTTTCTAAAAATTTTTTTTTCAGAATTACTTGTACAAAGTATAATTATCTACAAAATGACATATTAACGACTTCTGTATGTCAAATCGTTCTTAAGTTATAGCGTACTAAAATGTAATTGTACGTCAAAAAGGATATATAGATTAAATTCATTCGTTGAAGCAACCAGGACACATGTTCTGTAACTCAGGCGATAACTTTTCCTCACTTATCGCCTCTGAAAAAATGGGTTTCTGTAAGTTGAGGCGATACCTTAAATTTTTAATTTGTTTGACTGGGATTTTCCAATGGAAGGCGATAATTTGAAAAAGGTAATTTTTTTTGTTTCTCGACTATTTTTACCGATTCGACAGTTGCAGAACATGGGCCCAAGCCTAATATTTCTCCGCTTCAAACTTAGGGTAGTTTTTAGGAAATGTTTAGGACGTTAAAATAAAGCTCTCAAATAAAATTGAGCTTTGTCGGAATTTTTTCGTAGTTTCACCATTTTTTTATCTAATTTTTCTTGACTATATATACGTTTCAAAAACCTAATTTTTTAAACCTTAAAATTTTTTTCCAAGAAATATGTTGACATGCCAATTTTTAGTATACATACTAGACAATATGAATTTAAAAATATAATTTCAAAAAAATTACCATACAAAATTGTTTTTTTTTTCAAAAATTGAAAAAGAATCTTTTTTCAAAAATTGTTTTATGCAGTATTATTTAAAATTTGACTTTTATATAATATTTTACCTACAGCCCGAAATTAAAAAAAAGTAATCTTATAGCAGTTCAGTTACCTTTAGTTTTGGAGCTCAGTCAAAAAATTCAATTTCAGTTCTATTACTACTGTTGATAAGTTGGAAGTAAATCCCACACTTGTATTTATGTTATTCCAAATAAAAGGAAAAGACACGTTTGCTCAGTTGCTAGCAAATACAAAAACAAAATACTAACTTTTTATTTTTTTTTTAAATGAACATCTGGCGTCAAATACTTCTGCAGCCACACGCACCTTAGTAATGTCTTTTTCGATTGGCAAACCGGAAGAAGAACTATCCGATCCAGGATTCTGTAAGGCTGAAATATAAAAAAATGTCAAGAAAATGTAGTGATGGGCGATGTTCATCGGTGTTAGACAAAAAATATCGATGTTTCAACAAAATTACGATAAAGCCATTGCTAAAACTTTCAAAATAATTTTAATTTTTGAAATTTAGATCGATTTTTGAAAGTGCTATTATTTTTCAAAAAATGCGTCAAAATAACAGCGAAGTTAAGAAACATTTCTGAAATCAATGCTGTTTTTTCAATTTTAACATTGAAGTTTTTCATTATGGCTCATTCTTACACGACATTGTAGTTGATATTTAATTCGAGTTTGACATTTAGTTTGTATGAGTGTGTACGTGCTTCTGGTTTTTAGTCGGACAAAAAAATCCAGAAAATCATTTCTCTTCTATCCAGGAGAAGAACTGTAATTTGGTAGCAATCGAACAATTTCAGAAGAGTTCGGAAATCTTCCAAATCCAAAATGCCATAATACACAAACAAGTTTCTTGTGCGAGACACCAGTTTTACAGTCAAACACGCTTAACCTTCGTCCTCAATATTTCAGAAGTTTTTGACCAAGTTAGTTTTTATTTGGACTTTGGAGAATTTTTAAAAAGTGATTCTCATCGGCCTTATTGGTCGTAATGATGATTAAATGAAAGCAATTTTCATTTTATTTTCCCAACGTTTCGACGGTGGTTGCCGTCTTCGTCAGGGGTGTCTTTATTTACAAAATACAAAATTAAAAGGAGATATAATGTTTGAACATATATATACAAGTAAACGAACAAAATATGACTTACATAACGTTAAATTTTAAGATTGCACTAAGCTAAACAATAATTTGTTTAAAATATTGAAAAAAAAAAACAGATTAAAAACAGATTTTGAACACTTCTAATATGAAGATTAGTCTATGTTTAATGACATTTACTGTCAGAAACTAAGGAACAGTAAACATCTGAAATATTTTGTGTGTCTTGTTTGCTGTTCATATTATTTTTGTTGTTATTTATATACAGTGTCTCTTGTGTGTAACGTTTAGATGTATGTTTTTCTGTTGCAAGGATCTCCACTCCCTCGAAGTTTTGTGTGTGACCGGTACCAACACTGTGAGAAGCCAGTGCCGTCTTCTCAAAACTTTTTAGGCGAATATCTGACTTGTGGTTCGCCATTTTTTGCCGAAGGAGTTGTTTGGTGGTGCCGATGTAGCAAAGATTGCAGGATTCATCCGTTTTCCCCAGGCAATTTATTTTACTAACGTAAAGGGGTTTCGGGTCAAATTTGACACATTAGTGTTATTTCAAAATTTTTATATAATATTTGATTAAATAATACAGTTATGGTTTATAATTTGATTGTTTTAATATTTTTAATGAAAATCAATGTTATTTAAGTTTATATTTTATAATTTTATTTCGACTTCAAACATGTATATTTTGCATTTTAATCTTATTTGTACTTTTATAAATCTTTTATTGGATATTGAAAAATGAAAATATAATCAGTTATTACAATTGCTGTTTACATATAAATTTATAGCAAATGTCGCAAGCTAAACCTGTCCCATTATCTGTTTTTGGACATAACAGACATCGGCTTCGCTTTGTTGTTTTCCTTCCTGTACTGGTTTCCTTGTTGATTTGATGGAGAAGGTTGTGGATCGTCTTCAGGTACACCTCGTATTTTATTGGCGATTTCAAGGAAAAAGGGGCTCGGGGGAGAGTTTGCCGTTTTTTTATGTAGGGAGTAACGAGTTGCATATCCAGATTTACCAAAAATGAACGGCGCTTAGCAAGACAGCTTTCTTTCCAGGCACGGTTAGCCGATTTGAATAGGACAAAATCATTGTAAGCTGATATATCGACCATATTACTGAACATCACTTGAGGCCATCGCTTAGTCTTTCTTTTGCAAGTGTTAGCAACTTCCAGCTTTGTCCAATATGTCTACACCACATTTACATTTGTTGTAATCTAATATTACAACTGCGCGAAAACTTATTGTCGAGTCCTGATAAAATGTACTTAGAATATTTACAGCTTTATTTTTTTTTTTGGAATGTAAGACACCATATCCAGTATCCCTGGTAACGGCAAAATTTGATGACAAAATTTGTTCTTAATTTTACATTTACTATTTCTGGTGGTAATTCTGGCTTGTTTTCGCGTATTGTTCCAACGAGTGTAATGATTCCATAACTCACGTATATAGGAGCAAATTTGTCTAACAAATGTGGTTCACTTCGAGTTTCTCTGTTATCGAACCTGATAAGTCTTGATATTTTTTTGGACATAGCTGCTACAAATATTGGTCTTCCTTTTTCAAAGTCCCATAAACTTTCAGAGCTGTCGTTATTTGATTGAAAAATACCAGCGAATAAGCGAATTCCAATGAAAGCAAACAGTTCCGTGCTGTCAATATCAGTACATTCTTCATCAAATATACTTTTACCCTCAGTCGATCTCGTACTGTGGAGGTGTTAAGACGTTTTCGGCTTCCCAGTTTTTCCAATTAAAATTCGTGTGTGAGCTTAAGTTCTATATTAAATCAACATTTCATAAGTGGTGCAGTAGCACAAAGATAGAGTGGCCGACCGAGAATCCGCGGGTCGCAAGTTCGATTCCCAGCCGGGCATCAGAACTTTATCAGCTTTTTTTCACAACCGTGAAGTGGAAAACTTTATTGGTTGGGAAAACGATCAAAGGAGGAGGAGTTTAAGCACCGGGGCATCGAAAGGTGTCCTAGGGCCAATGAGGCCAGCGATGGCATCAGCAGAGGGAACATCGAAAGATGTTCCAATTACAAACAATGATACTGCAGCAACAACATCATCAGCAATAACAACAACGGCAACATCATCCGATGCTAATCAAAAGCGCAGAAAGAGGATCAAGTGCGCACCAAATTTGGTAAAAAGGAGATCCACGGCCACCTCAGCAAAGCTGCCAGCTGGGATGCATACGTCCGATATAGACGAGACGTCAGAGGCAGCAAGACAAACCGAGCTAGACACTTCACCCGAAGAGGGTATAGCATATATGTCTGAAGAAGGAGAAGGGCACTTCACGACGGGCGATAGTACTGCCCTCGTGAACCTCTCCACATCAGAGGCGTCATCTGAGGAGGACGAGGAACAAAGAATGTTCGCCCAAATTGATGCTTTGGAGGCAGAAATAGAAAAGATAAAAAGTAAAGTTAAGGCCAGCCAAGAAGCGCGCCGAGCGAGGCAACTAAAAGAACTCGACGAAAAAGAACAACAGCAGAAAAAAGAACAATTACAAAAACAACAGCCACAGCAGCAGCCAAAACAACAACGGCCAAAACAACAACAACAGCAACAGCAGCAGACACAAGTCCAGAAACAAACGCAAGAAAAACAGCAGCAGCAGATTCAAAAGCAGCAGAATCAACAGCCGCAGAAAAGTCAGTCTCAGCAGCAGCAGCCACAGCCGCCGATTATGAAAAAAGAAAAGGTGCCACCCATTAATACTTATAAAATGGAGTTACAGGATACCATAAATCTATGTAAGTTGACCATAGGTCAAAATTTTACTATTAAACGATTAAATAACGATAGGCATGCTATCCAGTGCTTCACACTGGAACAGCACAAAAAAATTAAAGAGTTGCTAAAAGAAACTACTACCGATTTCTTTAGTTTCACCCCTAAAACCGAAAAATTTCAAACGGTCCTTTTGAAGGGCATAGATTCCTACACGGAACCACAGGTGCTCTTAAATGAACTCCGCCAAAAAGCGAATGACGATCTCGACTTTATCGGGGTCAAGCCGTTCGCTACAGTTAGAGCTAGGCGGGAGAAGCGGAGACTTCCCTTCTTCCTTGTTCAACTCTCACCCAGCAGCAAACTGGATAGTTTGAGGAGTATATCCGTCCTCAACTATCAGGTTGTAACTTGGGACAAATTAAAAAGGCGCGGCGACATGCTTCAATGCATGCGCTGCCAAAGGTTCGGCCACGCCGCAGCAAACTGCGAAATGCAGTCACGCTGCGTTAAGTGTGGAGAGAACCACAATGCAGATGAATGCAAGTTAGGAAAGGAACGGGTCGAAGATAGGACCCAGCTTAAATGTGTACTCTGCCGAGGCGCCGGACACCCCGCTAATTATCGGGGATGCCCGACGTGCCTAAGGCGCCGGCGGCACAGGCGGACATTATGGGCGTTCTACTGGCCATTCAGGGCCACAGTTTATAACAGAGCTTGAAAAGCTTTTTGAATGCTTAAGATTGAGCTCGGAAGAAAACTACTACATATTGGCTGGTGATTTGAATGCCAAACATATAGATTGGGGAAATCAAATACAAAATCCTCGTGGTAACCATCTGTATAATTGGATGGGTCGATACAACCTGGAGTATCGCATTGAACTTCTCGCTACAGACAGGCCATCGTTTCCAAGAAGCGGTGCCTATCTGGATCTATTGTTGAAAGACGCAAGACTAACAATTACTGATACTGTGGGCCATCGGTCTAAAAATTGTTTAAGAACGATCGAGTACGACAGTGACCACTGCGGACTCGCCACCGTAATACAACTTCCGAACTCGCTTATGGAGTTGGAGGAGTATGTACCGGTGCATACTTACAATTACAGTAAGGTGCGCTGGCCACGCTTCTCGAACGTCTTATTGAGCGAATTACGATCAAATGGTATATCCCCACTAAATGACAGGAACATGACAAATACTGAAATTGACAGATACTTAGAACAAATGGACGAAACAATTCAACGAACAATGAACAGGACAATACCGAAATACAAAGAACGTAACGCAACTGACATGTACCGTAACGCGACAATTGATGCATTACACAGACAAAAAAGTGGCTTACTGACAAGACTAAAACGCTTGTACAGACGGTTTACTGACACACGAGATCTGGAGATAAGGACACTGAAGTCGTCCATCAAAAACATCAACCAATTGATCAAAGAAAATTATAGGTTGTCCATTAATTTGTTTTGGGACAACAAAATTCGGGCCGTGAACGCTACCGACCCGAGTATGTTCCCACAAATTAATAAGATATTCAGAAGAAAAGATCAAAACGACCTTCCGTGTCTTAAGCTCCAGAGGACGACACAAAACAGAGACGTACTTCTGACAGCAGGCATAGACCCAGATGACGCCGTCTTGGACGATGACCTCTTCATAATCGAAGATCCGCAGGAGAAGGTGGATGCTGTGGGGGCTGCTTTCCAGCAAGTGTACAAGGTGAATGCTAGCATTCGCCCGAATCATGACCTGGAGAACAGAGCTCTGCTTCATCACTTATGGCTCCGAAACGATATAAGCGAATGGCGATCTGAGAACCTTGGTTTTACCGGGTTTAATGATGAAGATTTGGCAAACGCCATAATCGCCGACCGAAATGGGCCCAGTCCCCTGTTAATTTCGAAGAATGAGCTCCAGCTCATCTTCGATTCATTAAAGAAAAAGAAGTCTGCAGGAGTCGATGGTATATCCAACGTTGTACTACGACATTTGCCTCAAGAAGCAGTTGACATTTATACCACACTGCTTAACAACGCGCTGAATAATGCATATTATCCAGTGCGGTGGAAGACAGCTGTAGTGCACCCTCTCCCAAAAAAGGGAAAGGACAACTCCAATCCGGCGAATCTCCGGTCGATAAGTCTTCTTCCGAGTATCAGCAAAGTATTTGAAAAGGTTATTAATGGAGCCCTGTTCAAGTGGGCGGAGGACAAAAATATCATCCCGGATAATCAGTTCGGTTTTAAGGCGGGACATGACACAATTCATGCCGCGTCTAAACTAGTTTCTGATATCCAATGGAACAAAACTAAAAAGCAGTGTACGGGTGCCTGTCTGGTTGATTTGTAGAAGGCCTTCGACACCGTATGGTTAGAAGGTCTCTATCTAAAGCTAACCAGACTAGGTATAAGTAAACCTCTATTGTATATGCTTTATGACATGCTAAATGGTAGAAAGTTTGTTGTCAAGAGTGGCAATGTAACTTCTACCGCAATTTTTAATATTAATAATGGTCTTCAGCAGGGAGCGGTTAACTCGCCGATTCTATTCAGCATTTACACCAGCGATCTGATAGGTAGTCTAACTCAGGCAATTGCGTACGCCGACGATCTAATTGCGTACAGAACAGCTAATACAGGTGAGGTCATCAAAAGTCTCTTGCAGAGTGACTTCGACAAGATTCAGCGTTATTGTGATGACTGGAAGTTGAAAATCAACTTCCAGAAATCAGAAACTATTTTGTTTAGGACTCCGTTGTCTAGCGCCTCAAGGGATACGAGAAAGAACTGGCGCAAGCTGGTGATCGTAGGGCCACATGGACATCCACTGGCGAGTAAAAGTGTAGTAAAGTACCTTGGCATCTGGTTGGATCAGTACCTGTATTTCGACAGACATATTGGTGCTGCTTTGGCCAGGGCTAGGGGAGCCTTTGCCTTGACAAAACGACTGTTTTATAGCAGCCGTCTTGACAGCAGGGTGAAGGTGATTTGCTATATGGCCCTCATCAGGCCGATGATTGCCTACGGATGCCCGGTGTGGTTCAACGTTGCCCCATCTCAAATGGAAAAGATTCGGGTGTTTGAGAGGCAATGTCTTAGACGTTGCCTTGGATTACACAGAACACCAGAGTAGGAGTACACAAGATATTATTCCAACCAGGTTCTATACAACGGAGTCAACATAAACAGAATAGATAATTTTTTGTTCAAGCTGATTCGGGGTCACGTCAAGAGCGATGTCCTCAACTAACAGCTTAATTTTTGGGGCGTATTACCCCAATAACGAATATTTTGAGAGTGCGCGGTTAAGTGGTTACATCCCTCCCGAGGCATTCCTCTATTTAGACAGTCGAGGGCTGATACAGGATGGAGGGGCGGTTCCGCTCATCTACCACGTCAGCCGGAAAACTGTGGATAGGCGACTCCTGTATGGTCGAGACGTCATCGCTCAAGGTGGAGAAGAGCGCCTTCGGTTCAGTAGGACTGTGTCCGATCGGGACCGGAGGGATAGGGCGAAACAGGAGAACCAGTTCTGGTGGCTCTCTGAACAGCATCGTAATACATAAAGTCGATGAAGATGATATATCTTGGTCGACTTACATAGATTTAGGGCATTAGGTATAGGGAACAGTCAGGGTGGCACCAAAAAAAAAATTAAAAATATGTATGTATGCGGGGGCATACGTGCATGTATCTGCGTGTCTGTACATGTATGTGCGTACGTATATGTATGTGCGTATGTACATGTGTGGGTGGCTTGCATGCTGGTGTGTGTCTGCATGCATATAAAAAATAAACAAAAAAAAATTAAAAAACGAAAAAAATGCTGCTGTGGCTGTTCTAGTTTTTAAGTAGTTATAAGTATTATTAGGTATTTTAAGTAGTTTAAGTTATTTTTAGTTAGTATAAGTTAGTTTTATTTAGTTTTAATTATTTTTAATTTAATATATATTTAGGTTTAGTTTATAGGAAAAAAAAAAAAAAAAAAAAAAAAAAAATGATCAGATATCAAGTTTTTGTATATAAGTTTCTTGAAATATAAAATAAATAAAAAAAAATTAGATTTAATTAAAATAGTTTTTAGGTCGAAAGACATTAGTTGTAAGAGTTATTGTTTAATTTAGAGCGCCCGTAAAGGGCCAGTAAATTAGTTGTAAGTTATTGATAATTAGGCTAGTTTTAAACATTTTTGTCTAGCTTTAAGATAGTTATAAGTTAAAATGAAATAAAAATGAATTAAAAAAAAAAAAAAAAAAAAAAAAAATACTTTTACCCTCAATGTGTATATAAGCTAATATAATATGTACCAAAGGAGGTGAAAAGAATAATTCGAAGCTCCAAATTTCTTCTGCTAAGATTCTTGAGAATGAATCCTGGCAACAAGTTTATAATATTTTTCCTCGAGGCTCTTCCGGGTCTGTTTTCAAGGGGCTTTTTGGGATAAGTCATTAGGCCATTTTTTGACTTCATGATTTCGACAGGAACATATGCATTTCCGCCTTCACTAAAACTGCTACGCGATGAATCAGCTTCCTCAACAAGATCTCCGAATTCAGAACACAATTTTTCATCCTCAGACACTCTCAAAGAAAATTCGCTTTCACTATCACTCATTTTCAAATTCTAACTTGCAAACAAAAGGATGTGCTAGTCACTAAATGACAATAGAATTCTATAAGAGCTCTGTTAGTAAAATAATGCGAGCGCACAATAAAAATTATTACAAACTAGCTGACCCTGCGAACTTCGTTCCGCCTAAATTCATTTATGCCAAGAAAATAATAATTCCTGGCATGCACAATGTGACTTATTGATTTTCATAGCAAAAGCGAGACACCGGAAATTGAAGACTCTTAAACACGAATGGCAAATCGTTCGGAATAAGCGGAATCCGTGATATAAGAATTATGCTACAAAAGCAACATAAATCAGCTAATATATGTCCCCTTTATTGGAAAAAGAAAAATAATAATATTCAATGTTCTTTGTTTTTACTGAAATAAACTTTTATTAAAATTTATTGAAATTACAACTTCCAGTCTTTGTTCTCTAAAAAAAGTAACAGCATTGTAGACTCTTTTAAGCGACCCATACACGTAACACCGGTGTAGGACACTTGTGTCAGTGTTTTTGAATGTGGAGTGTGTGTGTGTGTGCGGACTAGTGTATACACAGATTTCTGGAGTCGAACACGGTGTCGACAAAATCAAAACATTTTTATTTTTCGTGTCTGTGTCTCTATGTGTGTTATGTGTGTGGGAATGTGTATAACACATTCGAGGAATATCCCAGTTGCATTCTGATCGTGTTCGAGTATAGACGTTAATATGACTATACGTAGCTGTGAGTTTTAGATACCATTTATTGAGCTCTATATGGATTTGCCTTAGTCTTGTCTCGTTGATCGTAAATAAACAACTAATGTGTGGGTATTCGTATTGCATATGTGGCTGAATGGATATTTTGTGTCAAGTCACCGGTATCGAAACGAGAGTCATATGAATGGGCCGCTTTAGTCTAGTGCGACATGTGTCTTGCATCTGGGCACTATTTGTGTATGCCTCGCTTTACTATACGTGTGAGGTACGCCAGATTTAACACTGCTGGGCTATTATTTGTGGGTTTATATGAATTCGCTTGTCTACGCAGACAAGCTCGAGACGATTGACGCCTTGAAAAAGAATTTTCGGCTCGTTATTGCTGACATACGGCCCTAATTGATGCAAAAAGTGGCTGTAATTTATTCGAGCCAGCCGCTTGTGCTATTTGCCCGAAATCATTTTTTAAACATTATGGCAAGCCCTTATCTTTATAATAAGGCTAAATTCGTGGCCATAATATTAAATAATTTGCAAAATTTGAGATCATAGGAAACTTTTTCAAATGACATCTTTCGGTGAAAACGGATCTTAGGGAAAGTGCTTTTATTCTCATGATCAACTTTATGTTGCCCTTTTAAGAGTAGGCTAAAAAATTAATCAGTATTTACTTCTTTCTGAAAATAATAAAATTGCGGTCTCATTGAGCATTTGATATGCGTTTACTCATATTAGAAAAAAGAACATATTAAAATATTGCGAAGCAACGTGAGCAGGGGCCGGCTAGTATTACAATAATTAGCTGTCAGAAATAGGAATATGATCGCATCCTTTTAAAAACAAAAATTTGTATCATCTGAAACGCTCGCCCATGGGCCGTTAGGTGTGAGTAATCTTAGTTTTCCCAAATGCTCGCCCTCATCAAAATGTTCGATTTTTCTTAAGATATTTTAAACACTTGTAATGCAAAATTTTTTAATTAATTTTCAATGCAAAGTGCCTAACACTCAGTCTTTTTCAATAAATTCTTATGAGTGGCTCATAATTGCTCGCGATTCTGAGCGAACCATATGTTAAATTTTGCTTTTTAACTTACTTCTGGGACAACATTTCCATTTTCTGCTTTCACGCCTTGACTTAAGAGCTGTTCAATAGAAGAATCAGATAATACTTGTGAACAAAATATGATATGAGCTTTTAAAGAGCGCACGTGTACCTTGTTGTCCAGTAGATTCCACCCACATTAGGTCTAATACAGAGTACATTATGATTACAAGGTATGCGAGTACTATAGTTTCCACTTTCGTTCAAGTTCCCCCATGTGTCGAAACTCAGAACCCATTGTGACACACATAGTATGGGCATCTACATAAAAAGGCATGGGCCAAACTGCTAGAAGCAATATCGATTATTGCTTCTTTTAAATAACCGTGATAAGTAACTGTTACAGAAATAACAATTATGGAACAAAAGTTGTCAGTAGAATAAAAATTTTATTAAACTATTTTTTTAGTTTTAAAATTAATATTATGCATCACTTATCCGTTATTCGGTTTGATCAAAATAAAAATTTAGACATCTTAAATATTATATCAATAACAGATATTTTCGTCCAGCTGTAATCTGTTACTAAATAGCTCTTGACAAATTATTGACCCATCCCTATGACTCAAAAATCAGAGAGGATGTGTCAAATCTCAGAGGCCTTTGACAACCGAATTTTGGCAACATCCACAATATCATACACCACGTAATATTAGTACTGTCATTATGTCCTCTTTCACACAGGAAACCCAGTTGCTGGAGTTTTTATTGACGTTTTCCTATAATTGCCTTGTAGCTTTCAGACGAAGAAACTGTCACAAAGAAACTGAGGGGGAAATTGGGAAGATTATGTTGGGCTTATTAGAATGCAAAGCAAAACGTCAAAAAAATTTCTTCAAATCGTTGACCGGGGATATTTTTTTCACTCCCCTTACTTCCTGCCCTTCTCGACGATAAACTCCCAGTTGCCGGCAACTCAGTTTCCTTATGTGAAAGCAGTTTACTATGTTTCGTTTGATAAACTTTTTATATTATCGCATTATATTTTCCCTCTGGCTGCATCTCAAGTTCGCAAGATTCAGACTGACTTAAAAAAATTCAAACAGCTCAGAGTTCAAAGTAAGATAATTAAACCTTTTACCAGACGGTCATTTAAGGGAACCTGATTGATAGATTTGCATGCTTAATAACAGCGGCGGCACGGAAATTCTATTGTTTGACCGTACATAATCAAAGTACACTGAACCAAACAACTGGAAACACCTTTTTTGTCGTCATACCTACATTATACACTCTAGACGACAACATTCTGTTTTTATTATGCTAAGTGGTCTTATTTCTTATTGAAAGTTGTTAGGTATTTTTTTTTTGTTTAACTCATAATTTCTGATTGCATCACTTATATCTCATATGCTGGTATCTTTCTCACTCGCATTTATTGTGGAGTAGGTGTGGTGAGTATATTGTTTAGATCTGATCTTGTTTTTAGTATAAAATTGTAGAACTTCCAGGTTCACAGCATAGTCAAAGCTACCAGCTTCAATTGATCAGTTCTTTCAAGCACAAAGAAAATCTCAATTCTCAAAATCATGAAAGTGAGTTCGCTTATAGCCGCATAAGTCAAGGACTTCAATTCAAGGACCTTAAACTAATATAAATTGTTTTATTTTTTTAGTTCGCTATTGTTGCCGTTGTTGTGTTGGCCCTTGCCTTGGGCGCTCACTCTTCAGTTATCCCCTTGGGACTTGGCCTCGGATTGGGAAATACTCTTGATATTGCAGGACATGGTCTGTCATATACTGCTGTCTCTGGACCAGCACTTATCCCACAAGTTATTTCACCATGGGGACTACCATCTGTGGCCGTACATGCTGGTATTCCAGCTGCTGTTGCTGTTGCTCCACACGCTGTTGCCGGTGGTTCTTACGTCGCCCAGACCCGTGGAGCTACTCACGTTGCTCCATTGGCCGGACACATTAACTCAGTGTCGAGTGTGAATGTTGCCCCAGCTCCAGGAACTTGGTAGACAATCATCCGCGGATATTTTGTTGTTTGAATGAATCCTGGTCAAAATGCTTTAATGCTGCCTCTTTAATTATCTGCGATATGTATATACATATTTTCCATCTTTCTTTATCCTCTTCTATTTTCATTTTCACTTCTATTTCTTCTTGTCTATCTTTCATCATGAGTTCAAATAAACCTAACTAATAATGGATTATTGTTTTCTAATAAATGAAGAAAATTGTCAAAATATAACTATTTTTGTCTTAAAGTTTATTTGAATTTTTTAGTTAAGAAGTGGCAGAATGCAGTACGTAAGTAATGTGCTCCATAATTCATCCTTACAATAGCAAACAATATTACATAAATAAAATCAGACTTAATTTGGTGTCATTTGTTATTGGCCACGTTCAGAAGACGTGTGTAGGCGACTTTAAAGTAAAGCAAGTTTCTAGGCTCCCACCGGACAGCTGTCAAACATTTTCTTTCCAATTAAGGGAACTTTTACTGGAAAGCCTGTCAAGAAATATCTCCCTTCAATTAGTTACAGAATAATCTGCTAGATATAGTTAACTAGTTCAGCTTTATACGAATTGTCTGTGAAAAAAAATACTTTTCAGAGACTAGAGACTTATGTATATATCGACTATGGTCGAAGTTATGTGCTAGCATCGCTACTGTACATTTGTATATTGCAGAATAAGGGTTGAGCCCGAAGCCTGTAGGTGGCGCCCCTCTCGTTCCACAAGATGATAGTTCTATGGTGGATGGAATGGATTTGCAAGTTGACTTTGTCTTACATTCTGAACGTGGCCAATGTGTCATGGATGTCAAAAATGAAACCTCTAATAACAAAAAATAAGCAAGTTGTTCAAATGTCAATATTAACAGAAATAAAATGCACGACTGGATCGCACGTACTTGCTCCTATGTTTGATCACAATATATGCAAAAGATTCTTAATGGAAACGGCTAAATGTATTTTGAAAGTCGTTCTTCACTTAATTTTTTATACATAAAAAAACTTAAATCTTTTGTTTGAAAATATTAGAATTAACATTTTTAATATTTAATAATATAAATTCACAAACAAAATTTCAGAAGAATATCGTCCACTCGTTTTCGAAATATGTATTGAATTTTCAAAAAAAAAAAATATATATTTTTTTTTTAAATCTAAACAAAACTATTTTCGAAAATTTTGAAATGCAGTATTATTTAGAATTTGAAGGAGCTCCTGTATAATAATTTTGATCGAAATCCGTTGAGGCGTTTATGAGAAAGTCGAAAATCAATAAAATGGTTGTATGGGGGATACCGTTAATAACAAAACATTTAAGCAAAATTTTTGGCCAAAATGTAGACCATACCCGAAGTAGTACACACCAATTTTTATCAAAATCGTTACAGCCATTTCCGAGATAATTAAGATGGTAGAAAAATTTGTATGGCAAGTACCGTTATTTTTGGGGCTAAGCAACGATTCAAAAATTTATTTTGGACAATCACCTAAAACGCCTTGAACCAAGTTTGAACCAAACGGGTAATGCTGTAGATTGTTCTACAGACAGACAGACAGACAAACAGACAGACAGAATTGCGGGGCCCACTTTTTTGGTGTTCTCTATCATTGTAATGTCAAGTTTGAATAAAATCTCGAGTTCGATTTTTTTCCCAAATGCAAAACTTGCCCTATAGTTACGGTGACCATATTTCTCTGAGCAGAATTTGGGGCATAAATTTAAAAATTGAAAAACGTGTTTGGTACAAAATCAACAAAATTCTCAAAAACAAAAAAAAAAAAATTAAAAAAAACACTACATTTTTTTCCAATATTCAACCTTTTCTTACCAAGACTTGAAAAATAAACATTAATAACACTTTCCCAATAAAATTTTTGGTACTTGGTACTTTCTTGCCTAACAAAATTATCGTTTCCAATTAAATATTTCTTAATTTCCTGAGAGCTAAAATTATAGTTTAATTTTACCGTTAACATGGCTCTCAGAGTTTCAACATTCAGTTGTGTGTTTTCATTTGTCCAAATATTATCGGAGCATTTGAACCTGGCAGACAGAGGCCTAACTCGACAATAAGTAAAAGATTTTTGAAGTTTATACTTTGTTTGCAAAAATGCTTAAACATATTTATCTTTCCATTTCTCGGGCACAGTTATTTTGTCCTTTACCCTTTAATTATAATAGTTGTATCCCTCTACTTTTGGTTGACAAAAGATAACGAAATTCTATTTCTGGCCAGGCAGGAAAATTGGAATGTTTCGAAGAATTATCCAACTAAATACTTCATATTCTTCAAAAGATGCTTCCCAATGATTTAAGTATTCGTAGCACATTATGTAAAATTGATGAATATTTCCTTACATTAGTTTTGGTCAATTAATTTTTCGAATTATTAATTGATCAATTTGTTTGCAAACAAAATATTATCAACTGTTCTCGCAATCTAGATTGTAATTTTTATTTAAGGCATCTAATTGTTGGGGCAACTTTAGACATGTAATTTTTTGCGACTCTGCTAATAATATGCTCATTGCTCACATGAAAAATTGAAGCCTCGGATTAAATAAAATGGAGAAAGAAGGACCTCAGATGAAGACTTGTTAAACAAATTCTTTAAAATAAGAAAATTTCTCTTAAAGGCTTATAAAGTTCTATTATTCTCTCAAAAGCTAATTTTAGAAATAGCCAAATAGTTTTTCTGTTACGAAATAGTTTGAAGTATTTAGTCTGAGACTTTTCGCAAATTTCCTTAAATTTTAAAAATGCAGTGTAGAGATAAAAAAACGAATAGTTATTTTAATCGTGAGCAGCACAATTAACTCCAGTGCGATCATTACCGGTAATGGCTTGAAGTTTATCAGAAAGTGTTGTTCTTGCCTTTCCTTGCTGACCAATTGCCAAAATCTTACCAAAGTCTTATCTATATATTTTGAAGCTATGTTCGATGTTTCCCTTGGAAGATTTTCAACCTCCAAAGTCTTAACAACGATACCTAGTTGTGGTGAAAAATAACGAACCAAGAGTGTACAGTTTTGTACAGCCATAGTTATTACAATCAGAAAAAACTGTCAAAAACTTACTATGCGCAGAGAAGTTTTAATTCCTTCGATATAATTTAGTTCAAGACTATTGAACACAATAGCTTCACATTTTTTGCGTGCACACGAATATATTTGAACAAAATAGCTTTTAATAAGTTTCGATGTGCATTGTGTAAACATTAAACCTGAATGAGTCCAGGTGCCTTTATTAAAATTGCATTCTTCCTTGCAGGCCCTTGAAAATTTGTCGAATTAAAAAAGCATCGTACATTTAGCTTGAAGTGGCATAAAAATCAGATTTTTTTTGGTTTAAGTGCTGTTCAAAATCATATCTTCCACATTTCACAAATTTATAAATTTATTGCAAATCTATATATACAAAAGAAAGTCGTGTTAGTTACACTTTTAATAACTCAAGAACGGCTGAACCAATTTGGCTGAAAATGGTTGGGGAGGTAGCTGTGAACCAGGAGATGGACATAGAATACTTTTTACCCGTTCGACCGCGTTCACGTGTGATTTGACATAAAATGTCAAAAACAATACAAGTCACTATAAAAAGTGGTATAACAAAAACGCATGTGACATTGAATAACAAATCGCAAATGACAGCTAAACGTAATTTTGTCTATAATTATAATTTTTTGCAGAAATCAATAAATCAGTAATAGTCAGTAATTGTATTCTATTTGAGTCTTCATTAACAATGCCGTGACCAAGGCGATCGAATCTTTCCCGAAAAAAGGCGTAATGCAAAAAGTATACGAAACATCGCGAAGAAAAGGACTGAAGAAGAACAAGAAATTGCCCGTGAAGAGCGCCGCGTTAGTATGGCTCACATGTGTTCCCTCATGTTCGGTAGCTTATTAGTAAGGTTAGGAATGACAGCGCCAAATCGTGAAATGAATGTCACATGACATTGAATGATCACCAGGAATAAGATTTAGTAGTTCAAACGAATTTACACCTGTTGACCCCAAAAAAGGAATTTTGTGATTAATTAATGAATGGTGGTTTATATTTACTGGATACCACTGCTGGACTTGGTAAGACATTCCTCATGTCAGTAGTTTTAGCAACTGTTGGTGCGAGATCCAACATTGCGGTTGTTTTTGCATCTTCTGAAGTAGCAGCCACATTGTTAGAAGGATGCCGGACGGCTCATTCAGCATTAAAATTGCCGTTAGATATGCAAACTAATGAAGAACCAACATGTAATATTGCAAAATACTCAGCATTGACCAAAGTTTTATCAGCAGCGAGAATCATCATAAGGGACGAATGCACAATGGCGAATAAACGTGCATTACAAGCACTTAACCGAACATTGAAATATCTACGCAAAGACTCGAGATGCTTTGGAGAAGCAATGATTTTACTGTCTGGCAATTTCCGCCAAACACTGCCAGTAATTCCAAGATCAACGAATCTATTGCGCTATGTGAAGAAACTTCAGCTGACAAAAAAACGTTAATATGAGAGCTGCATTGCTTAATGATACAATGCAGCTCTCATGTTTATGCTGAAGAATTCTCTGAGCAATAATCGCTGACTATCGGTAATGGTCGAGTACATGATTGATTTCATTTCCTAAATAATTTCTGTAACTTTGTCTCATCGAAACACGAACTTATCTGCGAAGTAATCCGAAGCATCATTACTAATAAAAAAAATGAATGGTTGAGTGAGCGAGCAATTTTAGCGGCTAAGAATAGAGATGTAGATGACCTAAAAATAATTCTGAATGAGATCATTGGAACAATTCAAATCTATTGACTGTGTTACAAATGAAGATGAAGCCATTAACTATCAATTGTATTTTTAAACTCCTTGGATGTGCCTGGCTTTCCACTGTACAATTTAAGCCTAAAGGTTGGCTCCGTAGTAATCATGCTTCGAAACACAAACCAACCAAAACTGTGGAACGGTACGCGTTTGATGTTAAGTAAATTGATGAACAATGTGATTTACGCGACGATACTCAAAGTAGAATTCGAAGGTGAGGAAGTTCTCATTCCGAGGATCCCTATGATCCCAACCAATATGCCGTTTGAGCTTTAAAGACTTCAATTTCCGATCCGTCTTGCATTTGCCATGACGATGACCATTAACAAATCACAAGGCCAATCCTTGAAAGTGTATGGTTTGAACCTGGAATATCCATGTTTTTCCCATGGTCAGTTATATGTAGCATGTTCACGGGTCGAAAGACCATCGCGTTGTTTGTTCTAGCGCCTGATAATTGAAACAAAAACTGTCGTGTATCACAAGGTTCTTAACTGAAGAGTGCAACCTATGCACCAAAATACAGGAACAATAAAGAATCATTAAAACACTAAAGTTTTTTTTTTGTATTTCCTAAAAAAAAAATTTAACTTAATAAAATCCAAAATTTGCTTATTTATTGAAACTAAGGCGGAATAGAGTTCGACGGGTCAGCTAGTAATATAAAAGAAACAAGTTCCATTTCTTTGTACAAGTAAACAATCACATTTCAAATTCAAATGAATTCTCTTTTTTTTGTGAAGATATAGTTTGAAGCTTGTGAAGATACAGTTTGAAGAGAAATCTGACAGCTCAACGAAGATGAAAAATTAATACGTTCAGTGAACATGCTTTTATAGTAAATAACTATGAACCATTTGTGAAGGCGGATCCGAACCTTGACATAAAAATGTTAAACACATGTAAATTTTTGTAAATAAAATTGTTAAATTTTTTTAAAGTTATTCAAATAATATAAATATATGGTAATATGGGAGAAACCCGGGACAAAAAATAAAATAAGGGACAGTTGTACATCCCGGGTTTTCTTAAAATTTACCCGGGACACTCGAGCGTAATACGGGACTGTCCCGGGAAATACGGGACGGTTGGTCACCGTTTCTATAGTACCTAACGATTTTAGAATTTTTTTTTTGAAAAATTAATATTCTTAAAACTAATAAAAAAATATAATTTTAAATCTTAAATTCACATGCATATTAATAAACTCTAAAAAAATCTGTATACCAGAATTTCAAAAAAAAAAATTGTTTTCAAAAAACTAAAAATTAAAAACAGGATTTCATCAAAATCCGTCCTACAATTTTCGAGATACTTTCTTATAAAATTTTCATTGATCCGTGACATTTAATAGTGTTCTTGGTTTTTTTCAAAAAAAAAAAACAGTTTAAACGATCGTTTCGGCACATTTTATAAGTTTAAAAGACGATTTTTACTCACCAATACTATGATATTAGCACGTTCACTCAATTGTATTCCTTTCGTTCAGAATATTAAAATTAATATAAATCTCCTAGCCGTTCACTTTGAAAATTTGGTAGCCGTTCACTTTGAAAATTTGCCAAGTAAGCCTGCCAATTGAAATCAGTTGATGATCTATACCACATCACAGCTTGAAAAGGAAGCCCTTGACTGTGATTTCACTGTGCAAGAAATCTCAATATGATACACCAATGCAATCTCAATAAAGCTCCAGGAGAAGATCGAGTGCCATATGAATTTTTCAAATGCCCCATGGCGAACTATATTGAAAAACTTACCGCTGCATATAACCATATATTTAATATGGGAGAAGTTACAGAAAATTTTCGCAAGAATATTATACTCCCAATATTTAAAGAGGGTAATGTCAACCATCCCAGCAACTATACATATTCATTAGAGTCATTACAACCTGGGTCGAACAATGCGAATCACTGAGCGAGTTTCAAGCAGGCAGGTTTTACGAAAGATTATTCTACAGTAGTTGCTAATATTTGTACTTTCGATTATAGGTAATATAAATCAAGTTATGCATTCGTAAGAGATATAATGGCTGGGGTACCACAAGGAAGTGTCTAGGTCATATTATTTACACGTGATATACCTCAAACAGAAGACACTATCGTAGGCACGTTTGCTGACGACACTGCAATACTAACAGTGGGCCCAACGATAAGTAATGCTACGAATAAATTACAAAAAGCTCTGAATAATGTGAGTGAATGGACAAAAACATGTCAAATATCACTTAACGAAGTAAAATCAGTCCATGTAGATTTTACGTATAAAAAAATGAATACATTAACGGTATTTGTTAATACGTTTCAAGTTCCATTTGCTAATGAAGCAAAATATCTCGGAATGACTCTTGACGGGAAATTAATATGGAAACCCCATGTTAAAAAGAAATGCGAGGAGATAAATAATAAACTCATAGATATGTACTGGTTGCTCGGGAAACACTCTAAGCTCAGAATCAAAAACAAGCTAATTTTGTACAGGTAGGTGCTTAAGCCTGTCTGGACTTACGGTATACAACTCTGGGGTTGTACGCGAGATTCTAATTTAAATACCTTACAAACATTTGAAAATAAACTCCTAAGATCGTTGTAAGTGCACCTTGGTACATTAGAAACGAAGATCTCCACAGAGATCTCGGGTTTTCCACGGTTCGCGATGAAATAAAAAATTTTGCACGAAATCATATAAAACGGCTATTACAACACTGTAATAGTACTATAATCGAAATTATCGATGAGATGAATTTAGTACGCCGCCTGGGAAACACTAAGCTCTCCGATCAGGTGCACAATACGAGAATTCGCTTTATCACCGGATAGTTACCTGCAACACGTTAATTAAATTCGTTAAAAGTTTCAACTGAGTTGCAATGGGGAAGAGGAGGTGTTTTTAGTGCAGTAATAATCTCGCACTCCTATGAGCACGCGTTTTTCGGTCCTCATAGAGCCTTTTGAAGGTTTTCCCCTAACCACGAAAAAAAAATCGTAAGAGAGAACACCAAAAAAATGGGTCCCGCGATTCCGTATATCTGTCCTCGAGTCTACAGCCTAAACGGTTGGATGGATCTGCTTCAAACTTGGTTCATATTGTTTTTTTTTCAGTAATATGCCCACACTTTTTTAAATTTCTTTTTAAGATGAAAAATAACGGTGCCATGCCATAAAGGTAAATCTTCTTTTTCTTAAAAACGGCTAGGTGCTATTTCGTCTAAATTCCCAAGATCGCTGTTTTTTTTTGAAATGTTGTTTTTGATATTAATTTGAATCAATAACCTGGAGAATAGAAAAAAATACATTGCACGACTGGATCGTACGAATTTGCTCTTAAAGTTTATAGCTACGCATAGACGCCGGTAGTAGTAAGCCTAGTTATCATATGCAGGCTTACACACGATGTGGGTAAGATTGCCTTGATTCTTAGTATAATGAATTTTCGAATGGATTATTTAAGGATTAGTTAGGTATCCTATGTATGTAATTATGTACCTGCATATATACTGAATATAATCAAAGTGTAGGCTGTACAATAGTAGGTACAATTTTAAAAAATTTTAGGCAACAAATTTGGAACGCCATTTTAAATTTATTATTAATATACATACAAAATTTTAATTTAAAAAAATCAGTGACTGGTTTTTGAAAAATCGATTTATCAAAAAAATATTTATTTTTTAAAAATTGAAAAAAATATTTTTTGTGAAAATTTGAGGACCTATGCACTTTTATTAACACTTTTAGGAAAAAAAATAATTTTAATCGGTTCTTACATTGCACTGCACTAATTTACACATTTTTTCATCAAAAGTCTTGGAGCCGTTTATAAAGAAACAATTTTTTTCTTAACTGTTTTTAAATATTTGTATGGTAGGTTGGAGGTACCGTTGTATGTTTGTTTAAAAAAAATAGTATTTGTCAAGTATTCAAGACAATGTCAAAAATCTACTACATACGCAGTTTCGAAGAAATCCATTAAATGGTTTTTGAAATATGTAAAAATATTTTTTGAATAAAAAAAAAATGAAAATAATTGGTTTTGTAATACTGTTTAAATTTTTTAGGAGTTTCTCCAGAAAAATGGTTCTACTATAGGTACCAAAAATAACCATTTTTTTTAAATAAAAAATAAAATAAGATAAAATGCACGAATGGATCACACGTACTTGCTCTTATGTTCGATCACATCGTATGCACAATATTCTTAGTAGAAACAGCTAAATATATTTTTAAAGTCGTTTATCATTAAATTCGTATACAAAATTTCTTAAATTTTTTCCTAAGAAAAAACTTGGTATGGTAATTTTAATTATTTAATAATTTAAGCTTAAGAACATAATTTAAAAAAAAATCATCAACCCATTTTCGAAATATTGAATTTTCAAAAAAAAATATATATTTTTTTCAAAAATCCAAAAAAAAATATTTTCGAAAATTTTGCTACGCAGTAATCTTTATAATTTGAAGAATTTCCTAAATAAAATCGTTTACTGAAATCCGTACACCCGTTTATAAGAAAGTCGAAAATCAAGAAAATGCTTGTATGGCAGGTACCGTTAATAACAACAATGTAAATACAAATTTTAACCAATATGTTGATTCTACAAAAAGAAGGGCACACACTAATTTTTATTAAAATCGTTCAAGCCATTTTCGAGATAATTAAGATACATAAACATTTGATATATTCAAGATAAATTAAAAATTTAATTTTATTAACTTAAAACACTAATTATTTATTTTTGCTTATACGTACATTTCAAAAGCTATGCTTCCATCGCCAGTAAGCTCTGTTTAATTAAATATTATTTATTTAAATAATTATTAATTGTTATTATTATTAATTAAAAAGAGCTACTGACGATTAAAGCATAGCTTCTAAAATGTACATATAAGCAATAATAAATAATTAATGTTTTAAGTTGATAAAATAAAATCATTAATTTATAATTAAAAACACATTAGAAATCTCCACTATCAAATTAATATTCAAGATATATAAAATATAAGAACTGCTGAGTGGATCCAATAAATATGTTCATTAAATATGTTCACTAATTTTGTTGTTAAATTTTGATATGGAATTTTCAATTTTTGTAGCTTTTATTGATATAAAAATTAAGTACCAACATACTTAAATAATATATTACACAAAAAATGTCTCAGTTTATCAAAAATTTTGGGCTTTCGATAAATTCTTATTATAAGGGTTATCCATTTTGCGGTTTCAAAAGTATATGGCTGGAATTCTACATCTGTCAAACTAAGTTGTTAAGCCAATTTTTTTTTCAGTTGAAAGTCTGGCATTTACGAAAATGGATAGCTTAACTATCGCACAACGCACAAAAATTGTTAAAACCTACCACAAGAATGGTGATTCTGCCACAGCCACATATCGCGCTTTAAGATGAGATTATGATTTACTTAATCGTCCAACTATGCAAGCAATTGGCAAAATTGTAGAGAAATTTGAAGAGACTGGATTGGTTACAGATATTGGAAGGCTTGTGCATCATCGTTTCGCTCGTACCCCTGAAAATATCGCTGCTGTAAGTGAAAGTGTTGCCGAAGACCCGATTGTGTCGCTTCCTCGTCGTTCTCAGGAATTAGGACTGTCTTAGGGCACATTATAGCGTATTTTGCATTTGGATCCCACCTAAATCCATATAAAGTCCAGCTCACACAACAACTGAAAGCAAGCAAGCAAAGCAAGCAAGCTTCACAACGTCGTAGATACGTCGAATGGGTGCTTGAACAACAGGCGCGGCGGTGGACCGCGATTGTGCGAACAAAATTTTCTTCAGCGACGAAGCATATTTCTCACTCGGTGGGTATGTTAATAAACAAAATTGTCGTATTTGGGGTTCCGAGAATCCTCAAGTAATTGAAGAGGGGCCATTACATCCACAAAAAGTCACTGTTTGGGGCGCTCTTTGGTCCGGAGGTTTGATTGGACCTTACGTCTTCGAAAACGACGATGGAACGACTGTCACCGTCAATTCGGAGCTTTATGGTCATATGATAACCGACTTTTTTTTGCTTGCTGTTGAAGAATACGACTTGGAGAATATGTGGTTTCAACAAGACGGTGCCACATACCATACAACTCGAGCGAATATGGCTTTATTGCAAGAGACATTTCCTGGCGGCGTAATTTCAACTGGCCACAAAGATCATGCGATTTGACACCGCTGGAATTTTTTTGTGGGGCTACGCGAAGGATTGTGTTTATGCAGATAAAGCTTTAACTCTTGAGCACTTGAAAACCAATATGTGTCAAAAAGTGGTCGAAAATGACCTCAAAAGAATCGATGCTTGCAACAATTCGCGTGGTGGTCATTTAAATGATGTAGTGTTTCACACATAATGTCACCGTTCAAACTTTATAGTAGAAAAGAAATATCATGAAAAAAAATATTTCATATATGTTTTATTTAGGTTTACTTTTGAAACGGCAAAATGGATAACCCATTACCTACAAACAAAAAATAATGTTATGTTGTTGATCTTTTAGTTTAAAAAATGCTTAGATTTTTTTTTTCATAATTTATATGAACAACTTATTTACTCTCCAAACAAAGTTTCAATTATTCAAAAAGATTCATTTTAAAAACAAGCATATTTTATACGGAACAAAATTGTAATTTTAATAATGCTGGCTACGACCCTGTCATGTTTTTTCGTAACCAATGATGTTGTTATTGTTCCTCGTTGAAAGGTGGTTTTTTTATCGTTTTCCATTTTAAAAGTAAGGCATTATAGTTATCAATTTCGATTTATTTTACCCTTGATTTAGAATCTTTCATGCTTTATCAGTCTATTACTGTCAAAATATTTACATATACCTGTTCATAAGAAATTAATCTGAAAAAGCAATATTAATGAGAACCTTTTGTTTTCTCTTATGAGAAATGCATTGAACGTCAAATCGAAAAAATCGATATCCAATAGCAAGATCACGAGCTGACTGGCAGGTGCCGTGACGCCATGCGTCAATACTTCCAGAGATCCATTTTGACATTTAAATCAAGATGTCATATAATAGACCTGTTCATTAAGAAGACATCTCAGAAATCTCATGAACAGAATTCCAAAATTCCTCAGTTTTAGTGAAAAATACTGGGGAAAATATTGTTAAAGAAATACATACGTCCAAAATTATCAGATATGTTGCCATCTGCTGTAGTATTGGAATAATTAAATTCCAAGCTTTTAAAAGGGCTTCATATAGTCTTGAGAGAATTATAAGTCGACAAATCAATTTCCGTGACCCTGATTGTTTGCGGATTTTAGAACACTAAAACCACACTAATTAATTCTTTAATGCCAGTCGTCATAATTACTCACAAGCATTTTGTACAAAGTTGTTACCATACAATTAGTCAATCCATAAAACAATTTTAATTAAGTATGCATAGATTTTATAGCTAAGAACACTTTTTTTCTATTCGAAGTCTTAAGGTTCAATAATATTATAAACCTGCTTCTTGGTCAAACAAGTGTAAAAGTTAAAGTCAAACAGAGCAATTATCATCCTGAGTTCTTTCTCTGTATGATCTAACCAAACAGCATATTGACTATAAGATGTATTATTAACTGGGATGGGCACTATTATTATTAGAAACATGGTACTTGGTACTTTGATCAATAAGTTTGCAAA